>OY390721.1:16058884-16457024 GCA_959613375.1 Heteropelma amictum
CTGATTGTTCGTCCGACGTTGATCTTCCGCGCGTATCCGGCTGGTGTGTGGTTTTCGCCTTTTTCGTGTCGTGATGTTCGTTGGTCGATGATTCGCTCCGTAATCGAATCGGTAGGATCTTTGATGGATTCCTCGACATGGCGTCCGCGACGACGTTGAGTTTTCCAGGTTTATGGTGGATGTCGTATTCGTAATCACTTAATAGGGCTTGCCAGCGTTGTAATTGTTGTGGTGGGTTAGGTTTGGTTGTGAGGTATACGAGTGCTCGATGATCTGTTACTACTGTGAAACGCTTTCCGTAAAGATAATGTCGAAAGTGTTCAACCGCTTTTACCACTGCTAACAGTTCTTTATGTGTGGTGTCGTACTTAATTTCGGCGTTCGTGAGGGCTCGAGAGTAAAATGCTACTGGGTGATCGAAATTTTCGTGTTTTTGGCTCAAAACCGCGCCGATGGCATAGTTAGAAGCATCGGTTGTCAATGTAAATCGCTCGTTGTGATCTGGGTATCGTAAAATGGGTTGGCTGATAATTTTGTTTTTTATTGTTTCAAAAGCTTCTTGGCACTCGGTTGTCCAATTGAATTTTTCGGATTGTTTTAATTGTTTCGTCAAAGGAGTGGATATTTTTGCGAAATTTTGGATGAACCTTCGGTAATAATTGGCTAACGCGTGGAATTGTATGATTGTCTTTTTGTCTGTTGGGGTTGGAAAATTTTTGATTGCCTCAACTAAATCTGGTTTTGGTTGTACCCCTTTTTCGCTAATGACGTGACCCAAATATGCTACCTCTTTACAGAGAAATTTACATTTGTTTGTCTGCAGCGTCAAACCTGCGTCAGTCAATCGTTTCGCGAGTCGCCTAAATTTTTTCTCGTGTTGTTCGAGATCGGTTGCGTAAATAACGATATCGTCCACGTAAACGAACAGATCTGCACCCTGGAGTCCGGATAGTATCGAATCCATTGCTCTCTGAAATGTGGCTGGTGCGTTGCGCAATCCGAATGGCATTCGATTGAATTCGTAATGTCCACCCGGTGTGGAGAATGCTGTTTTCGGTTTGTCTCGAGGGTGCATCTCAATTTGGTGGAAACCGGATGCGAGATCAAAAACCGAGAAGTATCGCGATTTGCCCAATTGGTCGAGAATATCTATGATGTTTGGCAACGGGTATGCGTCGGGGATGGTTTTTCCGTTGAGTTTCCGAAAGTCGATAACCATGCGCCACCTTTTTTTGCCTGAATCGTCTGATTTTTTGGGGACTATCCAAACCGGAGAGTTATATGGAGACAGGGATGGTTGTATAATGTCTTTTTTCAATAGGTCCTGTACTTGTTCGTTTATTTCGGATTTGTGTACTTGGGGGAATCGATATTGTTTGGTGTTAATGGGTCTATCGTCGGTGGTATTAATTTCGTGTTTCACTACAGTCGTGTATCCAAGTCGTTCATTAGGCAGGTTAAACAGACGAGGATGTTCCGAAACAAGCTGGTATACACTGTCTTTCTCTGTGTCATCTAGATGATCTAGGTGCAAGAGTGACTTTACCGTTTCGGACCTTTCCTTGTCTCCGTCTGTAACTGCTAAGCAAATTGCTGCGCGGTGCTCGTCCTGAGTATCGCGAGAATCGCTTTCAATGTCGACAGGTGTTTTTGATACCTGCTCGATCGGCTGCAGTTCAACAATTGGGATTGCGAAAGAGATGTCATGGCTGGTTGTGTTAATCGCCCCTATATACGCTATTCCGCCACGGTTCGTTACGATAGCGTTGCCGAGAAAGAGACCTTCGTTCGTTTCGATTTTTGGTATGAAACCCTCGGATAAATCGGTGTCTTTTATTCGGATTGATATCAGAGTTTTTGATCTGGCAGGGATGTTAATTTCTTCCTGGGTCTCGAATGGTATTATGGAGTCGTGAAATGTGATGCAGGATTTTGTGTATAATATATCGGCGGGTGTATCCTTGAAAAATGCGTCTCCGAGAATTGCATCGTATGGGATAGGGATAGTGTCCTCGACGACATGGAATTCGACGTTAATGTTTTTGATTCGGATGGTATATTTGCCGGTTGTGTATAATATACCTTCGGTAATTCCTGAAAGTTCGTAAATTATCTGTGGGTCGATTTTATTTTTATGCCGTATGATGGATATTTTAACCAAATTTATCTGTGAACCTGTGTCTACTAGAAATCGGGAGTTCTGTTTGTTTATATCGGTTGAATTAATGGCGACTGTGGGTGGTTTTCGCCGTTTGGTGAGCCCTAGGCATACTGTCGCTTTTCTGATTTCCGGGTTACTTGATTTTACTGGGTCGACGTTGATGCGCGTTCTCTCGAGGGGCTCCGCGTCGCGCTGTTCCGCGGAGCTGCACTCCCGTTTTTTGGCGCGAGATCGTTACATTTGTTCACGTTCTCTGCCCTTGTGCCTGAGTTGTCTCGGCGGCTCGTGTGACCGTTTCTATCTTGCGAGTTCGTGCGATAGCGGTCGCGAGAGTTATCGCGGTATCGATCGCGAGAATTATTTCGATATTGGTCATGGGCGTTGTTTTGGCAACGGTCGCGAGAGTTGTGACGATATTGGTCACGGGGGTTATTACGAGGATCGTCACGGGAATTATCGGGATATTGGCCGTAGGAGTTGCGATATCGGTCGCGAGAGTTATTTCTATATCCGTTCTGGAAGTTTCTGTGTTGGTTGTCATGGTGATTGTTGTATTGGTATTGCGTGTATTGGTTTCGTGGGTTATAATTGTTATAATTTCGCGGGTTGTACTTGTTGTAATTTTGCGGGGTGTAATTGTTATGATTTTGTGTTCCTTGACCGAATTGATTCTTATTGGGGTTTCCGAATTGTCTTGGATCTTGGCGGGTTTGTCTCCATTTCTCTCTCATTTTCGCTAACGTTATGCATTCTGATGTTTCGTGGCCTCCCTGTTGGTGAAATTCGCAATATTTTTCATTTATACCCCTATTTGTTTCCGCGAATCGGACTCTAGCTGTTTCCGTAACCGTTTCCCCGGGTTCGGTTAAACGTGATCGACTTTGGTTCACCGTTGCGCGCCTCTGTAATTCCAGTTCGATATTTGTTGCCTCGTCTATGGCGTTGTCTAGGGTCTCTAAATTTCGGTGAAGTAGAAGATTCGCGATTCTATCTAAGAGGCCTCGTACGAAAGCTTGGATTACGGCTTTTTTCTCTTCTGCCGTTCTTTTTTCTAAGTACGCCCTGTCGTCTGCCGCTGAGTATACTTCTGATAATCTTTCGGTAATTTGGTTCTGCAAAACTTTTACTCGGAGCCCGTAATCGAGGACTGATTCGTTGAATTTTTGTGACGTTGATTTTAGTTCGAGTCCTAAATCTGATAATTCTAACGGTTTTTTGTATGCCCTTTTCAGGTCTGCGAGAAGCGCGTCAAGTGTGTTGTATGTTTTTCCCTCTGTCAGGTCGTACGCTCTGCCAGTTAGTCTGAATATTACTGCATTTATTAAATATCGGTGATTTGGGTCGGGGGCGGTTTGCTGTACGCGTTTACACTTGCTAATAAAGTTTTCGATCGTTATATTTCCATCGCCGAATTGTGGAATTACCTTTGTTAGGTCGTTATATGTCGCGGGGTTCTGAGGTGCGGGGTTTGCCATTTCGGTCTCGTCGCTTTCGCTGTCTTGGTCTGCCAGTACGTGTCGATAAAATGTATTGGAGGTGTTTTGGCGTCCTATTCGGCGCCTAGGTGGGCGTATTGGCCTAATCGTGTATCGGTCCGTCTAAATGAATTTTATTAAATTTGGAACAGAGCGTTAATGTCTATTTTCGCCGCGGAGGTTTATTTCTCGGTGATTGTTATTTTGTTCTGTCGAAAATGGATAAAGAGGAGAAAAGGAGGAATAAAAAAAAAAAAAAATTTCTATGTTCTGTTATTTTATTTGTTCGTTTTTCCCTGTAATTTCTATTACCGTTATTGTTTTATGAAAATTATGTTTCGTTGATGAAAAGTGGAAGTTGCGAGCAAGATTGTTTCTGTTGTAAGTTTATTGTATATATATAAATATATAATATAGTTTTATTTGCACACTTTTTGGTTTTTCCTTGTAATTTGTTTCGTTCTCTATTATTATTGGTATTATTATTTTGCTACGGTTTTTTTTTTGAAATAGTTTAGTTTACTACGTTAAAATTTGTGTTTGTGATTTTTGTACGAGAGCCGATGTATATGTGTATATATACACGTTAATTTTGGGGACAGCTGTATAAATGGGTTTTCTACGTATGAAAATTATTTTTCGTGCGTGCTGTAGCAGCGAGTCCGCCAGCGACTTTGTCGCCGGTCAGTGTAATACGAGATCGGAATTTGGGTGACGTGATTTTTGTCGCGCGCGTGCGAGTGAGAGGGAACGACGCGAGTCGCTCGAGCGAACAATGGCTATAGAGGCATGAATGGGTGTATGCGTTTGTGTGGAGTACGTGGGGTTACAGACCGACGCACGCTGGTGATACGAAGCACAAAGATGCATGCACGAATTTTAAAGAAAATTTTGGGTGGTACTTACATAAGCGCCAAGATAATCGCGAGTAATCCCATTTTCGTGCTGTTTCTATTATTGTTTCCTTCCTGTTGCGATTTCCCTTCTTTTCTTCCCTTGCTATCAGCGTCGGTTGACCACACGCACACACCTCACTTACTCACACCACACTTTTCACACAAGTTTCCTTCTTTTCCCTTTTTTTCCGCTGAGCGAAAGGCTTCGTTAATTTATGTGACTTTCGTTGTTGCGCGGATCGATCTCACTTCTGACGCCAGTTGTGATGGTCGAGATATGTTGAAGGAGAGAGCGGTGATAAAGGGTGAAAATGAAGAGTTAAGCGATTTGAGAGAGAGAGAGAGAGTTTATTAATTCGACTGTGCCGTTGAACGGGTGGAGATGAACTGAGGATTAGGACTAGCGCTAAGTGGAGGAAGTGTGAAGTGGAGGGGATGGTCGAGTTGCATTGTTCTGGACCGTGGGACCGTGGCCCAGGGATGCTGTGTGGCGAAATAGGAGGTGCTGATGTGTGTGGGAACGAGGTGATAACAGGGTTGCTGTAGGTGTAAGGTGTTGTGTGGGAAAAAAGTGGTTATAGGATAGGGCCGTTACACTGACCTTGCAAAATCATTACGAGTAGATGACACAACAATTTTGAAACGTTTAAAAGCATAAGAAATTATCCAAAAGCAAGGACATTGGGTGCCGTACACGTTGAAGCCGCGAGACTGTTACGTCCCGAGAGAGGGATAGAATACGAGTCTCATGATCACCGGATTTCGAAGCGAGAAGATTCGAATATCTTTCGCCGGAGAGCCTTTTCATGGTTGGTCTGTGACTCGCGAAATACAATTTACTATCAATGTGAGTTTTTATACGCGATACTCTCCGGAGATGTTTCGGAGGTTCTGAATCGGAGAAATCTCAGAGTGATTTCCCGAATAAAAGTTCGTCGATTAACGAGTTAACAGAGTATTTATTCAATACTTTGATCACTACTGTTTTACAAAATCGGTACAATTTATGGTTTTGACAATAATTTTGGTTACTGCGGATTGGGAGAACTCAGTCTCATTAATCGGTTTTAACAATTTTATCGAAGTCCGGGTAATTTCTAAGTTAATTTTGGTTCGAATTTTGACGGACGTTATGACGCCGTGAACAGAGTAAAATTGTATATCAAAGTGTGTTTGATTGTAACTTATACGGAGATTATATAATAATTTCTGAAAAGACGATGGGAGTTAATCAACCCCTCCCATATGTTAGAGTTTGGTAAAAAATATTTCTTCGCTGTTAGACATTGGTTAATTCGTTATGTGGATGGGATTACTCCCCTTCCTTTGGGTGTTGAAAGAAAGAGATGCAGTAACGAGATTATATGGCTGCATACGTGCGTTAGAGATTGTGACGAAGCTTAGACGTGGCAGAGTTTAAGGGTCGTCGTCTAGGTTCCTATCTTTTGATTATTTTGCTTCGAGCGTTTACATTACTTTGGATGAGAAATACCGCGGCTTTAATATAGAAGCGATATGTTGTAAGATTCGTGTTGTGCATGTTTCAAAAGATTATTAGAAAAAAGGAAGAAAAATATTTGTGTGGGAAAACTCTTCGGGGGTGTTTCCCTTACGCTGTTTTTATCTTTTACAGTTTTTCCACGAGGCATCCATGAGACCGCTGCAATAGGAATTTTCTATTGCAGCGGTCTCTAATTGTTGGAAACATAGTGGAAGTAAAAAAAAAGCGAAGTTGTACATGCATACCAAAAAATGACTTGATGCTTGGATAGCCTCAAAAGACGTATCGTTTTTCTGATGTGGTATTCAAGTACTGCCAGAAAGATGGGAGAAAGTAGTGGCTAATAATGGACGATACTTCGAGTGACGTGGTTACTTAAAATAATGCATTAATTGTGATAAAAAAACAGCCAGAACTTATACAAGGTCTCAACATTTTTTTCAAATAGTGTGAAAAACGGAAGTAACATTTTACAAAAACAAAAAGTCACGCAAGTTCGCCAACTATCATCATCATAAGACTAGTGATTCCTATATACGAAAACGAGAAAAACTCCATCGAAATCGCCGGCTGTATCGGTACGGTTTTTCTACAGTTTCCCTGAGTCCTCGTACATGTGCTATATAGGGGGTGTTAAGGCAACTACAGACGCTCATGAGAGAGGTTCGAAAAAAGGAAAAGTGGAAGATTAAAGACGAAAAGAAAAGAAGAAGGGCCTAAAGAAATATAAAGAAAGGAGCGATAGGAATTACGTTACGTTAGAAATTAATAAAATATTGTAGTATCAACAAACAAACTAGACGGCGCGGTTAAGGAAAAAAATTCGGCGAAGAACATCTTCATTATTACATTATAGGTGCCGAGTATAGCTAACTTTTTGAATATGCAATGCCAAAATGTCACGAAAACTTTGCATCTTAATGTGTCTATTTTCAACCACTGCGCCCGTAATTGTACCGCGCCTGGTGGACGCTCACGGCCTCTTATTAACAGCGAATTTTTATTCACAATTTTCAAAAACTATGCTGTGTATTCCACTTTTCTGCATTGGCTAACCTCCCACAAGGAGTGTACATACTTATCGAGCAGCGCGTTAAAACCTTATTTTACGGAGAAATACGTTATTATGAAAGATGTAGATAGTATTTCGCGCCTCTTCCTCGAGATCACCATGTAGTACCTTCTACTCTACACCGAAGTTATCACACATCCGAAGTGAAAAGAACGTTGCCCTTGGCACTCTTCACACCTGTATATATTCGTCATTCTTTCGCTATGTGCCTAAGACGTCACAAGCCTGTGGCAGAATCATGGGAAGAAAACAGTCCGAAAACGAAACAACGAGTGAAGAAGAGGAGACGAATTGGAAAAAACGTTTAGAACGATTAGAAAAATGGATCGAAGATCAATTTAGAGGCAAACGATAGAAATAACATGGTGAGTAGAGTGAGGTGTAAAGCAATACGTCGTTGGTCTGGAACCAATGGACGTAAATGTTGTTAGTCAATATTATTGATTAGTAGAGAACCATATCTCTGCAAGATACGCGCTTCTCGAAAAGAAAAGGAGAGAAAACGCCGTTGCCTAGCAACTCGTGTTAGGCTAACCGAGGTGGCAAAAAATAACGAATGTAACCCTGTCTCTGCCAGACTATTTAAGGGTAGACATAATTAATCATTAATTGTGGTCTCTGCAAGACAAAAAAAATGAAATAATAATGATACCAGATTACCGGGCTAAATTTAGGTGGGAACTTATTCCTTAACAGGGAGACGGCACAGACGTCGTGACAGAGAAGCCAGCTCAGAGAGCTGCAGTCCAGCAGAATCGACTCGACAACACCGATCTCGATCTCCCCGCAATCACTCGACGAATCAAGAAAATGAGAACGTGGTGCTTCCGGTTGTAGACCAGATTAACATAGATAATGATGCAAATGAAGCAGTGGCAGGGATGCCTGGGAGACAGGAAGCGGTGGTGGATAACGCGTTGCCAGTGTCAATTGAGCCACCAGTAGTCGCTGTCCGCTCATCGGAGGTAGAACCTGCACTAGACGACGAGACGTTGCGAATAATGGGGGATCGTCTGCTAACAGATAGAATGCTTGCACCAACAATTCATTCGGATTTAGTGGTTCGAATCGAGGGAATAATCAAAAAAGGTTTGCCGACAGAAGAACGGAAAGTGCTGCTACCCAAATCCTCTCCGTCGAAGAATTCAATATTTACAGATCCGCCTGAATTGAATCTCGAGGTGAAGGCGTCATTACAGGAGTCAGTCATCAAACGAGATACTCGAATTATTGAAAAGCAGGAGCGAGTGACGGCTTGCTTGGCGGGAATGACGAAACTGATGTCGTCGATCTTTCCATTATAAATCAAGGAACGACTACCATTGTTGGAGATATCCAGCGGGATTATGAGAATCTTCGCGGATTTCAACATAAGGAATCCAATATCCGACGGAGTTTGATAGTGCAGAATATTGATACCTCATTGCGAGATACTCTGAGTTCATCAAACGTTGACAAGTGGCTTTTTGGTGAAAATCTCGCGGGAAGAATTAAAGCGGCAAAATCTCTGGAAGTTTTGGGTAAAACGTTGAAGCCTAAACCGCTAATATCGCAGCCGGCAAGTTCAAAATACGGGAAAGGCCCGCAACATCGAACAGAGTTCAAACCGAGTTTCAATCCAGCGTGGAGCGGACTGGGACCAACGCAGAACCGAAGTTTCCTCTAAAGTGTACCACATTTAAAACTTTAAAAGCTAAAAAATGTACACCAAGTAATGAAAATGGTAGTTTTCGTCGAAAAGTATTTTTTTCAAATAGTTTGAAAAATAAAAGTAATATTTTCCAAAAAAAAAATTAAACTTGACGCGCATGGTTAAGAAAAATAGGTTCCGAATTGACCGTTGAAATCGGTAAAGCGAAGTGCGTGAGGTTTCCGTTTTTTTTTCTCTCTTCTCGCTCTTTTCATTACTGTGTGGATTTTGTGAGTGTGTGTGTGTGTGTATGCGGTAAATTCCGAAAAAGAAGAAAGGAAGAAGCCAGAAGTATGAAGGAAGAAAGTAAGGCAAACCCAGGACCGAGAAAAGTACAAACAATGAGTCTCATCGTGATAATGCTGGCGCTAATGTAAGTAAATTTACCTTACTAGAATCATTACATTATTCTAATTTTGTTCGCCTCAAACGCATGCAACCATATTCTCTGTATTCCACCACGCAAGCGTATATCGCATGCGTGGTATAGAATCACATGTACACCCCAATACTTCATCTCATTTAAGCGACTTGCATCTTTCGCTCTTAGTCCAGCTCGCGCGACGAAGCTACGTCACTTAAAATTCCGATCTCGTATTATGGCGCTCGAGCGACAAAGGCGCTAGCGAACTTGCTCTTACAGCGCGCCCCAACACTAATTTTCTCTCTTTATAGCATATTCGATTACTGAAGGTACAGAAAAAATACCAATTATACTATAAAATACTGTGACCCAACATTAAAACATGTTAACTTAGGAGATTATATAGATTCGTGTCAACGTATATAATTCACGTGAATCAGGAATAATCTGCCAATCTCCAAAAGAAAAAAACAGGGAAAACTCTTGAAATTCATTAAAATGATCGAAACAAACAATAACATATCCGATATTTCTCAACCACTATACACAGATATAAAACAATATCCAATACATCTTACGCTACTCGAAATTAACTGGAGATTCAGAGAAAACGGCTAAAACCTCGCCGGAAACAATTACGCCAAATCGTCCACCGAGGCGCCGAAACGGCCGCGAAAACACTCCCGACACGTTCTATTGAAATATTTTATTAAGCCAAGACAGCGAAAGCTACGAAGCTGTAATGGCAAATCAGAGTTACTCAAATTATCTCGAATTAGCAAAGCAAGTCCCGAGGTATGGCGACAGAAAAACAACAATCGAACGCTTCATTAGCGCATGTAAGCGAGTGCAAAAGGATCGCCCCTGACCCAAACCACGCGAGTCTCATAGACAAAATAATACTCAGATTTTCCGATAAAGCAGCCGACCTGACAGAGAGAAAAACGTACCTGACATAGACGCGATTCTAACAGATCTAAAAAACGCATACAAAAAACCGCTACAACTATCAGATTTCGGGCTCAAACTGAAATCAATCTCACAGAAATTCAATGAATCAGTTTTAGACTATGGCCTTCGCGTTAGGGTTTTACAAAATAAAATTATTGAAAGATTATTAGAAGTTTACCCGGCCCCAGGTGATAAAGAGTATTTAGACAGAAGAATTAAGGAAGAAAAAGGAGGCATAGTCCAAGCATTCGTGCGAGGCCTCTTCGACAGGATCGGGAATCTCTTACTACACTAAAAAAAACTAGAGAAACTAGACAAAACCATAGACGAAGCAACTAACATCGAGCTAGAATTGTAAAGGCGCGCAACGGTAAATCAAAACCAATCACGCACAGCCGAACCGGTGGAAATAAAAGAAACACCCGTAGAAACAGCCAGAGTCAGATTCGCGGAAACAAATAAAAAATATTGTGAATTTCACCAATGGGAAGGGCACACGACATCTGAATGCATAACGTTAGTAAAAATAAGAGACATATGGAGACAAGGGCGAAGGGAGGCAGGCCCAGTCGGATACGATCACATCACGCGAAGCCCGTACAATAATTGGGCACAAAATCGGTACGACAACAACTGTAACAACTACTATAGAAATTTTCAAAAACAGAACGGAGACGTCTCTCACAATCGATATCGCGACGATTTTCGTCAACAGTATCGCGATAACGCCCGCGACCAATACCGAGACAATAGCCGATATCGCGATAATTCTCGAGACCGATATCAAAACAACGGATGATATCGAAATAACTACCGCGAACAATATCACGATAACTCTCAAAATCGATTCCGCGACAACTCTCGCGAGCGCCACCGAGCCAACTCGCAGGACAGAAATGATCAGACGCTGGGGAATTTCGAACAGCTTAAAGACCTGGCGATAAAAAATGGGAGTGCAGCTCCACGGGACAGCGCGACGCGGAGCCCCTCGAGAGAGCCCGCGTCGACATCAAAACAGTAAAAACGCACAGCTCAGAGATCAGAAAAGCAACAATATCTTTAGGACTCACAAAATGGCGGAAACCACTAACAGTCACCGTAAACACACCCGACTTAAATAAACCAAGCTCTAAATTTCTCATAGATACAAGTGCACAAATAAACTTAGTTAAAAAACACATATCTAATCATAACGAATGGCGTATCAGTTAACCCAACACGCACAACCACATCCGCCAGCATCGCAACACACCAAACTCACTAGCAGGAAACTAATCAGCACTTAGACTGTTACAGGAACGATGCAACCAACGATGATAACAATAACAAATAAAAACAAAATAGCAAAACAGGAGATATAACACAAAACAGAATCACGGAAACAAACATGGAATAATGAATGGAACAACCCAAACAACTAGCACGCCAACTGCTACAGAGGGCACAGATCACGGAAACAACCATCATTCATATCTAACCACTTTATTATCACACACGACCAGACCTATTACACTAACAAATCATACCTCACTAACACAGCAACTAATCAACAATAGTCAATTTCAGAATCATCAGGAAGACTTCTCGAACAAAGGAAACTCCGATTAACGATGAGGGAATAGTAATCCGTAAACCGGCAACAACCAAATCGAAACACTTCAATCTTTGGCCTACCAAAACGAAATTTACATCATTGGACGAGTTACTAACGAAAATGCATAAATGAAAGATTATATCGAGTCATACAAATACGTAAAACCAATATAAAAACTTGTATTATATAGAGTTAAAATATGGAATCTTGAAATGTAAACAATGGGGACCATCGTCCTCAAAGGGGAGGAGTGTAACGGCCATACATTTAACCATTCCTTTCCCACACAACACCTTACACCTCACCCTGATATCACTTCATTCCCATACACCTCAGCACCTCCAATTTCTCCACTCAGCATCCCTAAGCCACGGTCCCACGCTCCCGAATAATGCAACTCGACCATCCTCTCCACTTCACACTTCCTCCGCTTCATTAACTCCAGTCGTAATCCTCAGTTCATCTCCAACCGTTGAATCGTATTCACGTCACAATGAACGCTTTAAACGCAAACCAATTTGTTCCATTCGAACATCACACTACGACTATTTCTCTGCGTCAGGCCGACTGAAATAGTCAAAGAAATTTATCCTCATCTGCAAGACCTTGGACCTGCGACGAATCCCAATTTTCCGTAAATCCTGAACGATGATCTTACAGTGGCGAAAACGTCCTCGGATAAATTCGACAAGGCATCGGGCAACATCAACATCATCGTTTCTTATGATATGGGATGGAGTAAACGCGGCAATGGAAGGCGTTACGACAGTCTGAATGGCTATGGCGCAATAATAAGATTTTTCAGCGGTAAAGTCCTCGGTTTTGCGACTCAGAATAGGAAATGTAAACTCTGTGATTCGGGTCGAGCGAAAGAAAAACACGATTGTCGAAAGAACTTCTACGGAAGCCGGAAAGCGATAGAGCCTGATGTTGGAGCTGAAATAGTAAATTGGAGCACTATTCTGAAAGAGACAGGGCCTAATGTTCGTGTTTTAATTGGCGACGAAGATGGTTCGACTATCGCAGCGGTACGTCGAGAAAAATCGCAACGAGTTTTTAAGTTAGCTGATAAAAATCATCTTCGAAAACACTTCGTTACCGAATTATATGAGCTACTAAAAACTTGTAAAGGTTTTTAAAAAAAGAGGCTATCTCTCATGTCAACAAATGTTTCGGATATGCAGTAGCTCAAAATAAAGGCAAATCTGTGGAGCTAGCAAACTGTCTTCGCAATATACCAGACCATTTGTTCAATCGACACAAAAAGTGTGGAAGCTGGTGTCTCCATTCCGAGAATAATTCAAGTGCTCAAAAAATGATATTCGAAGATCCAGAGCTGTACAAAAAACTGCACGAAAATTCACCAAATACGCCAAAAACGCCTCCAAATTTTCGGTCGCAATTTCGAGTCAAGGCACCGAAAGCTTATACAGTATCATGGCTCACAAGGCTCCGAAAAATCGATGCTACAGTCAAAGCAAATCTGCCGATTTCTGTTTCTCAAGTACTGTGTGTAGTAAGAATGACCGTGACAATTACTTACTTACCGTTGCAGAAAAAATCAACCTAGCACAAAATCTCGCAGGATTATACTGGCTGATCAGTCAGGCTTGGAGAAAAAAATCGGAACAGTCAGAAGGAATTCAATATCAACCTAACTGTGACTTTGAAGTTGGTATCGATGATCTAGAAAGTCATAAAGACGTTCTTAACAACAATGTACCGAATACTTCGTTGTTAGACGCCTTGAATCTCATTTTCTTCGATTTGGAAACTTCGGGCCTTCAAAAATCTGCAGACATTTTGCAGATTGCAGCCAAGTGCGGTGAACACGCTTTCTGCGAATAAGCGAATCCTTCTCAGCCAATTACATCGAGCATAACGGCTATCACGGGCATGAGAAATGTGGCTGGAGAATTGTTTTTATATGACAAGAAAGTCGTCGATTCCTATTGAAGATGTCCTTCGTAAATTCAAAGAATGGCTAGCTGTGTTGAAATCGTGCATCCTTATAGCGCACAATGCAAAATTTGACACTCCATGCTTACTCCAAGCTTTCAAAAATAATTCGATGATAGAGGATGCCAAAAATCTTATCGCCGGATTCGCAGACACTCTCGTCACTCTAAGGAAGCGTCATCCTCAAAGAAAAGGTCCCGGAATGTTTAAGCTTTCTACTCTCGTTGCAGATCTACTGCACATTGAACCCACAGCAAATTTTCACGAGGCATCATATGATGTCGAGATCCTGGAAAAACTCGCTTCTACTATCCCAAAAGAGAATTTAATTGCAAATAGCAAATCTTTCAAAGAAAGCTATATTCGCGAAGCCTGACTACAAAAGGCAGCAGTACTCGAACGAGCCTTGAGTGATCTCAAAGATGTTATCTCTACGGGAATGATTAAAAAAACAGCAAGTGCGGGGATCGATCTTGTTAAATTACAAACAACATACACGAAAAGTGGGAGAGAGGGTATCATTGAGTTGCTGTCAGCAAACCAAATGGATAAAAAACCTCGTGTCACAAAAGACAATAAAATCTTGGAAAAAATTATTCTATTTTTAAAAACGAACCAAAGCTCCGACGTTTCGGTAAAAAGAGAAAAAAAAAACAAAAATGTAATTTAAATACACATTGTTCTATTGGGTGACATGTTAAGGGTGGCCACTCCCTTTTATTTCGCCCCCCGTGAAGATAATCGGACGGGTTGCGGGTGATTTTTGAAGAAAATTTTCTGAACTTTTCGATAAAAAATACGGCGTTCATCGGAAAATGATAGGTTTTGCAGCACAAAAGTGACCGCTACAAAAATAATGTGAAAACATATTTTTTCTGACAGGAATAAAGTAGACTTTATTCTGAATACGGGACACACGCCAACATTTTTTGTTGAGTTTCGCATCATTGAGAAAAGTTATATCAAAAATGCGCGTTTTCGAATAAATTTGAATTTGACTGCACGAAACAACAGAATTGAACCAGCGGTACGAGAGTGATTTCCACCCTGTATGTTCAATTACATTATATTTTATGAAAGAGAAGATTATTTGAAAATTAAAATTTATTTGTTACATTCAAGCTAAAATCAAAATAATGTTTGTTCAAATAAAATACTTTGTTAATATTTAAAAATATATTGACAGAATATGTTTGCAATAAAAAGTATGCTTTAATATTTTTTCCACCAATTTATTCAAATGCCATTTGTTTTGGTCGAAAATCGTATGTTCAAACTAAGCGCCTGGCCATGCACACTGTTGCCAGATCGCTGACACATTCCCCCTCCACGCACTCGCTTGCTTGCAGGCCGAGCAGGATATAGTATGCTATACGACTAAAATTGTGAGGGCGTCTCATGGTTATATACTATATTGGAAACTAGATGGTGAATCATTTTCATTTTTTTCACATTATTCATGATATCTTACTCTAGCTTATCCTCGTTTTTTATCAATTTCTTAATTTTAGTTTTGACCGTAGAATTAATGAGACTCTGTTTGCCCATTATAACGCATTTGTTACGTGTAAACCAAGCTAACTTTAAGTGTAAATATCTCAGGTTTGGGGTGGTCAAACTTATTCAAATTGCACAGATGTTTACATAATGTATTAAATAACATATATATGTCAAATTTCAACCATTTCTTAATTCAACTTTTCTGTGCAGGTGCACCTTAATAGGCAAATTTATGAAGCCTATGTTGTTCTTGGCTGGTGGTACAAGATATGCGATTATTTTGCGAGTTTTTTTGGAGATGGACAATATTTGGGAACATGTTCAATGTGAATGTACTTGTATGAAATTTTTGCACATCATTCTTGGTGTTTTTGCGGTTTTGGATATTCACTCCTAGACACGCGAACTCCTACATGTTTGCGCTGCAGCGCGATAATTTATTATTTCATCAACATTATTATGCAGATTATGGCGGATCATTTGTCAAAAATCAGTAATGGTCAAACTCGAGCTAAAATAAAACTCACGCGCGCATGAGAGAGTGAACAGAATTTTACCATGAAATTCATTCTTCGTTTATCGACTAATAACGGAACGAATAAAATGGTAACAATAGTCGTAGGTTATTTTTTCGATCGTGGATCAACTTTCGAACCCCATCAAGTTTTTAGTAGAAGAATTGGACGGGCGGATAGATACTCGAGCTCAAGTCGGCGATCGACTCTATGATTGCGCTGCAGCGCCTTAACTTTTAATTTTATTTAATCTGCCAAATATTTTTTTATTCTGACCTATCACGGAATAAATAAGGTGGCCGATATCTTTTTGTTTAATCATCGACTTCCCGTATTTTATTTACCCGTGTATTATTTGAATATACATATAAAAATAAATGAGAAATTAAGGGAACCGTATGGTCTAGAGCACGAAAATTTCACCTATTTTCACGATTTTTTTTTTGCCATAAAAAATTAAAAAATCGATGTTTTAACTTTTCGGGTTTATTACTACCTTTATTAAGTATACAAAAAATTTTTTTTTTAATTTTAAAAACAGTGTTTATTATCATATAATTGGCATTGAAGACGACCCTCTCGAAAAATCCGACCCGGACGGTGAAGATCGATCCGAGACTTCTACTCATCTGAAACACAAAATTCAAGAAGATTCTTAATCAGAAAGAGTGCAGTTATGGTCGGGGCTGGAACAAATCGAAAAAATTAAAAATTGACAAAATGGCGCGCTTTTGAAAAAAAAATTCGTAAAATCGGGTTTTTTTCACTAGTTTTTTAGTATAAACAATAAGAAATTATTTAAATAAAATTATGATTGCAGCCCCGACGATAGCCATACATGTTGTGAACAACATATCCAAATTTCAAGTGATTCGGTTGAATAGTTTTTTTGTTTTCACCTGCGCGGTGCCGAAAAAAGTCGTTTCGAGATAAATGAGTTTAAAGTTTGAGGTACAGATATTTTCAAAAATTGAGCAAATTTTGAATACTTACAGTTAATCCGCGATTCCGGCACCATATAGGATTCCTTCGGAACGTTCATAATTCAAGATTTCCTCACTCCTTTCATTTCTTCGAGCTGTCCGAGCCTCTTTGGAGTTGTCCGTGCTCCTACGGTTGGCGCTCGATACTCGCAGCTCGTCTCGGTTTTGCGCTAGTTGCTCCGCTTGTGGCCCGATTGTTATGCCCATGGTCTCCATTATTTTCAATAGGGATGCGAATCCTTCATTGAATATGCAAGCGGAAATGCGAGTGGCAATATCAATGATTTTTTTTCCGGCAAACAGATGTTTCGGCGCAAGGTGCCACACGCAAGCATTGAAACTTTCGTTATTGTTCTGCGTATTACTGCCAATACACCTTTCCAATAAAGTCTCTGCTGTCAATTCTTCATAAATTGGTTTTAATATCTCTTGTGCTTCATCGCACAGAGCAGGTGGGTGCTCGTAGGTGTCTAAAGTACCTGCAGCCTCACTTTGACGCCACTTGCACCACGATTCGGAACCTGGAGGACAGTACGAGTGTTGCGGATTTTCATCTGTTGAAATTTTGTGATAATATGCTGCCCATATTTCACTTCTCATCCCTTCAGTCGAATCTGAATTACGTCTAATTGCTAGACCGTAATAAGTTGACAGCTCTTGCAATAATTTATTCGTCAATTGTTGACGCTTCGGTGTTTTATTTATCGATTTCCGCTGTGTCTTTTTTCCCTCTTCTTTTTCTGTCAATTTCTTTGTTGCTTTCTTTATTTGTGCATGTTTTTTTTTCGCATCAACAGCACGTTTGTACAAACGTTTTTTAACATGCAAAACACATTCTTTTTTGCAAACTAAAAAATCATCCCCGTAAGGCTTTGTGTCCAATAAGGCTTTGAACGTTTTCGTGTCGCCGTCTCCGATATAGTTCGCGTATTTTACGTTGTACAACTCTTCCGATCTCTTGAACATTTCCACGATGCCGTCTACCTCCATTTTGCCAGCACTTCCGGTATGATTTGCGTCACAGTGATCTTCATGCTCTCGATACCACGCTTCATATTCAATCGTATCCTCTTGGCCTTTCCATTGAGAGCAGGCTTGACATATACTGCATTTGACGACAACATCTAAAATTTTATTACTGTATTTCCCTATTAACGAGGCAATACCGAGAAGCGATGAGAATCCACGTTTCGCCCACGATCCATCACCAGACACAGAAAGTTCATCCGCGGGACGCCCAGCTTTTACATTCAACTCGACTTCTTCTTTCAATGCTCTTTGGAAAACGATTTTCGCGACGGCTTCAGCTGCAATTTTTATATTGTCCACGATGCCGTAATATGTACTCTTACAAATTCCTTGTCCAAGATCCATGAGACCGCACAAATTTTTCAAGCCTTCAAATCCTACTCCAAGCATTCTCAGGGCGAGAACAAGTCGACGGTTGATTTCAAATGCCTTATCAATTAACGGCGAAGACAAAATAAAAGTTTCTTTACACTCACACTTCACAGAGAGTTTGAATCCTAGACCACGTTGTCCGTTTTTGCTAAAAGTGACCGCACCGTTACAATCTTTACACTTCAACAACTGTTGCAACGTTAAAAATATCATGCTGAATTCGATGATGCAATAATTGAAAGTAGGATTAACGTTTACTTCCAATTCCTCATTGCCTTTTAATTTTTTCGCAGACGTGCTCGTAAAATCAGTAGTATTTTCGATAGTGAATCGATTGCCCTTGAAATATCTTTTGCGACCTACAGAAGATGGTCGTCTAGAAGAGTTACGGCCTTGCTTTCTATCCATATTTTCTGATATTTTATTTCAAAATTTTCGATGTTGGTTCGTCAAAACGTAACGTTGTACTGATCAAGTCAGGGGAAAGCGAAATGACCGTTTCCCTCACAAATGTTCGACAATAGGTATATTTCGGGGAAGGGAAAAGTATATATAGGTATATAGTATGTACTATATACAGGTATATATTTTCGGAGAAGGATTGGGACAGCTGCTGTGCTCCGATTAGGTTACCGGTTAGCGCTAGACCCGTTAGGAGCGCGCGGACCGCTCTCTACCTGCGTTATGGGCTGTAGAAGCTGTAATATTGAGAATTTCTGCATGAAAATTTCACAGTATATCCTTGAGATACTATACTTTCGACATATCGAAAAAAAAAAAAATCGATTTTTTCAAATTTCTAGACCATACGGTTCCCTTAAGATTGAAAGTGAGAACTGGTTTGTAAGTGGGCGCGATCGCGTAAAACTGCGCACGTACATAGTTCGTTTACATTTTTGCATAGTAACCGTGGATGCTGGAGTACATTATAGGTGAGGGAAGCTGAAAGTCGAGTGACTTTATTAGTACAAGTAGAAAATATGAGACAAGCTTGTACGGTAACTCGTCCATCGGGCGTATCAACCGAGTGAATGCTCTCGAGTCATTAGAATACATAAAACCTTTATAACCTGGATACTATATGTATATGAAAAATAATATATGTATAGGTTATGGGTCCTGCGAAATCTTATAATGAATTTCCCAGCTCGGCGATTATTGCAACGTATATAATATCACTCGAACTCGTATAATTCCATAGGTGATCGAAGTTTTTAACTAAAATAAAAAGATATATGAATATTTTTAAATATTGTGTTCATTTTGCTCGTTTATTGTCTATGTGCGTTGAAAAAAACATCAATTAAACACGAGTGCAACGTTTTATTATTTTTTTCCTCTTCCTGATGAAGGCAGCAATGTAGAATTCCCATGTATTTTAGAATGAGAATAATATTTCAATGTAATACAGTACAGTGCAGACGTTGGCGAGTACAATTGAACATCGATAAATTCTTGAAAATCTAAAAATTATTCGTATTTATATTTTCGGACAAAAATTTTAATCGTATTGATAATTTCACTTTGTGGAATTAACGTGCGGTGGGTTGTAGTAGGTTCAGAAAATTTATTCGCATAAAAATAAATTTAATCAATTTTTTTTTCCAAAAATAAATTCTTAAAAAAATGTGACATTGTGGAATTCTTGATTCGCAAACGAAAAATACCAATAGAAAATGTGCGTGACACTTTTATACAAATAAAGTTGATCACGATTATTCGAAAGAATAGTATGTCGATCCCCACTAAACTTTACAAAATTGAGTAAACTTCGTGTCTATAAAAGAAGACAGAATGTAACTCAAATGAAAATCATGAGAACGTGTCGCAACTAAGTGTATAGAACAATATGTAATATAATTGAAAACTGTTCGTGGTGGTCGTGGTTGCGGTGCCAGGCGTCGTCCCGGGCTCGTCATACTCTGGCATTCGGCCACGATCTTTAAAAAGCATTGGAAACAAACAGCCGACGATGTGCTGCTAGTTTTAGGAAAGTGTTTTCGATGCGTGTCATTTCACGACAGTTATGTGTATACTCGGAAAAATCATAAATACCTAACCATCCAAAGACGTCATCATATTTATCCGCGGAGCTAAAAAGATTTCGCGCTTGCTCTCAAGGTGAGAAGTCTAGGTAGATAAGTTTGTTTTCCGGTCTCGGCGAAAAATTTTTATTTGAAATTTTTCATTCTAAGAGGGATGGCAAATATAGTATGGAACGCAAAAACGAATTGAATTATTGAATTGAATTATTAAATTCAAAATTCGGATTCGTGATCAACGAACCCGAAAACCTTGGTGTACTAAGAATCATAAGGATACTCTTAAAACTTTCTTCGATAAGACATTTTTTCTAAACAAAAAGAGATTGTTTTAGAGATTTTTAATTGATATAAACAAATTTAAAAAAACATAAAAACAATATGAACATAAACTTGATCCTCTGACACATTTAGATCATAAAATTATCAAAAAAAACCGGTTAAATCGAATAAAAACTACTTTAAAATCGCAAAATAGTGTTTCAAAAAAGGTGGCAGTTAACGCTAGTTCCTGACTAGCCACTGGATAATAACGACTTTGAATTTCTGGACGGGTCCAGTATTGTTTATCGAATATTTTTTTGGAAATGATCTAAGTAAAATTTCCCATACCATTACGGTCATAATTACTCGTAATCATCCCACCATTTCAATCATCTTTGCGCTATCATTTGAATTAATTTTTCAAAAAATCATCCATCTCATACAAAATACGAACGTTTAAATACGTTTGAACACTGAAAATTTCGAGTTATTTCGATCCATGGCGTGAAAAAAATGTAGCTGCGGAAATATGGGTGATACCACTTTACGTGCTCGTTCAGCATCATTGTTGCATTCGCCATTAGCGGCTGATAAGGTCGGGTTTGTCACATTGTCGAAAAATCATTCGACTCTGCAACAAAAACGATGCAATAATGATGAACGATTTGGTCTGCAGCCGTGAAGGACAAATTTTTGGTTACAACTTCCGGCAATTATTCAACGATATCGTGATGAGTTAATTCAAATCATTAGTGATCAAGTACCCTACGAGTGATGCTCGCTAAAGGTCCTTAAGGCCATGGGGGATACCCCCTCCCCCATCGAAATTTAGAAACATTCTCAGGCAAAATCTATAAATTGGATCAATTTGAAACTTTTTGTGAGTATTTAGTGACGCAACACGGAGGGAATGACGATTTCGTAATTTCGAAATTTTTCAAAAAAATTTTTTTGTGGAGTGACAAAATTTTCAAAATTTCTAAATTCTAAAATCGTCATTCCCTCCGGGCTATATCACTAAATACCCACAACAAATTTTAAACCGATCCGGTTTTCAGATTTTGCCGGAAATATTTCTAAGCTTCGATTTACGGATGTAACACATCGCCTTAAAACAATATGAAGAATACTTTTACGTCGTGTGACCATGAACATCGTTTTTGGGATACCATGACCCTCGAGCGTTGAAGAATTCTTGCAATCTCCTCAAAGCATTCAAAGTATTCATAAAAAATATGATGTCACTCTTGAGAATATTTACTTTCTATTCTGACAAAAAACGAATTTCTTCGATCCAAAAAGAACTTTTGCGAAAGCTTCAACTATTCAATTGAATTATCAAAGATACAATGAAGCAAAAAACGCTTTCGTGTGTTTTAGATTCGCATTTGGTTTTATGCGTGCTTATACGTCTGGAACCGCCTTAAGGCATTTCCGTAGTTTTTGAAAATGTTACCATCAACTCGATTTTTTTTACATAAATGGCGAATATATCAAATATAGAGGATTGAAATGTCAAGTTGATCCACCACGTCGCTTTTTTAAAAATAATTTTATAATATTTATTTGCGGTGTTAATTCCGTTAGAAAATTATCACTTGCATAAAATTTATGTCGGATCTTAATTAGATCTGTGCAATGACTCTATAAATTCGAAGAGGTTTTTCCATCTGGTTTATTAGTTATAGGCCAAGCGCCAGAGCAAAAAAAGTAGGTTCCTAATGCAATGTTCTAAGCAAGGGATTTTTTTTTTGGAATATGTTCAGAGATGTCCCCTGAATGTAAATCCAAGTTGGCGTCATCGTGGGGTGTGGGCTTCAGCCGCCATCTTGAAAAACACGTTTTATTGAATATCTCGCGAACCGCACATCGTACGCCAAAAATAGTAGAGATCATTTTTATAGATAATAATGTTTGTCATCTTTTTTATTTGAAACTTTTTTCTGTAAAATGCATAGTTTTTTATTTGTAGCGCTTCAAACTTTTTTCAATATGGTTATTGCTAAATATATAGTTAACGGTTCATGATAAATGAAAAATGGTGGTAACTGAATTTGTAGAGCATGAAATCTCCTATAAATTTGATTCGAAACTTTTTCCCGTAACATTTATAGTTTAGGAGCTATAACGCTGTAAATGTCGAGTGAACGCAAAATATTTACGAGAATATAATGCTGTATATTCAATTAAAAAGTAAAAAATGTACACCAATGTTACGAACCCTCCGAGCCCCACGAAGCTATAAAGTACGATGGACCAACGTAGCTAATATTTAGTATTGATCGAATGAAAGAAATGAGAACACAGGACGTGTGATATTACTGTTCCTTAAGTACCGCACAGAAATAGACTGCAATGTACGCGCACTTATATAATCATGGTAACGCTGTCGCGAGATAAGGAAACTCGGTACCACCCCTTGAAAGCAAGAACCTATAAACTTACTCTTTGAAACTTCATCACCCAAATGACAAAACAACATTAACAGAAGACAAACCATAAATTCGTCACCGACCGATGGCCAAGGCATGTTTACATGAAAGATCACGTCTTGAAAGGAAGGGAGTTACCACTACTCGTAAAGTACCCTGTCAATCGTCGAATTCAAACATACCATAAAATCTTACGACCAACCACTCAGGTAAATTAACAAAAATTTCATAATTCGCGAGGATTGACGCGGTGGAAATAAAAAGAAATCACCACCGGACCAAAAATAGTCACAGGGAGGAAACGGGTGAAATCAACAAGGGGAGCTAGGTGACTCAGATATCCCTTCCCAAAAACAATACAACATTTACTAACGCCCACGCAGCTAAGAAGTATAAAAGATCGCGATTTTGCGACCCCGTGTCTCAGTTCGAAGTCAGAATCCATGCCAGTCAGTTCAAGATCAGTTTTTCATCAAAGTACCTTTCCGGACTTTGTCAGTTTGTCGAGTCGAGTCTCATTCTAGAAATCAAGGTCTAACGTACCGACTTAGAACAACCTTTTTACTCTAACTCACGCTACTACTATAACATCGGAAGCTATTTCTAAATTATAACAAAGAAGAATCATTTCGCGTGTCAACGCTTAATTAACTTTATAATCAACAGCTTGCGTATAATCGAGTGTGCCTATATTTGCGAACGAACATTATAACCGAGTGCGAAATATAGTGTGTGAATTTGTAACCAGCGCTGGACCGATATTGTAACCAGCTGCTTGACTATCTATTGTATCACGGCGACAAACCGTTGAGAGTCACCCTGCCGATTGTGCAACTCCATCTGCAAAAATTGTACAACCAACACCATTGTAAGGGGAAAAGGAACCTCCGGATTTGCTTGCTCAATAAATCTAACCAGCGTGAGTAACATCTTCTTCATAACATGTGTGCAATCCCTCAACATCTTGCGACCATCGACTAGACGGCTCCAAGGTCATCCCACATTCCCGTATCGTTGACGAGACTTCCGTCCCTGGGTAAAGGACTTCACTGTCTTGACCCGAAAGAGAAGTTGTTACATACCGTGTTACGTTCTCCCCTTCGTATTTCCCCCGCCGACTAACCTCAACCAACTCCCGAGGACGTAACACAAAATAAAAATTGGTGTCAGAAGTGGGATGTTAACGCTCTCGATATGGGAATAAATGATGACAATTCCAAGAACCCCAGATAAGCAATCGAAAAGTCGAGAAGAGTCACCAGAAGACGAGCCAGATCCAAGTACTTCAAGACCATCTAATGACGGTCAAGATCGAAATCCTGAAGAAACTCTTATCAATTTAGAGGAAGAAACAGAAAAATTAACTCAAGATATAAATAGATTATCAGAAAATATAATAAAAATAGGGTCAATCATGCCTGATATTCCTGTTTCGATTAAATACGCTCTAGAAGCAGTCCCAATTTTTGACGGACATAATATTCCTTTGGCTCATTTCATTGAAGGATGCGAAGAGCGCCTCTTCGCATCCTCGCTAACAACAATCGCTAAATTTATCGCCTTTTTAAAGTCATTGTACTCTCCAGCAAAATCAATTTATCAATTGCAAGGCGAACTAGGCCGAGTTTATCAGAATAATAACGAAGGAGTTTTATCATATGCGAACCGCGTTAAAGACCTTGGCAACAGAATATTTGAAACCCATAAAACAAATCAAGGGGAAGAAGCAGCTATGGAAGCCAAAAATACATTAGATAGCGATCTAATAAATTGTTTTATTGAAGGATTAAAACCCGAAATTGAGAATAAAATCAAACGCAATCAAACATTCGAAGAAACTATGCAAGACGCGATTAATATCGAAAGACAATTACAAGCAAGAGATGCATTACGAAATCCGCGACCTACAAGACCTCCCGATTCCTTCAAGCCTCATTTCAACATGAGGGATCGTATTCATCACATCCAAGAAAACACCATCATCTGCCAACTTTGCTCGCGGAAAGGTCACACTGCAAATCAATGTTATAAAATCCGTAATATCACTCAAAACCAGGAACAAGGATTTACCCCCCAAAGGAATCATCCTCAGTCAAATTACTTTCTACAAGGACGAGGAAGCAATAACCCACAAAAAAGACAAAAATTTCAGAATAATTTCTTGCAGACGAAACCCAATGATTCTCAAGGGAAAAATCATGATAGCCAACCACTAAACTATCCTGCACAAATACAACCAATTGTTTGTCGATACTGCAAAAATCCCGGTCATTTAATAGAGGAATGTCGTAAAAGAGAATACGCAAATTCGTTCAGAAACCGACAAACTTCAACTCGAGAATACAGTAATCCGGTACCAAACGAGCCAAAATCTCATGTTAGTGACGGGAATAGACCGATGAAAACCTCTTCCGTGCATAATATCCGACATATTGAACCAGAAGGGAATCAAGAATGACCGCGACGAGTCACCGTTGTCCGCTTGAACCGCACAAGCAATGTCCCCGTAGTCTCTGTGGAATCGGAAGATCTAATAGGACCAACGCTGTTAATGATAGACACGGGATCGGCATTAAATTTAATCAAAAGTCGGCAAATCACTTCGGACGTAAAAGTGGATACGGAAGATATAGTAAGACTGAGCGGCATAACAAAAAACTACGTCCATACTTTGGGTAAAGTTCAAATTCGAATTTTAAACTCAAGCGTAGCTTTTCATCTCGTCTCAGATGAGTTCCCAATCGAAGACGATGGTCTGATCGGGACAGAATTTTTTAATACGCATCACGCAGATGTCTCATAATCTGGGAAATGTCTCAAATGGCAAGGTAATAAACTTCCATTCGTCAAACTCGAAACTATAATTGTTCCAGCTCGCACGAAAAAGGCATTTTATGTACGCATAAGCAACCCCGAAATCAAAGAAGGGTATTTACCGAAACTAAAGGTATCGGAAGGGATATATTTAGGGGACGCGCTGGTGACGAACAATGAGGGGAAAGCATATCTCTATTTAATCAATACGACAGAAGAAGAAATAGAAGTCGCTGTACCCGTTCTTGACCTAGTGTCGTACGCACTCGCACCCCGCACCCTAATGCATAAAACTGAAGGAAAAAAAAATCAATACCCGCGGGAGTATACTAGCCGTAGGTCAGTATCGAGTACACAGTGTTCAAAATCGACACCTTCGTTCCAAATCAACTACACTGAATTTAAACCTACTAATTCCACTGAACCTACTAATTCCACTGATCCTACCAATTCCACTGATCCTACTAATTCCACCGAACCTCGAAGTCGAATACAAGAAATCCTAAAATTATTACGCTTAGACGACCTCAATGAAGAAGAAAGAGGAAGCATTGAACATCATATAAATGAATTTCATGATCGTTACTATATCCCCGGAGAGAAACTTATGTTAACAAGTCTCATTCAACATCGTATTCCTACATCCGATAATTTACCTATCAATACTCGTCAATATCGCTACCCTCCCACCTTAAAGGAAGAAATTAATCGCCAGGTAGATGATTTACTCGAGGGCGGTATAATACAACCGTCTCAATCACCATATAATTCACCTGTTTGGATCGTGCCAAAGAAAGCAGATTCTCAAGGAAATAAACGCTGGCGCATGGTCTTGGACTATCGCGCATTAAACGAAAAAACTATCGCAGATGCATATCCGCTTCCACTAATTAACGAGATTCTAGACCAACTCGGAGGAGCAATTTATTTCTCCACTTTCGACCTCGCTTCTGGATTTCATCAAATTAAAATGCATCCGGAAGATCGACATAAAACTGCGTTTTCAACACCATACGGCCATTACGAATTCGCCAGAATGCCATTCGGATTGAAGAATGCACCTGCGACATTCCGACGTTTAATGAATCAAGCCTTAACAGGTATACAAGGTTCAGACGCTTTTGTCTATTTGGATGATATAGTAATCTATGCATCATCACTAGAAGAACATGAGCTAAAAATCGAACGACTAATGAAGCGCCTACGGGACGCACAGCTCAAACTACAACCGGATAAATGTCAGTTTTTACGACCAGAGGTAATATACTTGGGACATGTAATTAGTAAGGAAGGAGTTCGACCTGACCCATCGAAACTCACTGCAGTCAAGGAATTTCCACAGCCGAAGAATGTCAAAAACATCCGACAATTTCTCGGATTAGCTGGATATTACAGACGATTCATAAAGAATTTTTCACAGATCGCGAAACCTCTCACTGCATTATTAAAGAAGGAATGTACCTTCCAGTGGAATGAAGCACAGCAACAAGCCTTCGAAACGCTACGAGATCTACTCTGCAAGGAACCAGTACTACAATATCCAGATTTTACTCAACAATTCATCGTAACTACTGACGCTTCAGGAGTTGCAGTAGGAGGAATACTCAGTCAAGGGACTCTAGGGAAGGACCGTCCTATAGCCTATACCTCACGCGTGCTAAACGACGCTGAACAAAAATACAGCACGTACGAAAAAGAAGCTGTCGCAATACTACACGCAGTATCACAATTTCGACCGTATCTCTACGGTAGACGCTTCAACCTCGTGACCGATCATAAGCCGCTGGTATGGTTACACACCTCAAAGGATCCTACCTCGCGGTTAACGCGCTGGCGATTGCGACTAGAGGAATATGACTACGAGGTAATATATAAAGCCGGAAAAACGAATGTAAACGCTGATGCACTATCACGAAATCCATGCGTAAAGGAGAATACAGGAATTCCGACGAAGAAAATCCATCCAATACGTAAGACGCACGAAAGCTCAACTGAAGAAGAAGAGGAATTAGAGAATGAACCCTTAATAAAGAGATTAAAGAGGCACCTCATGCGAAGCACAAGTAGGAAGGACAAAATGGAAAAGGGATCACCACACAGCCACTTCCAGATGAAGGACCGATAGCTAGCCGCCTACGTAGCGCTAGGACAGAAACTGAAATGACAAGTACCAAGACAGCAAAAAGGACTACAAGGGAATTGAAGAAGCGAATACCCGACGTAAATGAAGCTCCAACGATTACCGAACAGTCACCGGAAGAAGAGATAAATGATTTAACATGCAACGAGACCTTCAGTATATCAGGAGACGAATCTGAAGACTATTTCTTCGATCAAGTGGACGGACCAGCAGATATAGACATGTACGAAGAGTCCAGTGATGAAGAAGTCCAAGAACAAAAAGAGAACATAGACTCTGCCTCAATTAACGAAAAATCCTTACCTGTCATCGAGGTAAGAGAACAACTTTTTATGAGAAAAGATAACTATTTGTATTTCGTTTCTGAGACAGGGGAGCCATGTGATAATGGATCACGAGATCGGTTCGAGAGACGTGCTTTACCGAAATTTCCCAACGCAAAATTCGGCGAGATCAGAGTCATCAAAAACGCCACAGAACATCACGTTGCCGTAATACTCAGAGGCACCGATGAAAGGTCATTGAATCAGCAGGAACTGTCTAAAATTTGCAGCGAGCTCGGAAAGAAGCTACATGAAGGTCATCTTCGAACGATTAGCATCGCAAAAACCAAAGAAATCCATGGAATGGATTGGGAAGGTATAACCAAGGCACTACGCAAGGGTATGAAAGGAATAGAGACACAGTTGATAGTTTGTCTAGGACAAATTCAATACCCACCAACGGAGAAACGCAAGGAAATAATGAAAGAAGCACATGATTCAGCTTTAGGAGGACACAAAGGAGTAACCAAGACCTACAATCGAATTCGACAACGATACTATTGGGAAAATATGAAGGATGACATACAACGATATATCGAACGGTGTTTAAAATGCCACCTGAAGAAATTAGTGCGCATTAAAACTAGACAACCAATGATAATCACGGATACGCCAGACTCTGCGTTCGATAAAATAGCAATGGATATTGTTGGACCTCTACCAATAACCAGAAACGGTAATGAATATATACTCACAATACAAGACCTATTGACGAAGTACTCTCTAGCTATACCGCTGGATAAAGCTACATCAGCAAATATCGCTGACGCACTCATCAAGAATTTCATATGCATTTTCGGAGCACCAAAAATAATACTGACGGATCAAGGAGCTAACTTCCTAAGTAACCTGATGAAGGGAATAGCAAAGAAATTCAGGATCAAACAATTTCGAACAACGGCATATCATCCACAATCGAACGGATCATTGGAGAGATCACATCATTCACTGGTGGAATATTTGAAACTTTTCATCAACAAGGACGAAGAATGGGACGAATGGCTAGAACTGGCCACTTTTTCATACAACACCAGTATCCACGAGGGAACTAAGCACACACCATATGAATTAGTATTTGGGAAACTAGCTCGACAACCATCTTTTGAACGAGAACCGGTAGAAGAACAGCGTACCTATGGAGATTATCTAACGGAACTCGCTACCAGATTATACGACGTCCAAGAAACCGCGAAGGAAAATCTAATAGCAGCAAAACAAAAATCAAAGAAGTACTACGACAGGAGGATGAATCCACAAGTATTTAGCCTTGGAGATAGAGTGTTCTTGCAAAGAGGTCAGAAGCAAGGAAAATTCGGCGACCATTACACTGGACCGCATGAAATTATCGAAATTAAAAGAGACGGGAATGTAAAAATTAAAGTGGGACAAGAAAGCAGAATCATACACCCAAACCGACTCCGTATATCACCATCGAATCTAGACATAAGCACCGAATCAAGCGACGATCATCAATAAGAAATTGCCATAGTATCACTAGCCGGGGCTTACATGGATGATTGGATCGTGGGTCTCCCGATCGATCGAGCGCTACTAGCAACCCTGGAAGAAACCGAGGCGCACCACCAATCAATGAACATGCCCGGACTACCTTCTCAGAAGATCCTTACGACTCCGATCGGACCTCCACCTCATCCCGAGGATACGGCGCTCCGGAAGCAAAGAGGGCACCATTTGCGAAGAGATAAGAAGGAGATTATATATATATATATATATATATATACTCAAAATATATTATCATATATATAAAAGACCGCTAACTCTTCTAACACGTTTTAAGGTGTAGGTAATCCTGGAATTCGTGACAGTTACAGAAACATGAGCACCCGAGGACTACGAAGAGGCCAACAAGAAAGGCGAAATAAGAAACCAACACCCCGCGACCTGGATAAACAAGAAAGGGACCCGGAATCTACTGGACCGAAGGAACTAAGAACGAGAGAACCATTGGAAAAACAATTCATCCTGTTAAATATGACGACCATATACAATCAGTATCTGGAAAGTGACTGCATTGCTAAGCCACTGGAAGTAGACAACATAATGCATTTATTTGAAACCACTCTCAAACTAGCAGAAATTAAGATGCATTTCAATATAGAGTGTGCAATAGCAGCTAATTCGGCTTATTGTATAGTAGAGACGCAACCATTAATAGTATGCTCTAAACTCGCCACCCATAAAGAACTAGATCTTGATAATTTAAAGTACCAGGTAATACTTGGTGCAGCCCAAGAACTTATGCACAAATATGAGAAAGAATTAGGGGTATCACACCGCTGGGGACGCGGAGAGTCAGCCGAATAATGGCTTCAATAGTAATTATAGCATGCGAATTTGACTATATGTTTGATCTACTATATCACTAACCAATATAAACGTATGTTGTAATATGTGTGAATTTTGAAGATAACTCGGTGAATCTGCGAAGACACATGAGGGCATGTGGCCGAGCATTGCAATTGCATCCACAATGCTCTGTCTTAAGGGGGGAGGTGTTACGAACCCTCCGAGCCCCACGAAGCTATAAAGTACGATGGACCAACGTAGCTAATATTTAGTATTGATCGAATGAAAGAAATGAGAACACAGGACGTGTGATATTACTTTTCCTTAAGTACCGCACAGAAATAGACTGCAATGTACGCGCACTTATATAATCATGGTAACGCTGTCGCGAGATAAGGAAACTCGGTACCACCCCTTGAAAGCAAGAACCTATAAACTTACCCTCTTTGAAACTTCATCACCCAAATGACAAAACAACATTAACAGAAGACAAACCATAAATTCGTCACCGACCGATGGCCAAGGCATGTTTACATGAAAGATCACGTCTTGAAAGGAAGGGAGTTACCACTACTCGTAAAGTACCCTGTCAATCGTCGAATTCAAACATACCATAAAATCTTACGACCAACCACTCAGGTAAATTAACAAAAATTTCATAATTCGCGAGGATTGACGCGGTGGAAATAAAAAGAAATCACCACCGGACCAAAAATAGTCACAGGGAGGAAACGGGTGAAATCAACAAGGGGAGCTAGGTGACTCAGATATCCCTTCCCAAAAACAATACAACATTTACTAACGCCCACGCAGCTAAGAAGTATAAAAGATCGCGATTTTGCGACCCCGTGTCTCAGTTCGAAGTCAGAATCCATGCCAGTCAGTTCAAGATCAGTTTTTCATCAAAGTACCTTTCCGGACTTTGTCAGTTTGTCGAGTCGAGTCTCATTCTAGAAATCAAGGTCTAACGTACCGACTTAGAACAACCTTTTTATTCTAACTCACGCTACTACTATAACATCGGAAGCTATTTCTAAATTATAACCAAGAAGAATCATTTCGCGTGTCAACGCTTAATTAACTTTATAATCAACAGCTTGCGTATAATCGAGTGTGCCTATATTTGCGAACGAACATTATAACCGAGTGCGAAATATAGTGTGTGAATTTGTAACCAGCGCTGGACCGATATTGTAACCAGCTGCTTGACTATCTATTGTATCACGGCGACAAACCGTTGAGAGTCACCCTGCCGATTGTGCAACTCCATCTGCAAAAATTGTACAACCAACACCATTGTAAGGGGAAAAGGAACCTCCGGATTTGCTTGCTCAATAAATCTAACCAGCGTGAGTAACATCTTCTTCATAACATGTGTGCAATCCCTCAACATCTTGCGACCATCGACTAGACGGCTCCAAGGTCATCCCACATTCCCGTATCGTTGACGAGACTTCCGTCCCTGGGTAAAGGACTTCACTGTCTTGACCCGAAAGAGAAGTTGTTACATACCGTGTTACGTTCTCCCCTTCGTATTTCCCCCGCCGACTAACCTCAACCAACTCCCGAGGACGTAACACCAAGTAATAAAAATAGCAGTTTTCGTCAAAAAGTATTTTTTTTAAAATAGTGTGAAACATAAAAATAACATTTTCCAAAAAAAAAAATCAAACTTGGCGTGCATGGTTAAGAATAAGAGGTTCCATGCGCGCCAAGTGTGATTTTTTTTTTGGAAAATGTTATTTTTATTTTAACTATAAACTATAAATCTTAAACTATAAATGTTACGGGAAAAAGTTTCGAATCAAATTTATAGGAAATTTCATGCTCTACAAATTCAGTTACCACCATTTTTTATTTATCATGAACTGTTAACTATATATTTAGCAATAACCATATTGAAAAAAGTTTGAAGCGCTACCAATAAAAAACTATGCATTTTACAGAAAAAAGTTTTAAATAAAAAAGATAGCAAACATTATTATCTATAAAAGTGATCTCTACTGTTTTTGTCGTACGATGCGCGGTTCGCGAGATATTCAATAAAACGTGTTTTTAAAGATGGCGGCCGAAGTCCACGCCCCCCGATGACGCCAACTTGGATTTACATTCAGGGGACACCTCAGAACATATTCCAAAAAAAAATCCCTTGCTTAGAACATTGCAAAAAAAAATACCCGGCGCTTTCGCGAATTGTTTATTATCTGTTTACATGCACAGTTTAACATTGGTTGCGATGCAAAGTGATTGTTCATGCGCATTTTCAGCAACCGGTGTTGCGTACCAAGATACGCAATGCCGAATTAGGCCTTGAATTACTTATAATGAAAAGATTGAATACCTTCCCTTTTTCGCGTGGTAACGCACCGATGCAGCTGATAGTTATTTTATATTAAAGCTCATACTTACAAATGTACACATTTTACTAGTTGAACGCATTCAGTTTAATAATGCTTTACTTTCGTATATCATTTTAGCGGTAAAGAACCTACTTCATAAAATTCTTTATTTTTTGCGTTGCCGAAAATATTAGCAATAAACCGCTTAAGAAACATTTCTCAACAAGTACTGCTGTTATGTATATCTCGCTACGAAATTACAATGTGAATACTTTCCAAATATTGTACGGGATTATCCACTTATTACTGTAACGAATTGTATCTGTTGAGTATTGTATTGTTGAGCATTTTTCGCATGATGGACAATTTCCATATATTCGAATTTCCGAGATTCCCAATCCCAAAAAATTCAGACGAGTCATAAAACTATCGGACAGTCAAACTCGGACTAGCCTGCCGCACGGGTTATGCCGTTCACATGCAAGGAATTCCTATATTGTTTATCCTTTCTCGTGCATTGTTATTGGGTTTTTTCTAGTTTTAAGGAATCAAAAAAATGTCCATCGATATCTCCCTTTTCATTTTCCTGGATTTTCCATTTTTTAACGAATGAGAAATTTGTCCACCCCACTTCCCATAATTTCACCAATGCAATTCCAACAATATAGTTTTACATTTTTTCATCCCCTCTTGTGTCGTCACCGCAGGAGGATATTTTAATTGAATATTTGGCAGTCTTCAATAAACTTTCAACAGCATCGGTCTTCTTCAGATTGTCTAAGCGAGCGGTCTTCAACCGACGGTGAATCATAATTCAAACACAACAAACTAAGAATTTCATGTAATTATTCTCTTTCAACTTGTCAACTTCATTGTACGTCAAATTTTGTGAACAATATATATCTATCATCTGTTGTTATCAACATAAGTGTTTTTTTAAATCATTTATTCGTAATTGGTTATACTCTCTTCATTTGGAGTATAACGTATCACCTCCGTATCACGGAATTTACACCTCCGTTCGAAATTTTGTAAGTTTGCGGTGTTCACGGTACAACCGGTTGGCCAACAGTGAAAAATTTTGCGGCGTTGTCACGAATTGTGTCAATAAATAAAATTATTATTTTCAATAAAAAATTGTTCAATTATGATAATTAACAATCATTATGTTATTACAATATTCAAAAGTACAATTACAATACAAAAAGACAAAATTCTTGTAAATTTGTTTAAATAACTTTTTATAAACACCTGGAATCGCTATAAAAAAAAACACGTATAAATTATTTTTAATCTATGCCATCAACCCAATAATTCGTTTGAGCCTATCTAGCACAGATTCGGTTTGGGTATTAATGCGTTATTACGATGAAGCGAACAAAAACTAGGCAATAGTAAAATAAATATAGTGCGATATGCGTAATTGGGTCACGATCTCCACCAAAAGCATTGAAAAAAGTCGGAGAAACCTTAAAAATGCGATAATATTTTTGTCTCGTACTTGTTACGAACCTTTGTTGGAAAAAAAGTTGATTATCAAAATTTTATTATACATATACGAGATGTAATAAAATATGCGAATCTGAAGAAATGTAGTCTGGGTGGAAAGTTTTGTGGAGAAACGCGGATGCGCTTCGTATATGCATACGGATAATAAGAAACCGCCACGGACGCGGAACACACTTGGCCCGAAGTTTATTAATAGATGCATCGGGTATAAAGAGAGGTAGAGACTACGATACAAGCTGATGGTGTCGAGAGCACGCATCTCCGTCGGATGAGTCACTTTGGTAGATACACATACTTTTTTTCTGTTATTTTTCAAACCAAAAAAATTCTAGTAAGATACGATATTGGCAAGGAATTTTTTCAAAATTTAAAACAAAACTGTATTTGTACACGGGTGTTAAGTGCTCGAAATTCTCAAAGTTCACCATATGAATTGCACGATATGTTGGCAACTTTAATTTTGCACAGTTCCCACGTTCCATTGGCTAATGAAATAAGAATTTAAAAAATCGTTACAGAATCATACGATGCACTCGAATAATACGACAACCATTATGTACAAAGTACATATGTTGTATGTTTAATGGTAACATGTCTATCTGCCCGTCGTATTTCATCCCAACGAATAATGTCCCATCCATCTCGGAATGATTCGTGTCATAATAGAGTCTGCGATGATACAACCCGCAAAATCCATGAAACAATACTCGAGAGTGATTGTGGGGTTAAATTTGTGTTGTTTTGAGAATATCCGGTCAACCCCATGACGGTGTTATTCACCTCGATATTTCCCTGTTCAACCACGACTTCGTCTTCATATATTGTTATGTCTAACACGTGGTAGGAAAATAACAATATTCATCCGGGAACTCAATCGGTTCTTGTTAACGCCGCTCACTAATGTCTCTATTATTATGCAGTCTCTCTCCCATATAGATACAACCTTACATGTATACAACCTGTCCCACAATGATTAACTGACCTCTGAGGGGTGGGTACATGGGGTGATTCTGCACCGAAAAGTCCTCTTCCATTATTTCCTCCGACGCCCCCCTGATTAAATCCTAATTAATTAAGTTCAGCCAATAAGACGCGACGAATAAGCGGGCAACAAGGCGAGTAGTGGTGCGTGTGCATGCGTAGCAGCGTGGAAGCGTGCGTGTGAAAGCGCGAACAAGGTCCATAGTGTGCGTGCGTTGGTGTGAGAGAGTGTTGAACGTCGAACGTTCCCGAAAACATAAATACAGCGAGGTAGTGTTAGTGAGGACATAATAATGTAAGGAGGAATGATAATTAATTAATTGTTGTTGAATCAATTGTTAAATGCAATGAAAAACAAATGTCGATGATTTTGAACCGCGACTGGACGAAAATACAATTTTTTATCAATTTTTGGCAATTACATTTTATGAAGCTTCTAAAATCATTTATTGCTGTTTAAAAAAAAAACATTTTTGGGAAAAATCTTTATTGCAATTCAGAGAAAAATGTTGATTCTTCAATTTGTATGAAAATCATGTAACAGGGAATTCGTTCGCAAGCCCTGACTACCTGAAATTCCAAATTAAAGGACCTAATGCCCTAATCAAAGTAGGGGGGAGAGGAAAATCGAGTCGGTCCGCGGACCAGAAAGAGACACTCTCCTCTCGGCTATCACCATGGCAGGTTGTAAAGAGGGAGTCGTACCAAGCGTCTTGTCGCGACCAAACTTGTATTGTTAATAATTTATTAAAAACTTCGTTACCATCCTATATATTATTTTATTATTCGTTAGCGTCTCGTGTGTGAGTGAGGGAATTGGATTTGGCGGAGGGAGGCAGTTGGCGGTTGTCGAGGAGGCGGAGCTTCAACCGTAAGTAGCCTGTTTTGCCGAATTCGAATTGGGAGCTCATTAATCGCTAGGGTCACCCAACTGGACCTCCCTTGAGAGTCGCGTGTTTTACCTGGCGGGCTAGTAGATCAATTTAAATTAATTATTGTCAGGATGAACTGACTGGCGCCCAAAATATTATCAAATTATGAGTCCCGGCGGCTGTTGACCCAGGCTGCGCTGGGTGAGTCCTCTACTTAACGAAAAAAAAGGGAATTTGTCTCATTTGGCGCCCAACGTGGGGCCGTTGGGAATATATTTAATAAATTATTGGTTAAAAGAATAGAAAATTCCATAAGTGAGATAATCGAAACTCGAACGGGAGTTACTGTTGAAACGTAATCGCTCGGAGTGACCACGCTATTGACACCCGCGGTATCGCGGCTACCTGGTACAAGAAATGTAAACACCGACCGGGATTTATTCACTGTCGGCGAATATTCAATACATTCTCGATGATAGAATTATTACTTCGATCTTTCGATTATATACGCGAATTGATTGTACGACCCGGTATTTTGTAATGTGCTATGATTATGTCGGGAAATATAATTCCAACAGTGATCTTGTCTGGAAATCTGTCGAAGTATGTATCGGCGAGAATTAATTCAAATCTGCCGTTATCCAGATATCGAGTTATATTGTGAAATAGCCTTGGATCATTAAATATATTCACCGTCATTACATCTTGGATCTTGTTCCGGTTTCTTGTTGGTCTAACGTGAATTCTTGTACACTGTTATATGTTGTAAGAAAAAAAAGAGAAGAATAGATCTTCATTAATAGAGAATAGCATTACTCTACGATAGAGTGGAGTTGATTGAACTTGTCGGTCTGGCTATTCTTGAGGCGCGACCTTAAATAAACTCCTCAGTGATACTGCAGCTACCGATAGGTTAAATCAAGCAGTTCTGTCGGGGGGGGGGGGGGGGGGGCGGCCAGAGTATGGTGAATCATACGATGGAGGGTGAGTCCGTCACAAGAACCGAAGAATCGAATTCAAATACAAATGCTCCAGTTAAAACGAGCATTCTTCCGACTATCGGAAAAGGCAGGGGTTCTAGAACACCCCTACGGGTCTGGTTGGAGTGCCAACAGCTGGCAAATCGTCAGAAAATAACAGAAGACCAAATCAGAACCGTTTAGACGAATTAGAAGGACGCTTGATTGTAGTTGAGTCTATAAAAGAGTCGGTCGATATGATGCTCTCAAAATTTCATGAGCTAATAAAAATTCAAACAGCGCCTGCTGTCAATACCACACCTCTGAGGAACAAAACACCTCTGAAGAAATCGATTTAGCATCCGGAAGTAATTTTTCGTCCGAGAGAGGGATTAATATCGAAAATTCGACACGCGATCATCCTGACGACGAATCGGGCGGGGCTCTTGCCGAGAATACGCAAGCTCCGCGACAACCTAGAGGAAATTCACGTATAACCGGAATCTCGAATTTATCGGGAGCATTCGTTCCATACCGAAATTCGAATATTCAAGGAGATTTTACACCGATCGCTTCGAACATACCGTGTCAGAGACAAGACGCGACATTTTACGGTGGGGGCTTGATCGGAAGGGAAACACGCCGCGTACAGTTTCAATCGAGTAATTGTATACCAAGCCACAGCGATAGTTCTAACATAAACCCTAGGCAGTTCAATATTGAAAACCGTACTACGACTACTCTGATGATAGAGGATCTAGCAGTGGAACGGCTAGCTGAACGAATGATAAGCCCAACGGTGGGTCATCCCTTGCCTGACGGACAAGTGGTCGAGGAAGACGTGTTGTTGACCGAACAGCAATACAACCGTTTAACACGGGGAGCTTCTTCCTTGACAGGAAACGTAGGTGTAGGTGTAGTTGAATTTAATTTTTCTCGGCAAGGTTCGACACCTCGTGATGAACCGGGACTCGAGCGACGAGTCGGTGGCCTTCACAACACGCTTCACGCGCGTAGAAGTCAGAGAGTCCCAACCGGGTTTAGTAATACTAGTCGCCAAGAATTACCATCTAGAAGGGGAACTTTGTCATGGAGAACTAGTGACTCAAGTGACGATGACGATATATACAGCCTGTCCCAAAAGGGTCGAAGGATCTCTGAAGGGGTGGTACATCTCAAAATTCTGAATCGAAAAGTCCTCAGCGGTTTTTCGATCCGATGCACCCCTGATGAGTTATTAATAATTAATGACAGCCAATAATACGCGTGGGCTGGGCGGCGCGTGGTGGTGTTCGTGTGACGGTGTGCCCGGCTGCACCGCGAGAGGCAGGCCTACGCCGCGCGACGTGGACGTGTGTGTGCATGGGTGTGAGGGCCCAAGTTAGGCAGCGAGCGTTGATTGTATTGAAGGAGAATGCGAAAACAATAAGTAGCGCCCCGCGATGATACATTTTTATATGAAATGGATGATAAATTAATTAAATTAAATGAATTCATATGGAATTGTAAATCCTGAATGGAAAGCGAAATTTCCACTGAAGATGTTAAAATTCCACTCATTTATTTACTTAAACTAAAAATAAACATCAGCTTGGCGTTTTTTCATACGATATTTTTTCATTATTGATTGAAAACAAAAAAAAATTATACGCATTAATGGTCGAATTTTACGCATGCTAATTAATTTATTTTCATGATTGTCCGACTAAGTTAATTGATGAGTGATATCATCAACTCCATCAATGACTCTTCCTCCTTACTTCTCGAACGAATCGTCTCGAGACAATTGAATTTAAGGTGTTTCTGAAGAGAGAAATAGCGAATATCCTGAGCGGTAAAGATTTTCAAAACTCTCGACACGGAGAAATAGAAATTTCAACATTTCAGTCTGCGAATATTTCACAAAATGTATTTAGTTTCAACAAATCATAATTTGCCGACATTTTTAGGGTTGAGGAGAGGATAAAATCCTCTCTTAAAAATTCAAGCGTCCCTTCGAACGGTGAGTATGTATACATGTAAAAAATGTTACAAATATATTTTTTTTGCAATGATTCATTATCATTTATTGTTATTCGTGTTATGTAATTATTATACAACACAAAAAATGTCAGTACAAAGATTTCAACACAACATCTCCTAATTATTATTTTTGGGATCCTCGGAGGTGTCGGGTACATTTTTATAACGTTTGAATCCTTCTATTATTCTTAATTCTATTTAAATTCTCAACAATCGTTGAAAAAAAATTATTCTAATAATTGTTGAAACACTGCTATGAATTTTTGACATTTTTCAATTTTTAGTCTTACAGTTTTAGCAGTTCGTTGTAATTTTTTTGTTTTTGTTTTTGCATAAGAATTTTTTTTAACGATTGTTGTGAATTTAAATAAAATTATGAACACAATTTTGTTTGCCGTGCAGATGTTTTTGAAGTATTATGTATTTCGAAGGATTCAAAAGTTATAAAAATACACCCGACACCTCCCAGGATCCCGAAGAATAATAATTACAAGATGTTGTGGTGAAATGTTCGACGTTTGACAAATACTGACGTTGTTTGTGTTGTACAATAACTACACAACACGAATAACAATAAATGATGATCAATCATTGCAAAAAAATGTATTTCTAATATTTTTTACATGTACATACTCACCGTTCGAAGGAATGCTTGAATTTTTAAGGAGAGGATTTCATCCACTCCTCAATCCTAGAAATGTCTGCAAATTATGATTTGTTGAAATTAAATACGTTATGTGAAATAATCACAGACTGAAATGTTAAAATTTCTATTTCTCCGTGTCGAGAGTTTTGAAAATCATTACCTCTCAGGATATTCGCTATTTCCCTGTTCAGAAACACCGTAAATTCAATTATCTTGAGACGATTCGTTCGAGAAGTAAGGAGGAAGAGTCATTGATCGAGTTGATTATCTCACTCATCAATTAACTAAGTCGGACAATTATGAAAATAAATTAATTAGCATGCGTTAAATTCGACCATTAAAGCGCATAAGTTTTTTTTTGTTTTCAATCAATAATGAAAAAATATCGTATGAAAAAAAGCCAAGCTGATGTTTATTTTTAGTTTAAGTAAATAAATGAGTGGAATTTTAACATCTTCAGTGGAAATTTCGCTTTCCATTCAGGATTTACAATTCCATATGAATTCATTTAATTTAATTAATTTATCATCCATTTCATATAAAAATGTATCATCGCGGGGCGCCACTTATTGTTTTCGCATTCTCCTTCAATACAATCAACGCTCGCTGCCTAACTTGGGCCCTCACACCCATGCACACACACGTCCACGTCGCGCGGCGTAGGCCTGCCTCTCGCGGTGCAGCCGGGCACACCGTCACACGAACACCACCACGCGCCGCCCAGCCCACGCGTATTACTGGCTGTCATTAATTATTAATAACTCATCAGGGGTGCATCGGATCGAAAAACCGCTGAGGACTTTTCGATTCAGAATTTTGAGATTTACCACCCCTTCAGAGATCCTTCGACCCTTTTGGGACAGGCTGTATAGTCGCCCATATCCTCAACACGAATCGAATACCCCAAGAGATACCCCGTTACTCAATGAGCCTTATGGTACGGTGGCCGTAGACAGTCGTGGGAACTCTATGGCGGTTCAGATTGGCCGCATTGTGAATACGTGGAAAATCGCTTTCCCTTAAGGGAACCGTATGGTCTAGAGCACGAAAATTTCACCTATTTTCACGATTTTTTTTTTGCCATAAAAAATTAAAAAATCGATGTTTTAACTTTTCGGGTTTATTACTACCTTTATTAAGTATACAAAAAATTTTTTTTTTAATTTTAAAAACAGTGTTTATTATCATATAATTGGCATTGAAGACGACCCTCTCGAAAAATCCGACCCGGACGGTGAAGATCGATCCGAGACTTCTACTCATCTGAAACACAAAATTCAAGAAGATTCTTAATCAGAAAGAGTGCAGTTATGGTCGGGGCTGGAACAAATCGAAAAAATTAAAAATTGACAAAATGGCGCGCTTTTGAAAAAAAAATTCGTAAAATCGGGTTTTTTTCACTAGTTTTTTAGTATAAACAATAAGAAATTATTTAAATAAAATTATGATTGCAGCCCCGACGATAGCCATACATGTTGTGAACAACATATCCAAATTTCAAGTGATTCGGTTGAATAGTTTTTTTGTTTTCACCTGCGCGGTGCCGAAAAAAGTCGTTTCGAGATAAATGAGTTTAAAGTTTGAGGTACAGATATTTTCAAAAATTGAGCAAATTTTGAATACTTACAGTTAATCCGCGATTCCGGCACCATATAGGATTCCTTCGGAACGTTCATAATTCAAGATTTCCTCACTCCTTTCATTTCTTCGAGCTGTCCGAGCCTCTTTGGAGTTGTCCGTGCTCCTACGGTTGGCGCTCGATACTCGCAGCTCGTCTCGGTTTTGCGCTAGTTGCTCCGCTTGTGGCCCGATTGTTATGCCCATGGTCTCCATTATTTTCAATAGGGATGCGAATCCTTCATTGAATATGCAAGCGGAAATGCGAGTGGCAATATCAATGATTTTTTTTCCGGCAAACAGATGTTTCGGCGCAAGGTGCCACACGCAAGCATTGAAACTTTCGTTATTGTTCTGCGTATTACTGCCAATACACCTTTCCAATAAAGTCTCTGCTGTCAATTCTTCATAAATTGGTTTTAATATCTCTTGTGCTTCATCGCACAGAGCAGGTGGGTGCTCGTAGGTGTCTAAAGTACCTGCAGCCTCACTTTGACGCCACTTGCACCACGATTCGGAACCTGGAGGACAGTACGAGTGTTGCGGATTTTCATCTGTTGAAATTTTGTGATAATATGCTGCCCATATTTCACTTCTCATCCCTTCAGTCGAATCTGAATTACGTCTAATTGCTAGACCGTAATAAGTTGACAGCTCTTGCAATAATTTATTCGTCAATTGTTGACGCTTCGGTGTTTTATTTATCGATTTCCGCTGTGTCTTTTTTCCCTCTTCTTTTTCTGTCAATTTCTTTGTTGCTTTCTTTATTTGTGCATGTTTTTTTTTCGCATCAACAGCACGTTTGTACAAACGTTTTTTAACATGCAAAACACATTCTTTTTTGCAAACTAAAAAATCATCCCCGTAAGGCTTTGTGTCCAATAAGGCTTTGAACGTTTTCGTGTCGCCGTCTCCGATATAGTTCGCGTATTTTACGTTGTACAACTCTTCCGATCTCTTGAACATTTCCACGATGCCGTCTACCTCCATTTTGCCAGCACTTCCGGTATGATTTGCGTCACAGTGATCTTCATGCTCTCGATACCACGCTTCATATTCAATCGTATCCTCTTGGCCTTTCCATTGAGAGCAGGCTTGACATATACTGCATTTGACGACAACATCTAAAATTTTATTACTGTATTTCCCTATTAACGAGGCAATACCGAGAAGCGATGAGAATCCACGTTTCGCCCACGATCCATCACCAGACACAGAAAGTTCATCCGCGGGACGCCCAGCTTTTACATTCAACTCGACTTCTTCTTTCAATGCTCTTTGGAAAACGATTTTCGCGACGGCTTCAGCTGCAATTTTTATATTGTCCACGATGCCGTAATATGTACTCTTACAAATTCCTTGTCCAAGATCCATGAGACCGCACAAATTTTTCAAGCCTTCAAATCCTACTCCAAGCATTCTCAGGGCGAGAACAAGTCGACGGTTGATTTCAAATGCCTTATCAATTAACGGCGAAGACAAAATAAAAGTTTCTTTACACTCACACTTCACAGAGAGTTTGAATCCTAGACCACGTTGTCCGTTTTTGCTAAAAGTGACCGCACCGTTACAATCTTTACACTTCAACAACTGTTGCAACGTTAAAAATATCATGCTGAATTCGATGATGCAATAATTGAAAGTAGGATTAACGTTTACTTCCAATTCCTCATTGCCTTTTAATTTTTTCGCAGACGTGCTCGTAAAATCAGTAGTATTTTCGATAGTGAATCGATTGCCCTTGAAATATCTTTTGCGACCTACAGAAGATGGTCGTCTAGAAGAGTTACGGCCTTGCTTTCTATCCATATTTTCTGATATTTTATTTCAAAATTTTCGATGTTGGTTCGTCAAAACGTAACGTTGTACTGATCAAGTCAGGGGAAAGCGAAATGACCGTTTCCCTCACAAATGTTCGACAATAGGTATATTTCGGGGAAGGGAAAAGTATATATAGGTATATAGTATGTACTATATACAGGTATATATTTTCGGAGAAGGATTGGGACAGCTGCTGTGCTCCGATTAGGTTACCGGTTAGCGCTAGACCCGTTAGGAGCGCGCGGACCGCTCTCTACCTGCGTTATGGGCTGTAGAAGCTGTAATATTGAGAATTTCTGCATGAAAATTTCACAGTATATCCTTGAGATACTATACTTTCGACATATCGAAAAAAAAAAAAATCGATTTTTTCAAATTTCTAGACCATACGGTTCCCTTAAACGGAAAAGGACCCCGATCAATTGTTATTGATTTTGAAGGACTATTTGAGTACGAGTGGAGTACATAAAGATTTGTTTGTCCCTTGTTTGTCAAAGATCTTTGGAGGTCCCTACCGCTCTTGGTATCGCGTGAATAAAAAAATGTGGCGAACGTGGAAGAATTTCTCGAGGGCATTTCGGTATCAGTGGGGAGTTTGAAAGGCAGATGGAGATCTTTTCGTTGAAATACACGATTTAAAGCTTGGGAAGGACGAAACTTTAGCAGAATTCGCTTGTAGGGCGCGACTTATATTCGAACGCATGCAACAACCCCCAGAGTTTCGATAACAACTAAAGCAAATCTTAGCCAAATTTAATCCTTGGCTAGCTTTCGAAATCTTGAACTTGCCGTTAAGAAATTACGAAGAATTTTTGCACTACATAAACGAACGTAGTTATCTGTATAGAAGAGCAATTGATACACAAAACTCGCGAACGAAAACAAACCAAACCGAATTATATTACGCTCAATGCCAATCGGACTCTAACGTTGAGAATGAGAGGGACCAACCGACTATTAATGATAACGATAGTGATGAGGGTGAGGAGATAAGTGAGTTAAAGACTCTTGAACAAAAACCCACATTCAAGTCAAGGAAACCGCAGAAGTTTCAGAGCGCACAAACGTTAACCCGACAAAGACTTGAACAAAATTTAGAGCGTTTCAATAAAACCGATAAGCAATCTAAAAGCGTGACCTCTCATCCTGAACAATCAAGAACCAATTACGTTAAGGGTTCTTTCGATCAAAGCAAGATGTTTTGTTACAATTGCGGTCAGATAGGTCATTCCACGCGTTTCTGTACATCCAGCCGACAGGTCGTCTGCCTCACTTGTCGTAAAATCGGCCATGACAGTCTAAAATGCTCAGAAGCCTCAGGAAACGGTTCAGGCCCACCATAACTCAACTTCAGGTTATTGGAGAGACGGGCACGAGTGAGGCTCTCAGAGAATCAACATCCGCACAGGTAGTAGAAGACATAGATCAAAGCCGCCCCGTTAATATAGAAAAAACTAAGAACTTAGAAAAATCCCAAGCCGCTAGAAGTATTCCAGAAATACCCAAACCGGAACACGAATCGGTACAAACCCTTAAGCTAGACATTATCAATGCATCCGAATACGAATCAGAAATGTCGGATGACGAAATAGAGTTATTGGCGTTAACCGAATCAGAGACGCCCCTTAATCGAACTATTAATTTATCACTAACAACGAACGAGGTCACTGGGGAAACTTATAATAGTGAACAAAACTCTCTGAGTAGTAATGCATTGAAATGTTGGAAGCTATCTCACTTACCACCGCATGTTGCCAATCAATTGGCACGACGGCGAATCTTCCGCGGGGGAGAAATTAAAGAACCAATAAAAATTATGAGAATACCTGTTGAAATACTTATTTTCGGAGAAAAAATTGGGAGAATCGTAAATAGTGGTAGTGAACGATCGTTTTTGAGTAAAACAGCTTATGATAGAGTAAAAATGTACCAGGTTCAGGAATTAGTACCAGATACCTCGTCAACATCAGGCGTACGCCTCGGCGACAAATCCGTTGTCAAAACCGTAGGTGGTACAAGTTTTGTTATCGACGTCGGAGATGCATACAGTCCTCAATGGTTTAGCATACTACCGGGGTTGTCACGAGATTTGATTCTCGGCATGGATTTTTGTCTCGTGTTTAAGTTGACCGTTGACCCATTTTCGTGGACTCGTGGACATTTCGTGGAACGTGGAATTTAGCTGGTAGCAATCACACATATCCCTTGTCTTCTCGATTCGTTTTCCCCACCGAGCTACAAGTTCCAACCGTAGACCAATCGCAGAAATTTACGGGATTCCTAGATATCGAATTTGCGAAATTCGAGAAGAAAGCGACCGGTGAAACCGATTTAATTAAACACGTAATCGAACTTGAAGATCCCACACCATATCGGCAAAAACCCTATCGCCGTAGTGAGGTCATCCGTAAATTCATTGATGAAGAGACCGATAGATTATTAGAAAAGGGCTATATTTCCTGGAGCAATAGCGAGTGGGCATGTTCTCCTGTCGTCGCTCCAAAAGCTAATGGCGGACTCCGATTCTGCATCAATTATAAACCGGTCAACTGTAAAACTGAAAAACCAGCATACCCCTTACATAACATGAGATCAATCCTATCACAACTGCATCAGGCGAAAGTAATCTCTACATTGAATATGAGTGAAGCCTTTCACCAGATTCCGATGGACGAAAATAGTCGAAAAATTACGGGGTTCGCTGTCGAGGGTAAAGGGTTATTGGAATGGCGTAGAATGCCATATGGTCTCACAGGCCAACGGTTCAACGGCTAATGGACATGTTAAAACGACGACTTAAAGTATTGATCCTCGAACGAAATCTGTCAAATAAGTGGGGAGATCAAGTGTTTACTTACCTCGATGATTGGATAGTCGTTAGTTGAGATCTAGACGAACATATCGCACTGCTAAAATTAGTTTTTGAGGTCATTCGTGAAGCTAAATTAATCATCAACAAGGATAAAAGCAGTTTGGCATGCAAAAAGATGATGTTTTTAGGCTACATAATCGATGAATCGGGTATGAGACCGAACCCAGAAAAAATACAACCAATCCTCGATTTCCCTGTCCCAAAAAATAGGACCCAGTTACGCCAGTTTAATGGCCTCGTAAACTGGTACCACAGGCACCTACGAAACATTTCAAAGATACAGGGGCCTTTGAACAAATTAACCAGTCCAAAGGTCCCCTGGAAATGGACCGAAGTGGAACAGAGCTCATTCGAAGAAGTAAGGAAGGCTCTCGCAGATGTACCACGACCATATGTCCCTATACCAGGGCAGCTGTTCGTCCTCTACACTGATGCAAGTGACTTTGGTTTAGGTGGAATCCTTACACAGATAAATCCTGATACCGGTAAAGAAAATCTGATTGAAGTAATGAGTCGGCCACTAAGGGGTGCCAAGTTACATTACACCACTACCGAGAAAGAGTGTTTAGCTGTTGTCTGGTTAGTTGAAAAGCTACGTTGTTATTTGGAAGGGGTCCCTTTCAAGGTCATAACCGACCATCAAGCGTTACAATGGCTCCACGGATTAAAAAAATCCAGTAGGGCGACTTGCTAGATGGGCCATGTACATCTACCAACATGACATGACTGTTGAGCATAAGTGCGGCACAACGAATGAGGCGCTTGATGCTTTCTCCCGAATGTTCGATCTGGATGTCGATCCTTTTGGTTGGGAAAAAATAGTCGAAGAAATAACCCAGGGCAAATCAAAACTATATTCTATTTGTGACCAAAACTGGTACGAGGTAAAATATAAACCAGTACAAAATCAACCGCACAAGTTTACGGAGTGGAAGATAGATAAAGATGAACTATATTATTATCGACCGGATTACGAAAAAGCATTAATAGATGACGAGCACCCTTGGAAGAAGGTAGTCAAGTCGGACGAGGTATTGTCGGTTCTGAGCGAAAACCCCGACACACCACAGGCCGGTCATTTGGGAAGAGACAAAACATACGATAGAATCAGACAAAACTATTATTGGCCCGTGTTCAGGAATTACGAGGTTTTCGTGATTCCTGAATTATTCGTAATTATCGCGGGAAATAGACGAGCGAGTCACGCCGGGCAATTACTCATGGCAGCCGCCGACGGCGCCACTTTTCGGGGCATTTCCTCTCATCGATCGCGTGATCGCTCGGCTTTTCCCTTCCTCTTCCTCATTCTTTCATCATCGATCACACGGACCACACGCATTGTCTCACGTGGATTTTGCATTCGGGAAATTGCTCTGTGAATTGGGAATTCTCTGTGCGGGCTAATCATTCGAAAACGGGAAATAATCTCACACAAGTATTCGGGATCGTTTTCCTCACTCGGCGGGCGGGATAAAGTATCGCTCAAGGGGCGGATCGCCGAAATCTCGGTCGATTCGACCACGCGTCGGGCCGCGTCGCGTTACCGGCGTCGGCCATTGTCGGGTCATACGCGGGCAAGTCTCACGCGGGTGACAATTTCTCAACGGGCTTCGGGCTACCTTCTCACTTTTCATACCCACATATTCTTTACTGTATCGTCGACTTTGGTAGAATATACTTTTTATTTCAATCGTTGAAGTTGGGCCCTCTCCTCTCCACCTACACCAGATCCCTTCACAAACATTTTTGGTCCTTCGAGCCGGATCTGGTGGGGGGGTTTTTCTCAACCATCAAGTTTTTCTCAAGTTAAAACGTGCAGTGAAAAGTGTGTGGAACGTTCGGGATCATCGCTCACGCTCATTTCTGGACGAATCGGGACTTGGTGTGATTTTCGGGTGAGTGACGGGTTTTTCATTACGGGCGCTACGACGCATTTTCTCGTCTCGAAACCGCTCAACCGCTTTGTCTCAGAAGTATAGTGCGCGCTCTCTCACTCTGGTACAACGCATGCGAAGCGTCTCTCAGGCGATACGCGTCTAGTGCTCGCTCTCTCACACTCATTCGGGGGGTTTTCATTGTTCTCGGACATTCCCGTTCATCTCTCGGGCAGTGAACATAGTGCGCGCTCTCTCACTCACAGTCAACGCTACGAAGCGTCTCTCGAGCAGTGTACGCGACTAGTGCGTGCTCTCTCGCTCTCAGTCGGGGACGCTGTCATTGGCTCTCGGTCATTTTCTCTCGGGACTCGGGCAGTGCGGATCGTGCGTTCTCTCTCAGATACATTTGACAGGCTCAGCGTATCTCGGGTCAAGCGCAGCCGAGTGTCGTGCGCGTTCGCGCTTTTGCTCGTGCTGCGATTATCACGCGCTAAGTCGGGACTCATTTCTCGTGCGGTTTTTCTCAAACGATTCGGATTTTCGGGGAATTATCTCACGGGATTGACGTGTCAAATTTCGCGAGTGCTTCACGAAATTTAACGGGAAGTTCTTTTTCGTGCGGACATTATCCTTAGTGAATTTTGATCGGGACTCACCGGTGTGAACTCATCGGATTTCGGACATTTTTTCGGACATTTTCCGGGTTTCTCATTCGATCATTTTTCGGTTTATATTGCTCACATATTTTTTTTTTTGTGATTTTCTCGTTCGGGCATTTTTTCGGTTTTTCTCTTTCGGGTTTCGGGACTTTTCTCGCGAGTGATTGTACGCTGAAATGGCGGACGGCGATGATGACTCAGCCGCTCCGGTTAAACCGATCGAACCGGAGAGTTTGGCCGTTCCGGAATCACGGCCGAGCGTGAAACCGAAGCGCGAAGCCGTGGTCGCGGATTCGGCACGGGAACCGACGAAGTCGGACTCACGTCGGGACAAGTCTCCATCGGGAACGGGCGCAATTCCGCGGGTTCGGTCTCCTGCCACTCGGGACACCACCTCCTCATCTCACGGGCGCAGTGCGGGTTCTGCTTGTCTCAAGGTGGCCACTCAGGAGACTCGGATTTCTCTCATGCGGGATTTGCTCAACGACCTCACGCGGGAAACTTCGGCAGCACTCTCACGGGAAGAAATCGATGAAGCGAAGCAATCCGCCTTGGATGTGTGGCAGATGTTTGCTGCGGTTCACGACACGCTCATCGAACATCTCTCGGACGATACTCTCGTCCAAGAATACGCGGAGGCTTACCAGTATTCTAAGGCCTTTTCTCTGCGAATGGCAATTTGCCAACGGGTGGGCAAACTACGGGCTACTCTCAACACTGCTCTATCCACCACGGGATCGGCTCAATCGGGCAGTTCGGACACAACGGGACTTCGGCATCCGCTTCCGGAGATCTCATTGCCGAAATTCACGGGAGAATACTCTCAATGGGTGCCATTTCGGAACATGTTCACCGCTCTCGTTCGGGAAAATTCTCAGATCACCGACGTTGAGAAGATGCACTATCTTCTCACCGCGGTTACGGGAGAGGCATCGAAGCTCATTTCAAGCTTGCCTATCAGCGGGGATTCTCTCACCACGGCATGGAATACGCTCCTCGAGCGTTACAACAACAAGCGGGCTATCCTCTCATCTCATCCCGACACATTGTTGAGTACAGAGACGGTCTCACCACGCTCGGCGAAGGACCTACATTCGCTCCTTCACTCACTCAAGGCGGCGTACAACGCACTCGAGGCACTGGGAGCCCCGGTGCGCCAGTGGGACTGGGACATCGTCCACGTCGTCTCGAGAAGGCTCGACTCTCATCTTCGGGAAGCTTGGGAGCTCAAGGCGGGTCGATCTGACGAACCTCCGTCACTCTCGGATCTTCGGGTTTTCCTCACCAGTCGAGCACGGGCTCTCGAGAACGTCGAGGCAACGCGGTCTCAAGCCAGGGCAACGGAAAAAGACTCATCATCCGGGACTTACGCCTCTCGGGTACACGCAGTCTCATCTGGGCCGTCTCACGCGGGACCTTCAACATCGGGATCATCCTCAGTCACCACCGGGTATGCGTGTTCCTATTGCAAGGGCGCTCACTACATTGCGGCGTGCCCAAGCTTTAGGCAGCTCACCAACGAGGCACGACGGGACGAAGTCATGCGTCAACGTCTGTGCTTCAATTGCCTTGGGAAGCACAGCGTGGCGGCATGCCAGGGGACGACGCGGTGCAAGGAGTGTGATCGCAAGCATCACACGATGATACACACCGGGTGGTCGAAATTCGGGGACCAATCATCTTCGGGGCCGACTCCACGCACCAACGCGTCGTCCTCTGCGGGAACAGCGAGCTCATCAGCTACTCCTCGACCATCGGGCTCTACTCAATGAGACACAGGGGCATTAGCTTGTTCGGGTTCTAGCTCATCCTCACTTTCGGGATTCTCAACGCTGCTGGCTACGGGATTGGCAGATCTCAAATTAGCATTCGGGGCAACTCATCGGGTATGAATGCTAATCGACAACGGGTCGGAGCTCAGTTTCATCTCGGAGAAGCTGGCGTGACAGCTCAGACTGCAGCGGGACAACACGGTCATTCCAATCATCGGGATCGGCGGGACGCACTCTGGGATGACTCGGGGCGCAGTGAGGTGCGCTCTTCAGCCAATAAACTCTCACTCAATAATAAATGTCAATGTGTTCGTTCTACCTAAGCTAATGCCTATCCTCCCTTCCTTCTCACTAACTGGGTTACATTGGGCTCACTTGGACGGATTGCAGCTTGCAGATCCAGATTTTCTCTCACCACGGGCAATTGATTTCATTTTGGGAGCAGATTCATACGCTCAATTCATTCGTCCAGAAATTCGGAAAGGAGTAAACGGGACTCCTATGGCTCACAACTCAATTTTCGGATGGTTAGTACTCGGTCCAATTGGGAATCGGGCATCATTCTCGGGTTTCATACAGCATGCTTCGGTCGAGCACGATTTCGAAGACGTTCAGGCGCTTCTCACTCGGTTTTGGGAACAAGAAGAGGCTCCAAGTCCTCCTGCGCTTCAATTTACGCCTGAGGAGCAGGATTGTGAGGCTCATTTTGTCTGGACTCATGCGCGGGACTCAACGGGACGGTACATCGTTCGATTACCGATAATGTCGTCTACGAATCAACTCGGGGATTCGTACGGGAGGGCAGCCCAGGGCCTGCAAAGGCTTTTACGTCGACTATCACGCGATGCCCCATATCGGAAGCTGTATTCGGAGTTTCTACGGGAATATGAGACACATTCTCACATGGAACGGGTTTCACATGCGTTTACTCACGACTCACGGGTTTATTATTTGCCTCACCACGGGGTGTTGAAAGAATCGAGCACTACAACGAAATTGAGAGTTGTTTTTAACGGATCAAGCGCTACGGGAACGGGAGTATCTCTCAATGACATTTTGCATACGGGTGCAAAACTGCAACGGGACATTTCAGACGTTCTCTTATGGGTACGGCGACATCGCTACGTCTTCGCAACGGATATTACGAAGATGTTTCGTCAAATTCGGGTTCATCGGGATGACTGGGACTTACAACGTATATTATGGATCGACCAACATGGGAACATCATCGCATTTCGGCTCACAACCGTAACTTACGGCACGAGGCCGGCTCCGTTCCTCGCGGTTCGCGTTTTGTTGCAGCTTGTCGAGGACGAGGGCAGTACATTTCCTGAAGCGGTCGCTCCTCTTACAATGGGGCGATACGTGGATGATATTTACGGGGGAGCGGACGATCTCACGGATCTCATCTCTCAGGCGCACCAACTCACCGGGATTTACATGGCGGGCGGGTTTCCACTCGCGAAGTGGCAAAGTAATCACCCGGAGCTTCTCACCTCCATTGGGGCTAACATCAGCTCGGAATCGGCTCACTCATTTCATGATTGCGAGACAAAGGTACTCGGTCTCACATGGGTCCCCGCCACGGACTTGTTCAAATTCACGACTCTTCCATTCTCATCGGGGGATACGATCCCGAAGCGAGTCATTCTGTCAGAGATTGCTCAGCTTTACGATCCATTGGGTTTTCTCGCACCTGTCGTGATTCGGGCGAAAATTCTCCTGCAAAATCTGTGGCTGGAGAAACTCGGCTGGGATGACGAAGTCTCAGCGCGCATACGCGACACTTGGGTCGCATTTCGTCGGGAATTAACGAATCTTGGGAACATTTCCGTCCCAAGATGGATCAATCTCACTCCCTCCGCGATAGTGGAGTTACACGGATTCGCGGACGCTTCACAACTCGCAATGGGTGCTGTTGTTTACCTACGGGTAACCGAACCGGGATCAGCAACACGGGTTACAATGGTTTGCTCAAAAACAAAAGTTGCGCCTATTAAACGTCTCACTATTCCACGTCTGGAACTATCAGCGGCTCTTCTCTTGGTGAAGCTCGTTCGGTATGTACAAGATACTCTCAATCTCACTGACTCAAAGGTTATTCTCTGGACGGATTCATCCGTCACGCTCACTTGGGTAACAGGTCATCCATCTCGGTGGAAAGATTTCGTTCGGAATCGGGTCTCAGCGGCTCAAGAGCTCCTTCCTAGTGGACAACGGAAACTCATTCCCGGGCGGGACAATCCTGCGGATTGTGCATCACGAGGGTTAACCGTTTCTCAGCTCGAGCGACATTCACTTTAGTGGGACGGGCCTCACTGGTTAACGAAATCTCACTTCCATTGGCCTTCTCACATCATCGGTGCGGATCTCACAGCGTCGCTAGAGGAGCGACCAGGTCTTACACTCACTGTCTCAACAGGCTCAACCTCACAGGTCGTATGGGACATCATTCATCGCTACTCATCTCTCACTCGGCTGTTGAGAATAACCTCACTCTGCTTCAAAGTATTTACGACACTTCGAAGACAAAACCAAGGGAGACCGGGCTCACAAATCTCCCCGGGTGACCTGGAACACTCACGGCTTTTTTGGGCTAAAGCCACACAGGGTACACACTTCTCAAGGGAGCTCACACTTCTCTCATCGGGACAGGCTCTTCCAAAATCGCATCTATTCACGCGATTGACGGGATTTATTGATGCACACGGGGTTCTGAGAGTGGGAGGGCGGCTTAAGCACTCAGCCTTACAACCTGAGAGCAAACACGCCGTCATTCTACCTCGGGATTCGGCTCTCACGCGACTTCTCATCGCAGATGCTCACCAGCGGACATTACACGGCGGGACTCAAGCTACATTGGCATATCTGCGCTCTCATTATTGGATTTTCGGCGGGCGGGCACCAGTACGTTCATTCATTCTCAGGTGCGTGAAATGCGCACATCAACGCGGGATAACGGCTCAACAACTCATGGGACAGTTACCACTCACACGGGCGACACCTTCACGAGCATTTCTCTACACGGGAGTAGATTACGTCAGGCCAATCTCTCTCAAGATCGGGCGGGGCCGGGGCTCACGATCTCACAAAGGCTGGTTATGCATCTTTGTATGCTTCTCAACCTCAGCAGTACACCTCGAAGTTGTTTCAGATTTAACTTCTGAGGCATTCATCGCAGCATTCCGACGTCTCATCGGGAGACGGGGCATTTGTCACACTCGCTATAGTGACAACGGGACAAACTTCCAAGGGGCCGCAGCGGAACTGCGCAGACTCTTCACTGGCGGGACTCGGGAATCGGAAGCTGCTGCTCAAATATTGGCTAACGACGGCACGCGTTGGGTTTTCAACCCTCCGGGAGCTCCTCGCATGGGCGGGAGATGGGAAGCGGCCGTCGAGTCGGTCAAATATTACATTCGGCGAACAATCGGGGAGACGGCTCTCACGTTCGAAGAATTTACGACTCTTCTTACGCAAATAGAGGCCGTCCTCAACTCTCGGCCGTTGAAACCACTCACGGATGATCCGGAGGATCTCTCAGCGCTCACGCCGGGACACTTCCTCATTGGGGAAGCCCTCACTGCAGTTCCGGAGCCATCTCTACGGGAAATCAACACGAATCGGCTCTCACGGTGGCAGCTCATACAGGAGAGACTGCAATACTTCTGGGATCATTGGTCAACGGGCTATCTACAGCGGCAACAAGCCATCTCAAAATGGCATCATCCTTCTCATCAGGTTCGGGTGGGCTCACTCGCCCTGTTGGTTGATGCGAAAACCTCACCTACTAAATGGCCTTCGGTACGGGTCTTGGCACTGCACCCGGGACAGGACGGACTCACTCGGGTGGTCACCATCAAGACCGCAACATCAACACTCACGCGACCGATTGCTAAATTGGCAATCCTTCCAATCTTACCGGGGACTCAGGATATCGATAGCACTGCTGCCGATGACGGGCGGAATGTTCAGGAATTACGAGGTTTTCGTGATTCCTGATTTATTCGTAATTATCGCGGGAAATAGACGAGCGAGTCACGCCGGGCAATTACTCATGGCAGCCGCCGACGGCGCCACTTTTCGGGGCATTTTCTCTCATCGATAGCGTGATCACTCGGCTTTTCCCTTCCTCTTCCTCATTCTTTCATCATCGATCACACGGACCACACGCATTGTCTCACGTGGATTTTGCATTCGGGAAATTGCTCTGTGAATTGGGAATTCTCTGTGCGGGCTAATCATTCGAAAACGGAAAATAATCTCACACAAGTATTCGGGATCGTTTTCCTCACTCGGCGGGCGGGATAAAGTATCGCTCAAGGGGTGGATCGCCGAAATCTCGGTCGATTCGACCACGCGTCGGGCCGCGTCGCGTTACCGGCGTCGGCCATTGTCGGGTCATACGCGGGCACGTTTCACGCGGGTGACAATTTCTCAACGGGCTTCGGGCTACCTTCTCACTTTTCATACCCACATATTCTTTACTGTATCGTCGACTTTGGTAGAATATACTTTTTATTTCAATCGTTGAAGTTGGGCCCTCTCCTCTCCACCTACACCAGATCCCTTCACAAACAGCCCGGAATGTCTCAAGACGTGAAATCGTACGTAGAAAATTGCGAGGTTTGCATAAAAACTAAATATAACCAAAGACTGATAAAAGGCCCACTGATGAAAAGACCTCTATAACAACCCTGGGCACAGTTGTCGGTCGATACCATCGTTTCTCAAACGCGTACTAAGAAAGGCAATACGAATGTTGTTGTGATACAGGACTTATACACTAAATATATCGAGCTTTTCCCGTTACGGCATCAGACAGGTAAAACGGTTGTTAGAACTCTAGATACCGTTTTCGATCGCTGGGGTACACCAAAATCTATCATTACCGATAAGGGATTAGAATACACGAATAAATGGGTAAAATCATTCCTGTCAGCGAGGGGCATAGAACATATTACGACGGCGTTAGGTCATCCCCCAGCCAACCCCGTTGAAAGGGTGAATCGGACTATCAAACCTATGATTTCAGCGTTTATTAAGGACGGACACGACGAATGGGACGAAAACCTACCCAAAATCCAGTTTGCCTATAACACTGTCCCTCATGCGGGGAGTAGGATATCCCCTTTCTTTTTAAATCACGATCGTGAAGCCTTCGCGGGGCGAAAAGTGCAACCTTCCCAAAACTCTGGTCAGTCCTCCCCTGATGATTCAGTGGACTATTGGATCCTGCGGATAAGTAAAATCCATGAATTTCGACATACAATGCGTTCCAATTGAAGTGGAACACTTTGATTTTTGTCGATCTCCGGCGCAAATCGATCGATTTCGAAAAACCAAAAAAATACTTTCTTGCAAATTTTATTTACTTTCGAATGAGCCTAGTCCGAATCCGATCGGATTAGAATTGGCCGAGCACCAGGAGTCGACGTAAAATCATGAAAATCTGGTCCCGACGCTCGGCTCGAAATTTCGTATTTCCGGGGAGGGCGCTGTGATTTGTCTGGAGCTGGAGTCTGTGCGATCATCCCAGAGGGAGATATAGCACTAGGAAGCGAAAACGGTTTATCGACGATAACTCGAGTACGGTCCGGCCGAATTCGCACAGCTTTCGCATGAGCTATTCTTTTTCCATCCCCCAGAACTAAGTGAAGTCGTTTTTCCCGTGGATGCTCCCTCGGCCGAGAACCAGAGATCATCGCGGTGCACCGTGAGCTTCCGACGCCATTTTGAACATGAAAATGTTCGCGCATTGCGACAATATCTATTCCATTGAATAGCTGATGATTTTCCCTTTAAAATGCACCCTTGAAAGTCCCAAAAATCTCATTTTTAAGGGATGATATTTCCTTTTGAAAATGCATGAAAATTTAGCAGCTTTCGGTCTCGACGGGAGCGCGAGGCCGCGGACCGCAGGCGGCGCACAGCGCGTGAGGGGAATCGATCGAGGGCGTCCCCACCACATGCCCGGAGTCTCACAACGCGAGCTCACGTATTATCGCAAGATCGCAAATTTTTTCAAAATTTCTTTTTGTTCCGGCGTTCTTTTTATATCTCAATATTATTGTTAAATTAACAAAACTATTATTGTTAAATTAACAAAGCTATTATTGTTAAATTAACAAAACTGTTATTGTTAAATTAACAAAACTGTTATTGTTAAATTAACAAAACCATTATTGTTATTAATTATTTTTTTTGTTATTAAATATTTTTCTAATAAAAAGTTGATGGGGTCCCGAAGTTGATCCTTTATCGAAAAAATATCGCGGGATTGTTGTCATTTTATTCGGTTTTGCTTGAATTTGCCTGTTTTTTATGTATTTTCTTACTGATATTTCGAATTTTCGCGAAAAATTCGATCAGTTTTGCGATCGACGGAATATTTGCGATGGAACAGCCTGTTTAACTATCGAAAATTCGAAAAAAAATTTTAGCCTTTATTTTGGCTAATTTTTCAGAACCGTCGAAATGCCAAAATTTTGAAAAGACTATAACTACGTTAAAAATCACGCTGCAAAGATTTGTCGGGAGTGTTTTGAGACGCTCTCGTGGATGAAATCGTGGATAAAAAGTGCGAGCAACGAGCATTAAGACGTTGTTTTGCGCCCGCTTTCTTCCCTTAATTCTTTCAAAAGGGAGAAATTATATAGAAACATCGTCATCGCTTTCGTCAAAGATTAGTTTGACGAAAAAAAAAAAATGAAAAAAAAAAACGAGACGGGAATCGAACCCGGGACTCTCGGGTCACTAATCCCGCGCGCCAACCACTGCGCTATCGTCGTACTTAGGCGAGCAGTGAACAAACGCGCATAAGACGCTTGAGTGACAGTATAATCACGATGTTTAGCACTTAACTGACGTTATAAATCAACAAAAAGTTGATTGAGTGAATGAATAAAATTTTTTATGTAATTTTATCATACGCATTCAATAATTAAAACAAAACAAACGCGCACACCAAAAAGCAAAAAGTGTTGCGAGCCTCCGAAATTTCGAATTTTTGAGGTTTTTTGAGAAGTGGCGAAAAACGAGTCGAGATTTTTTTTTCAAATATTTAGTCTTTAATATTGGGTTCTCGATGAAATACCGTCGTGTTTCGTATTCACCGGGAAAAAATACATCGATATAAACCATTAAAAATTATTTTTGAACCGAAATTTCAATTTGAAATTGAAATTTTTCGGCAATTTCTGACATCGATTTTGAGGGTGAAGTCTCCTCGAGAGCATCTCAAAACACTCCCGACAAATCTTTGCAGCGTGATTTTTGACGTAGTTATAGTCTTTTCAAAATTTTGGCATTTCGACGGTTCTGAAAAATTAGCCAAAATAAAGGAAACATTTTTTTTCGAATTTTCGATAGTTAAACAGGCTGTTCCATCGCAAATATTCCGTCGATCGCAAAACTGATCGAGTTTTTCGCGAAAATTCGAAATATCAGTAAGAAAATACATAAAAAACAGCCAAATTCAAGCAAAACCGAATAAAATGACAACAATCCCGCGATATTTTTTCGATAAAGGATCAACTTCGGGACCCCATCAACTTTTTATTAGAAAAATATTTAATAACAAAAAAAAAATTAATAACAATAATGGTTTTGTTAATTTAACAATAACAGTTTTGTTAATTTAACAATAACAGTTTTGTTAGTTTAACAATAATAGCTTTGTTAATTTAACAATAATAGGTTTATAAATTTAACAATGATAGCTTTGTTAATTTAACAATTATAGTTTTGTTAATTTAACAATAATATTGAGATATAAAAAGAACGCCGGTACAAAAAGAAATTTTGAAAAAATTTGCGATCCTGCGATAATACGTGAGCTCGCGTTATGAGACTCCGGGCATGTGGTGGGGGCGCCCTCGATCGATTCCCCTCACGCGCTGTGCGCCGCCTGCGGTCCGCGGCCTCGCGCTCCCGTCGAGACCGAAAGCTGCTAAATTTTCATGCATTTTCAAAAGGAAATATCATCCCTTAAAAATGAGATTTTTGGGACTTTCAAGGGTGCATTTTAAAGGGAAAATCATCAGCTATTCAATGGAATAGATATTGTCGCAATGCGCGAACATTTTCATGTTCAAAATGGCGTCGGAAGCTCACGGTGCACCGCGATGATCTCTGGTTCTCGGCCGAGGGAGCATCCACGGGAAAAACGACTTCACTTAGTTCTGGGGGATGGAAAAAGAATAGCTCATGCGAAAGCTGTGCGAATTCGGCCGGACGGTACTCGAGTTATCGTCGATAAACCGTTTTCGCTTCCTAGTGCTATATCTCCCTCTGGGATGATCGCACAGACTCCAGCTTGTGCGCATTTTTCTCGGGGTGAAATGCCCTTTCCAACGGTGTATGAGAAATCATAGCGCCCTCCCCGGAAATACGAAATTTCGAGCCGAGCGTCGGGACCCGATTTTCATGATTTTACGTCGACGCCTGGTGCTCGGCCAATTCTAATCCGATCGGATTCGGACTAGGCTCATTCGAAAGCAAATAAAATTTGCAAGAAAGTATTTTTTTGGTTTTTCGAAATCGATCGATTTGCGCCGGAGATCGACAAAAATCAAAGTGTTCCACTTCAATTGGAATGCATTGTATAATCGAAGACCGGTTGAAAAAAATATTCCGACCATCGCCTCGCGAAAGTCAACCCCGACAAGTCAAAATCATTCGATGTGAGTGTAGGGACAGAAGTGTACTATCCAACAAAGAAACCAAATAACAAGGCCGAAGGTTATGCTTCGAAACTGGCGCATCGTTATTCGGGACTGGCGATTGTCACGAGAATCGTCGGCCCGATGATCGTCGAGTTGACAGACAAATCAGGTAAACGCGTCGGGAAATATTATTTAACGGATCTAAAAATCTGTTCTCGAGCCAAACGCAGAAGAAGTTTGAGAAACAAATAGTTACTAACCCAACTACCATAGTATTAAGCGTCAGCGATAATGATTTCAACGGATGGCCTCGAAGGAAATCCCATCCTATTTACCTACATCAACCACACCATGGACGCCATTAATAACCGTCAACTACCGATATTGTCGGATGAATCGGGGCCGGCAACCTCAACGTCAAATGTCGGTCAATTGGTAACGCCGCACGGCACCATCGTGCAGAGCTCCGTGAGGATGTGGAACTGCGCCGTTAAGGAAGAATAGCCGAGTCCGCCTTCTGCAACTGTCTCCGGCCCGACCTTGGATTCAAGGGAAGATGCGAGCATTTCGAGTCTCGTGTCCAGTTGGGTGGCTCTTGCTCTCTTGCTATTGTTCTCACAGCGTGCAAGTTGAATTACGATGGCCAAGAAATCGAAATTGCCTTGAAGCCATATCCTCATCTATAGGCGAGACATTCGTTTTGTCTGATCAATCGAACCCGCTACGCTAATATTGGCTGTAGTTGACCCATAATCAAGGGCTACGAAGTATCTTGAGGGTTTGATCAGATACTTAAGGACGACAATATCGATGGTTGCTGCGCCACTACCACGTCGTCAACTGGGTAATACGGGTGTGGAGTTGAACACCGTCGATGGAGAGAAAATAAGCCTTTACGAGCGACGAGGGCTGCCATTACAACCTTAATTGTTACTAATTCTTGTTATTTAATGGGTGGTGGTAATTACTCTATCTTAAGATTTTGTTAAGTAATACGCGGAACGTCGTTATAGTGATTCAATGAACTCCCAGTTGTTAACGAAATAATTATAGCCACTCAAAGGCATATGTCATGGTGATTTCGGCAATTCACAGGTTACGGCTCGATTTAATAAATATGCATGAATTTCGCTACCTATCGTTGGCCGCCTCTTCGACGACCTGATATCTATCACGTCAGGAGAGTGTAACAGGGAATTCGTTCGCAAGCCCTGACCACCTGAAATTCCAAATAAAAGGACCTAACGCTCTAATCAAAGTAGGGGGGAGGGGAAAATCGAGTCGGTCCGCGGACCAAAAAGAGACATTCTCCTCTCGGCTATCACCATGGCAGGTTGTAAAGAGGGAGTCGTACCAAGCGTCCTGTCGCGACCAAACTTGTATTGTTAATAATTTATTAAAAACTTTGTTACCATCATATACAGGGTGACATGTTAAGGGTAGCCACCCCCTTTTATTTTGCCCCCAGAAAGATAATCGGACGGGTCGCGGGTGATTTTTAAAGGAAATTTTCTGAACTTTTCGATAACAAATACGGCGTTCATCGGAAAATGATAGGTTTTGCAGGACAAAAGTGGCCACGACGAAAATAATGTGAAAACATATTTTTTTCTGAGAGGAATAAAGTAGACTTTATTCCGAATACGGGACACATGCGAACATTTTTTTTTGAGTATCGCATCATTAAGAAAAGTTATGTCAAAATTAGGTGTTATAATACCAATTTAAACTTATCTGAACGAAACGATGGAATCGAATGAACAGGGCTGTAGTGTTTTGTCTCAAAGTCGGTTTGTCTTTTGCGCTCAAGTTCACTCTCCCAATGTTAATTTTGTATCTGTCAGTGTGAAATGCCAAAAAGGTTATTTAAGAAATGTCAGGTTTTTGAAAAATATGCCGTCAACGAGCAGACGACGCAGCAAATCACTTTCGTGCCGCTCGTTCAATTCCGTTGTTTCGTTCAGTCAAATTCAAATTTATTCGATAACGCGCATTTTTGATATAACTTTTCTCAATGATGCAATACTCAACAAAAAATGTTCGCGTATGTCCCGTATTCGGAATAAAGTCTACTTTATTCCTATCAGAAAAAATGTGTTTTCACATTATTTTCGTAGTGGCCACTTTTGTGCTGCAAAACCTATCATTTTCCGATGAACGCCGTATTTTTTATCGGAAAGTTTAGAAAATTTCTTTCAAAAATCACCCGCGACCCATCCGATTATCTTTACGGGCGGCGAAATAAAAGGGGGTGGCCACCCTTAACATGTCACCCATTATTTTATTATTCGTTAGTGTCTCGTGTGTGAGTTAGCGAATTGGATTTGGCGGAGGGAGGCAGTTGGCGGTTGTCGAGGAGGCGAAGCTTCAACCGTAATTAGCCTGTTTTGCTGAATTCAAATTGGGAGCTCATTAATCGCTACGGTCACCCAACTGGACCTCCCTTGAGAGTCGCGTGCTTTACCTGGCGGGCTAGTAGATAAATTTAAATTAATTATTGTCAAGATGACCTGACTGGCGCCCAAAATATTATCAAATTATGAGCCCCGGCAGGTGTTGATCCAGGCTGCGCTGGGTGAGTCCTCCACTTAAAGAAAAGAAAAGGGAATTTGTTTCAATCAAATGCTATTTTCGATTGAATATTTTTGCAATACAATGAAATTAAACTTTTCGAATTGCTCATTGCAATTAGAACAAAAATATTGCAATCACATTGAATAAAAAAAGCCAATATTTCAAATCGTTTATATTTTAAGAAAAAAAGGATTATTAACACTGTTGAATAACAGTGGCACGAAGTTAAAAAAAAAGTTGCGTCGAACGAATTTTATTTGGTGTTATTGCATTTAATATTCGCTTAGGGTTGAAGTTAATTATAACCCGGCGTTAGTCGAACTGGTCGCGTCTGAAGCTGTCACCTGGGTGATCGGGGATCGAGACCTAGATTCCCGCTAGAGGGCTACGAGGCGAAAGTATCGCACCGAGTGAGCTCCGCAGAAATATCAAAAGTACCGTATCAAATAACGAAATTAAAATAGCTCTTAGTGTCACTGATGGGTAATACCTAATCACAAATCAAGATTCAGTATAAACAGTGTATGGTTATTAAAAAATAAGAGTGAATAACTACATTTTAAGTGCTGCGGCCAAGATGGCCGGCAGAGAAGATGGAAACAATGGCATCAACAACAAAGCAAAGAGAAAGGGCAACGATACATATAGCGTAAACCCGATCAACAAGATTCTCAAAAAAAGCCACAAGTGGAGAAGCATCACCACAGAAATGCTCGATAACGAGTTTCAAAAAATAACAAACAAGAACAATAACAACAATGACAACCCGATTAAAAGATCTTCATCAACCTAGCAGAGAAAAGTCTGCAAAATGGATTTGCGTTATACGATAATTAGGTGCATTTTAGGTGCTAATTTGGTGAGTTATTTATAATTTTGGTGCTTTTTGGGTTCAGCCAGGAATCCAATAACAAAGGTTCTCTGCTCACTTGATATCAAGCCAGCAGAGCTTATCTTAAACGTGGACTATAAAAACTTTTTCTTGACCAGAAATTAAGGCCATGGGGGATACCCCCTCCCCTATCGAAATTTAGAAACATTCTCAGGCAAAATCTATAAATCGGATCGATTTGAAATTTTTTGTGAGTATTTAGTGACATAACACGGAGGGAATGACAATTTCGCAATTTTGAAATTTTTCAAAAAAATTTTTTTGTGGAGTGAAAATTTTTTTAAAATTTCGAAATTCTAAAACCGTCAATCCCTCCGGGCTATATCACTCAATACCCACAACAAATTTCAAACCGATCCGATTTATAGATTTTGCCGGAGAATTTTTTTAAGCTTCGATTTACGGATGTAACACATCGCCTTAAATGCTTTTTAAGTGCTTCTGCAATGTACAAAAAAAAATTTAATCGGAAATTTTTTTTGTCATTTTTTATTAGAATAAATCTTCCGACAGCAGATATTCTATAATATTGGAAATAATCGGATTCGAATGGCATTCTCGCATTTGTAAAAATAAGTGCTGTGAGAATACCATTTTTCTGATTTTTGTGCTCAACCCCTTTGAAAAAAAACTCACCCCCACCGTAAAAAAAATACGCTCAGCATAAAAATGACCTGATATACGTCTGCAAATAAGATTCATTAGGTGCTTTTTAGGTGCTAATTTGGTGCTTTATTTATAATTTTGGTGCTTTTTGGGTTTAGCCAGGGATCCAATCACAAAGGTTCGCTGCTCACTTGATATGAAGCTAGCAGAGCTTACCTTAAACGTGAACTATAAAAACTTTTTCTTGACCAGAATTAAGTGCTGTTTAAGTGCTTTCGCTATGTACGAAAGAGAATTAAATCAAAACATTTTTTATATTTTTCAGTACAATAAATCTTCAGGAAGCACATAATCTATAATATTGGAAATAATCGGATTCGAATGGCATTCTCGCATTTGTAAAAATAAGTGCTGTGAGAACACCATTTTTCTGATTTTTGTGCTCAACCTTTTTGAAAAAAAAAAACTCACAGACATATTTTTATTTCTGTCACAGACTGACAGAAATAAAAATAACGTAATGTATGTCTGCAAATAAGATTCATTAGGTGGGTTTTAGGTGTCAAATTGGTGTCTTATTTATAACTGTAGTGCTTCCTAGGTTTGTATCAAAACCGAAATAACGAAATCGAATCAATGCAAAACCGAAATAACGCGATAAGCAAGCTAATCCAAACCAAAAAAACGCTATGGCAAACATGTTCGAAACAAAATAACCCTAGCGAACAAATTTCAAAACAAAATAACGATATAAAACAAATCCAAAACCAAAATAACGGAAACAAGTAAATTCAAAACCGAAATAACACTAGCGAAAAAATTTAAAACCAAAATAACGCAAGTGAGCAAATCCAAAACCGAAATAACGCAAAGAACCAACCCAAAACCAAAATAACGCAAACGAGCAACTTTAAATCCAAAATAACGTTAAACAACTAATCTGAACCTAAAATAACGCAAACGAACAAATCCAAAACCGAAATAACGCAAACGAACCAATCCAAAATCAAAATAACCCAAACGAGCAAATTTAAAACCAAAATAACGTTGTAGAACAAATCTAAAACCAGAATAACGCAAGCGATCGAATCAGAAACAAAAAAAATGCACGGCGATAAATCCAAAACCCAAATAACCCAAGTGAGCAAATCTAATACCAAAATAACGCTAGGGAACAAATCTAAAACCAAAATAACGCAAGCGATCAAATTATTTATTCGGTTATTTCGGTTTTAAATGTGTTTGCTAGCGTTTTTTGTTTACGATTTGCTCGTTTGCGTTATTTGGGTTTTGGATTTGTTCCATAGAATTATTTTGGTTTTAGATTTGCTCACTTGGGTTATTTTGGTTTTGAATTTGCCGGCTTGCATTTTCTGTTTGTTTTGGATTTAATCGCTTGCGTTACTTTGGTTTTAGATTTGTTCGCTAGCGTTATTTTGGTTTTGGATTTTCTCGATTGTGTTATTTTGGTTTTGGATTTTCTCGTTTGCATTATTTTGGTTTTGGATTTGTTGGTTTGCGTTATTTTGGTTTTAGACTTATTCGCTAGCGTTATTTTGGTTTTGAATTTGTTCTATAGCGTTGTTTTATTTTCCATTTGTTCCATAGCGTTATTTTGGTTTTAGATTTACTAACTTGGGTTATTTTGGTTTTGGATTTATCGCCTTGCATTTTTTTTGTTTCTGATTCGATCGCTTGCGTTATTCTGGTTATAGATTTGTTCTTCAACGTTCTTTTGGTTTTAAATTTGCTCGTTTGTGTTATTTTGGTTTTGGATTGGTTCGTTTGCGTTATTTCGGTTTTGGATTTGTTCGTTTGGGTTATTTTAGTTTCAGATTAGTTGTTTAACGTTATTTTGGATTTAAAGTTGCTCGTTTGTGTTATTTTGGTTTTGGGTTGGTTCTTTGCGTTATTTCGATTTTGGATTTACTCACTTGCGTTATTTTGGTTTTAAATTTATTCGCTAGTGTTATTTCGGTTTTGAATTTACTTGTTTCCGTTATTTTGGTTTTGGATTTGTTTTATATCGTTGTTTTGTTTTTAAATTTGTTCGCTAGGGTTATTTTGTTTCGAACATGTTTGCCATAGCGTTTTTTTGGTTTGGATTAGCTTGCTTATTGCGTTATTTCGGTTTTGGATTGGTTCGATTTCGTTATTTTGGTTTTGATACAAACCTAGGAAGCACTACAGTTATAAATAAGACACCAATTTGACACCTAAAACCCACCTGATGAATCTTATTTGCAGACATACATTACGTTATTTTTATTTCTGTCAGTCTGTGACAGAAATAAAAATATGTCTGTGAGTTTTTTTTTTTCAAAGAGGTTGAGCACAAAAATCAGAAAAATGGTGTTCTCACAGCACTTATTTTTACAAATGCGAGAATACCATTCGAATCCGATTATTTCCAATATTATAGATTATGTGCTTCCTGAAGATTTATTGTACTGAAAAATATAAAAAATGTTTTGATTTAATACTCTTTCGTACATAGCGAAAGCACTTACACAGCACTTAATTCTGGTCAAGAAAAAGTTTTTATAGTTCACGTTAAAGGTAAGCTCTGCTAGCTTCATATCAAGTGAGCAGCGAACCTTTGTGATTGGATCCCTGGCTAAACCCGAAAAGCACCAAAATTATAAATAAAGCACCAAATTAGCACCTAAAAAGCACCTAATTATCGTATAACGCAAATCCATTTTGCAGACTTTTCTCTGCTAGGTTGATGAAGGTGATTAAAAGCAGCCAACCTAACCTGAATACGGCTAGGCCTCACAGAAAGGCTGTCTCGCAAGGAAACGACGATCTTCACACAGGTCCATCGAGAGAACAGAACGATTGGATTACGCCCAAAAAAGTAACCAAATTACCGACCGAGGAACGCAAAATGAGACAAGCAGAGACATCTACCGGAAATATGTTTAACGAGCTCGACGACAACGACAACGGAGACATGGAATGTGAGCGCACAGAGGACAACACCACATCTGTGAAATCTTCCAGACCTCCACCAATAATTGCAAGTGGACTAATGATCAAAGATGCGATTAACCTTTTAAGTAATAATGAAATAAAAAAGACAGAATTCAGATTAAAACGAGAATACCAAAATAACAACATAACAATAACAAGTTCAGACTTGAACACACACAGCAAAATGTCAAAGATCCTCGCATGCAAAAAATTTTATTTTACACGTACACCCCGAAAAACATAAAACTCAAGACGATTGTATTAAAAGGATTAAACGGAGATTTCTTGAATGAAGAGATTTTGCAGGAGATCATCGAGCTTAAACTCCCGAACGTGGAAATTAAGAAGGTCGAACAAATTATATTTAACAAAAGTAACCCAAAAAGTAAGCACCACATTGTCCAGCTAAGCAGCACTAGCCACGTCGCTGAGTTGACGAAAGTGAAAACGCTACTCTACCAGCGAATAAGATGGGAGGATCTGAGAAAAAAATTATATTCCAGTGTCGAAACTGCCAAAAACTTGGACACTCAAAAGCTAACTATCATCTTCAGTCAAGGTGTGTCAAATGCAGCCCAACGCATGGCAAAGACGATTGTAAAATAAAAGATGGAGATCATAAGCAAGCACTCAAATGCGCTAATTGCGGAGAAATGGGACATCCAGCGGGTTGTAAAGGATGCGAATACTACAAAAATGCAATAAGATTAATAAAAGAAAGAAAAAAGCAAAAACATGAAGACATCGCAGTAAAAATTGCCAAAATCGACAACTTCGTAAACTCAGGAAAATCGTATGCGGACACACTTCTTCAAAACCATCAAAGACCGCAACTTGGAATCATGCAACATCCGAACACAGCACCTCAAGCACATCCGACACCAAGGGAAACTGAAGACACGAGCACAACTCCACATTGGGCAAAAAAGTTAATGGAAGAACTAGCAAAAATAAACCAAAAAATCACAGGTATTGAACGACAGATTGAAAACAATTCCATTAGGATAGATTTTCCATACGAGACACAAAACTCAGAGATACAATGGCAGTAGTCAACAATGACATACAAATACATATAATGAATCACACACATGATCACAACCAAAAAACATTAAAAATAGCAGCAATAAATGTAAACTCAATAATAAAATACCAAAGAAGATACGATTTAAGCAAATTTATCGATGGAAACAACTTAGACATCACACTAGTTTCTGAAACAAAGCTAAATTCAAAGCACAAACTAAAAATTGACGGATATAAAATAAGTAGAACCGATAGGCCGGATCACAACAGAGGGGGTGGTACGGCCGTCATTGTGAAAGACGAAATAGAAACCATCACTTTATCCAATCCAAAATCAAATAACAATGAGATACTAGAATATACGATTATCAAAATAACGCTTAATAATAATAAAACGCTTCCAATAGGCAGCATATATGCTACAACAAGAACTGACTCGAAAAAAATATTCGTAAAAGAGATAAACACATTATTCTCGAATCTACATATTAATAAAAACAACATGTACTATATTATAGCCGGAGACTTCAATGCCAGGCACGTAGAATTAGGCGATATACTGATGAAAGCAAGGGGCAGATGGCTAGTGAACTGGGAAAAAGACAACTCCTTGAGATACAGAACAAAGTTATACGCACCATGCGAACCAACTTTCATAACGACACAATCCATACTCGATTTATGTATTGCACACAATAGACTAAAATTAACAAATCTGAAGAATAACAAACTGGAAACGTTACCATACGATAGCGACCATAAAGCCATATTAATCGAACTAGACTTGATGGACCTGGAACTGATAAAAAAACTAAACAACAACACAGAAAGACCTTTGTACAAAAAACGAAATGGAAAAAATTTACTAAGTACCTACTAGATAATTACACTTTAGAAATGCCCAACGATAGAATCCTAGGCACAACAGAAATCGACGATTTCATTAAGAAAATAGACGAACACATACGAGACGCGATAGATAAAGTAGTACCTAAATCATCACAAAAATACAACAGTAACTATTACATCACAAACAGGGTCGAAAAACTACAAAACAAAAAATCTCTCTTACTAAATAAACTGCACAAATCCATAAAAACGCATGGACCCAGCCACGGAATAACAAAATGCATTAAATACCTGATGGAACAAATAAAAGTAAAATCCAGAATGAAATAAAAGAAAACATAGAGTCTCATTGGGGAAAAATTGGCAAAAAAATAGACCACCGCGATCACAATAAATTCTTTCCAACCATCAACAAAATCTTCAGACCGCACGAACGAAAGGACATACCAAATTTATCCATCAAAGACACAGAAACGCATTTATTAGACAGATGTGGAATAAATAAAGAAACACTCAATAAAATAGGGAACGAGTATGTAGCAGAGGATGAAGCTTCAAAGATTAACGTAATCGGAGCTTATTACGAAACCATTAACACACCAAGACATCTTAACACGAACATAAAACTAAGGGAAATTGTAGACACCAGAGTTACGGAACTACTAGGTAAATTAGAAAACGACATGAAAGAAAACAAGACCATCACGCAATTTTCAACGGATGACAGAGCTCACAAACCGAGTGCTGCCTGCCCGGAAAAATACTTCTGCACTGAACAAAAAATATATGCCATACTTAAAAATCTCCCCAACAAAACATCAGCTGGTATCGATGAAATTCCTGCAATAGTGCTAAAATACTTACCTCCAAAAATGATAAAAGATTACACAACATTATTTAATAACGCTTTAAACAGACTTTATTTCCCTGTAATTTGGAAAACTTCCAAAATCATACCAATACTAAAACAAGGAAAGCCTGAGAACCCTCCATCCAGCTATAGACCAATTAGCCTCACGCCCAACATCAGCAAAGTATTCGAAAGCCTCATTAATGAATCCTTAATACCTCACTGTGAAAAAGAAAAAGTAATTCCCAACAATCAATTCGGCTTTAAACACCAACACTCCACAGTACACGCAATAAACGAGCTACTTTCTGATGTAAATAAACACCTGGCAAGGGGCGAAATAATTGGTGCAACGCTGATCGACTTAGAGAAAGTTTTTGACTCTGTCTGGCTTAAAGGGCTAATATACAGACTAATTAAGAATAGATTGCCAGAACACCTCACAGGGTTAGTATGGAGTATGATTAAAGGACGGTCCTTTTACGCCTGGGATGGCAAAGTATCCTCATGAATAAAATTTCAAATAAACGAAGGCCTTCAGCAAGGGACAGTCAACTCACCGACACTTTTTAATATATTTACGAGCCATATTCTTAATAGTTTTAACTTAAACAAAGACAACAACACTTATTCAATAGCTTATGCCGATGACCTGATTATACATGTTGCAAACGAAAACTCAGAAACGACAAAAAACATATTAGAGCCACTAATAAACAAGATCAACAACTGCTACGCGATGTGGAATTTGAGAGTTAACCCGGGCAAATGCGAAACAATAGTTTTCCGTAAACCAACCAGACTAGTTTCAAAAACGAAAAAGATAAACAATAACAACTTCAACATCAAAACATACCAACCGGATACCCGAGAAATAATAAACATACCAACCAAAAACACAGTAAAATATCTAGGCATGAACATGGATTACCTAGCAAAATGCAATAATCACATGGACATTCAAATAACTAAAGCAAGAAACACTCTCAGATCGCTGGGAAGATTGTTTCATAACAAATATATCTCCAGCAAAGCGAAAGTCATCTACTACCAACTGCTGATTGGACCACTGCTCACATACGCGTTACCGGTGTGCTGGAATATCGGGGCAGCCCAAATGGAGAGAGTTAGAAAATTTGAAAGATCGTGCTTAAGAACAGCCCTGAACATGCATAGAAAGCCAGATACAGAATACAGAGAACGATACAGCAACAAAATTATTTACAACACAGCAGACATTCCCAGAATTGACAACTATAGACTCAAACTGACTAGGGATTACTATAGTAAACTGAACATCATAAACAATGACTTAATTAAAGGTCTAAGTCAGATAGATGGTGACCTCGAAATAAATGCAATGAAAGGATTAATGCAACCTCAAGCCTTCATGACATTAGACAGAAACGGACTTATACAAGACAGCAACCATTTTCCAATCATATACCATAAAAGTAGACACAAAAGCAATAAAAACATAAATATGGACAATTTCAAAAACAGCCCGAACAAATACTCCACTGTTATACCAATCAGGGTCACCAAGGACTTCCATCGACTCGACGTCAATAAATATTGGTGGACAGACGAAAATACTCAAGAGATCAGAGAATTAAAAAGTAGAATGAGGAACGTAATACGTAGACAAAACAACAATGAGTAAAACATCAAACAACAAAACAAAACATGCATTTTATAAAGTTAACTTATAAAATAGCGTTAAGCTCAACTAATGTAAATATGTATATAGTTTTTAGGTTTTAGTATAAGTTTAGCACATAAGAAACAGTAGCAAGGGTTTTTTTCTTTACCAATTACTGCCTAACAGTATTTTTTCCCAATTTGCACGAAGAAAATGGGACTAAATAGAATAATAACATAACATAAACACTTCTATAAACCAAAAGCATAACTAACTATAAAAACAAAGAAATAAAAAAACACGACTATGGATGGAATAGAGAGCTACTAACGATAGCTAATATTTCCTAAGAAAATTTGAAGATAATTTAGGTTTCTTATTATTTAGTTTATTTTTCCTATGTATGTACTAGAATTTAAGACTGTCAATAAATAAACTTAAAAAAAATAAAAAGGATCGAGACCTAATAATTTTTTTTTTTTTTTTCACAGCATATCACTGTCATTTAAACAGTACTTATCAGAGCTTTTTCAATAAGTTTACGTAAACAACGTGAAGAATTGTATTTTTAATTTAAAATTTTTTTTCAATTTTCGAGCGGTCGCCCATCCGAGTATTGTCCACATGCAACACGATAAGCTCGCGCAACGCTCGAGTCATCATTATATTTTTTTTAACTTCATGCCACTGTTATTAAACAGTGTAAATAGTGCTTTTTTCATAAATTGATATAAACGATTTGAAATATTGACTTTTTTTTTAATCCTCCACTGAAATCGAGCGGTCATCCATCCGAGTAATGTCCGCATGCAATACGATAAACTCTCGCGATGCTCGAATTATCAAAGTTTTTTTTAACTTCATGCCACTGTTATTCAACAGTGTTAATAATTATTTTTCTCTTAAAATACAGCCTGTCCCATAATGGTCGACCGACCTCTGAGGGGTGAGTAGATGGAGTCATTCTGGACCGAAAAGTCCTCTTCCATTTTTTCCTCCGACGCCCCCCTGATTAGATATTAATTAATTAAGTTCAGCCAATAGGACGCGTCGAATAAGCGGGCTACACGGCGAGTAGCGGTGTGCGTGCAAGCGTAGCAGCCTTGGAAGCGTGCGTGTAAAGCGCGAAGGAGTTCGATAGTGTGCGTGCGTTGGTGTGAGAGAGTGTGGAGCGTCGAACGTTTCCGAAAATATGAATAGAGCGGGGTAGTGTTAGTGAGGGCGCACAATGTAAGGAGGAACGATAAAAACTGATTGCGTTTGCAATCAGTTTTTGGATTAATTGTTAAATGCAATGAAAAAAAAATGTCGATGATTTTGAATCGCGACTGGACGAAAATACAATTTTTGATTGATTTTTTGCAATTACGATTTACGAAGCTTCTGAAATCATTTATTGCTGTTTTTGAAAAAAAACATTTTTGGAACAAATCTTTATTGCAATTTAGAAAAAAATGTTGATTCTTCAATTTGTATGAAAATCAAATGCTATTTCCGATTGAATATTTTCGCAATATAGTGAAATTGAGCTTTTCGAATTGCTCATTGCAATTAGAACAAAAATATTGCGATTACATTCAATAAAAAAATCAATATTTCAAATCGTTTAGATTTTAAGAAAAAAAACATTATTAACACTGTTTAAAAACAGTGGCATGAAGTTAAAAAACAAGTTGAAGAATCGAGCGTCGCGCGAGTATTGCATGCGGACACTACTCGGATGGGTGACCACGCGATTCCAAGGGGAGGGGGGATAAATAAAAATAGTCAATACTTCAAATTGTTTATATTTATTTATGAAAAAAACACTATTTGCACTGTTTAATAACAGTGGCATGAAGTTAAAAAAAAAGTTGATGATGACTCGAGCGTCGCACGAGCTTATCTTATTGCATGGGGACATTACTCGGATGGGTGATCGCTCGAAAATAAAAAAAAAATTGTGAATTAAAAAATACAATTCTTCACGTTGTTCACGTGAAGTTATTGAAAAAGCACTGATAAGTACTGTTTAGATGACACTTATATGCTGTGAAAACAAAAAAAATAAAAAAATTATTAGGTCTCTATCCCCGATCGCTAACGCCGGGATGTAATTAATCTTAACTCTAAACGCATGTTAATTGTAATGATACAAAATAAAATTCGTTCGACGCAATTTTTTTGCAATTGCATTCAAATAATATTTGAAAATGTTTACTGTATTTTTTAATTCACAATTTTTTTTAAATTTTCGAGCGGTCACCCGTCCGAGTAGTATCCGCCTGCATATACGATAAGCTCGCGCGACGCTCGAGTCATCATCAACTTTTTTTTCACCTTTATGCCACTATTTTTAAACAGTGTTAATAATGTTTTTTTCTTCAAATCTATACGATTTGAAATATTGATTTTTTTATTGAATGTAATCGCAAAATTTTTGTTCTAATTGCAATGAGCAATTATTTGAAAAGTTCAATTTCACTGTATTGCAAAAATATTCAATCGGAAATAGCATTTGATTTTCATACAAATTGAAGAATCAACATTTTTTTCTAAATTGCAATAAAGATTTGTTCCAAAAATGTTTTTTTCAAAAACAGCAATAAATGATTTTAGAAGCTTTGTAAATCGTAATTGCAAAAAATCAATCAAAAATTGTATTTTTGTCCAGTCGCGATTCAAAATCATTGACATTTTTTTTTCATTGCATATAACAATTAATTTGAAAATTGATTGCAAACGCAATCAGTTTTTATCGTTCCTCCTTACATTGTGCGCCCTCACTAACACTACCTCGCTCTATTCATGTTTTCTGAAACGTTCGACGCTCCACACTCTCTCACACCAACGCACGCACACTATCGAACTCCTTCGCGCTTTACACGCACGCTTCCAAGGCTGCTACGATTGCACGCACACCACTACTCGCCGTGTAGCCCCCTTATTCGACGCGTCCTATTGGCTGAACTTAATTAATTAATATCTAATCAGGGGGGCGTCGGAGGAAAAAATGGAAGAGGACTTTTCGGTCCAGAATGATTCCATCTACCCACCCCTCAGAGGTCGGTCGACCATTATGGGACAGGCTGTATAAACGATTTGAAATATTGGCTTTTTTTATTGAATGTTATTGCAATATTTTTATTCCAATTGCAATAAGCAATTCGAAAAGTTCAATTTCATTGTATTGCAAAAATATTCAATCGGAAATAGCATTTCATTCCCATAAAAATTGAAGAATCAACATTTTTCTCTAAATTGATATAAAGATTTTTTCCAAAAATGTTTTTTTTTTCAAAAACAGCAATAAATGATTTTAGAAGCTTCATAAAATGTTATTGCAAAAAATTAATCAAAAATTGTATTTTCGTCCAGTTGCAGTTCAAAATCATCGACATTTGTTTTTCATTGCATTTAACAATTGATTCAACAACAATTAATTCATTATCATTATTTATTACATTGTTGCACCCTCACTCACACCACCTCGCTCTATTCATGTTTTCGGGAACGTTCGACGTTCAACACTCTCTCACACCAACACACGCACACTCTCGACCTCGTTCGCGCTTTTACACGCACGCTTTCAAGGCTGCTACGCCCGCACGCATACCACTACTTGCCCTGTGCCCGCTTATTCATCGCGTCCTATTGGCTGAACTTAATTAATTAATATTTCATCAAGGGGCGTCGGAGGAAAAAATGGAAGAGGACTTTGCGGTCCAGAATCACCCCTCAGAGGTCGGTTGACCATTATGGGACAGGCTGTATACTAGACTGATTAAAAAAAAAATTCTTTTTTTTTCCTTCGCGATTCTTGTGCTACTGTTGGGCACTAATAAAAGAGAAGTTCCCTAAAAAGATGGGCGCAGTCACTCAATTTTTAGAGGTGTCTATCTCGACTTTTTGGTTATTTTTTTCTCGATTTTACTTATTAAATATGATCATAGTATTAGATTATACCGGAAATATAATTAATGAAGGAAACAGTACGTTTCACAGCTGTTTCGCGACAAAGACAAGTATTTCGCACACACGTTGAATCTCTAGAAAACAAAATCGAACATATTACTATGAATCGGTAAATAAATTGAGCCCAAACAATATTTCAAGTGCTGTTTAATAAAACATAATAACTTATTATTATGACGACTTGTTTTATCATCGATAATTCAACAAAAATTGATAATAATAACGAAGTGTGACGTCAAAACGCACTCAAGGTTAAAAAACCTTGTAAACATGGTCGTTCCCTTTTTGCCCTAGCCTCTCGGCCAATAGACTGGATGGGGATCTTTGATTGAGGAGTGCAAATAAATGTGGAAACGTCGTGTTGGATCTTACTTGACTCGAAGAGTCTGTATTTTAGGAAACAAATTAAAGATATTACAAATAAAACAAATAATGGACTTACAGTTTGATAACGATGAAGACGGCAGAACGAAATCGGTCAGTCGAAAGGGTGGAAATCTTCGTTGACCTTGCAGTTCCTCGAAATAACTTCAATAATTTTTAATTCTTCTTTGACTTAATACTTTTTAATTTCAACTTTGAACTTTGAATATCTTCTCTATTAACTTCAATTGTTCTACTATTTTAATCTTTTCTTCTTTTCTTAAATTTATTTATTTTCGGTCTTTTTCTTATTATTTGGTCTCGGTACTCTTTTGTTAACTCTGCAACTCTCTGACTTTACTATTCACTTCTCTGTTCTGTACTATACTGATCTGCTTAACGCTCTTCAAACTTGATTTTCCTTTTGCGCGTCTTTTTATCATTTCGGTTTAAAGGCGTTCCGAAATTTCAAGTTGTGGAAAAGTTCAACCAATGATGGTCCATTTTCATCTTGATTTTCCCTTTTCTTAAACTAAAGGACCTGATGCTTCGAGAGCGCACACTCCCCTCCACGTAGGTTACCCTATATTTGTCACGTAGGTGGGTTTCGCCCCTCTCTGACGGCCAAAGATGTTGCTTTGGGAAGGCCCATTTTCCCTCCACAACTTACGTCTTATGCATATTATCGAATACAATATTTTATTTATAATATTATTCAATATTTGTCAAATAGCATATTGTTATTTTAAACGTATTAGCATTTGCTTTGTGATTTACATCATTTGTCTCTTAAGGCGGTATTCTGGTCTAGAAATAAAAAAAAATCGATTTATTTTTTTTTCATATTTTCAAAGTTTAACTATTTAAGAATATGTCTACGAAAGGATTTTTCAAAATTCAAATTATTTTCGGAGAGAATAACTCGATTGGTACGCGAAATAGTAAAAAAAGTTTTAGACAAAAGTTGCTGGGCAATAAGGGGGACGTATAAGTGTGACCTTTAATTTGACCTTGAACTTGATCTTAAGGGTTATTTGAAGGTCAAATCAACATTTTTCAATAGAAACGCCTATTTTCGACCCCGGATTCGGAAAGAGCAGAAAATTTTACATCGAGATATGTATGGTTGATAAGATCAAATCTCAAGTTTTGAGGTTATTTCAAGATCAAAAAGAACTTGTGCGTGTATTTATGCGAAAATCGTATCTGTTGATAAGAATATCGAATTAATCTTCTACATTTACCATTGACCGGAGACGATGACGTGGATGTGGTACAATAGTGCCTGTTGTCCACCGCTCTATGGCAGTGTGAGTTGTTATCGGACCAATAATGGCAGTTATGTCGGTTCAACTCCCCTCTGCTCTTGAACATTACGAATTTTAAAAAATTAGGGTCCCGATCGATCTGCTTTAAGGCCCACCAGTAGGACTCGAGACGTCGTTTAAAATCGACAGGTAATAATGCTTGTGTTAAATTTACATGATGAGCATGGTATTTCTGAGCCTACAAAATCCGGAGGATTGTGGTCTTAGGTATTCCTGTGGATATCTTCAATCTGCGGCTCTCGGGAAACACTGAGTGCAAAACGTTGCCGCATCCACGTAGACACCTCGATATTCGCCCAAAATCAAAATCATATCGATAATCTCATTGAGTGAAGATCCCCACATTTCAAGCGACTAGAGAGAGACAAGTGACGAGCGAAGACACAAAAGACAAGCTGTAATTAAAAAGTTTGCATATAAACCACTAGGCTATTGGATCGCTTTTGACAGAAGGGTAATATTATTACATAGCTTGTCTCTTCGTCTGACTAAGCAGTGATCTGGTCTGATTAAAATGGGAGATTTTCCACCCAACGAGATTGTTGATATGATTTTGATTTTGGGAGAATGTCGAGGTGTCTACGTGGATGCAGCAAAGCTATATGCTCAGCGCTTCCCGAGAAAAAGACATCCGTGTAACGTGACGATTTGAAATTTGACAACGAGGGCACGTGCAGGGGACATGAAACGCCAACGTCGTCGTCACGAATATGACGAGAATGACGTTCGAGTATTGACAATATTGGCATCGGTCCACCTCGATCCTCATATTTCGGGCCGCAAATTGGAGATATCCACAGGAATACCGAAGAATACAATCCTCCGGATTTTGAAGGCTCGGAAGTACCATGCTTATCATGTGACTTTAAGCCAAGCATTATTAACAGCCGATTTTGAACGACGCCTCGAGTTCTGCCGGTGGCCCTTACAGCAGATCGATCGGGACCCTAACTTTTTTAAATTCGTAATGTTTTCCGATGAAGCGACGTTCAAGAGCACAGGCGAGTTGAACCGACATAACTGCCATTATTGGTCCGATAACAACCCACACTGGCATAGAGCGGTGGACAATCAACACCGCTGGAGCCTCAATGTCTGGTGCGGGATTGTTAATGGATACTTGATCGGTCCATTCTTTTTTCGACGTACTGTAAATGCGAATGCGTACCTGGATCTCCTCATTAACCAATTGCCCCAGTTTTTGGAGAACGTGGACTTGGAAACAAGGCGAAGGATGTTCTTCCAACAGGATGGGGCACCCCCACACTTCGCACGTGTGGTCAGAAGGTTTTTAGACGTCAGTTACCCAAACCGATGGATTGGTCGAGGGGGACCAATCGCATGGCCTCCTCGTTCCCCTGATTTGACGTCACTAGACTTCTACCTCTGGGGCTATTTAAAAGGAGTTGTTACCCAAGAAGAACCAACAACGAGAGAAGACATGAAGAACCGCATAAGAGAAGCTTGTGAAGGTATTCCACGAAACGTCTTGCTTCGCACTGTCGATCACCTCCACAGACGACTTAATTATTGCATAAATGCTAACGGCGGAACCTTCGAAAACCTTTTGAATGGCTAAAGGAAACTCCAAAAGAGGCATTATTTTACCACATCCACGTCATGGTTTCCGGTCAATGGTAAATGTAGAAGATTAATTCGATACTCTTATAAACAGATACGATTTTCGCATAAATACACGCACAAGTTGCTTTTGGTCTTGAAATAACCTCAAAACTTGAGATTTGATCTTATCAATCATACATATCTCGTTGTAAAATTTTCTGCTCTTTCCAAATCCGGGGTCGTAAATAGGCGTTTCCCTTGAAAAATGTTGATTTGACCTTCAAATAATCCTTAAGATCAAGTTCAAGGTCAGAATAAAGGTCACGCTTATACGTCCCCCTTATTGTCCGGCAACTTTTGTCTAAAACTTTTTTTACTATTTCGCGTACCAATCGAGTTATTCTCCATTAAACGTTAAGATGGCCCACCCTGTATATTGCAATACAATAACCCTAGGTGACCTGTGTCTTTTATATTCAGTATTCGCTTACATCCAGCTGCTAACAGTTGAATTCTAACCTCTAAACCACGTGAACGTATGTGCTGTGAGTGAAATAAAAATATTTTGAGGGATTATTTCAATTTTTTTCAAATAAAATGGATAAAAAATCCTCAGTGCAAAGGATTACGCGTCCAGATCGACAAAAAAAAGGCGATTTCACGGCAATAGATTTACGGCACAGGAAGACACCAGTTTTACGAGTGCATCAGCAGCAAAATTGAGTAAATCAAATGATGAAGAGGTGATAATTGATAATAATTACAGCTACTGTGTTTTGGAGTTTCGGAGTGTGTTTTGGAGTTTCGTGTACTACATGCAACCACGAGATTAGATTTTCAAGAACGGCTCAAGGCGGCCTCGGTTTCAAAATTGCATTACAATGCAGTTGCGATAGTGTACGCTACATTCCATCATGTCCATTCGTTGACAAATCCTTCGAAGTAAACCGACGAGTGATATTTGCTATGCGGCTTTTGGGAGTTGGCAGGGAAGGATTAAATATCTTCTGCAGCATAATGGATATTTGTCAAGGAATATCAATCGCTACTTATTACGCTTGTGTCAAAAACATACACGTGACCGCATCTACAGTTTATGATTTCATTATCTCCAAAGCTGTGAATGAAGAAAAAGAGTTAATTTCAGCTTCTGATTCTAATGACAGTCCAACGGATTTTACTGTATCCGGCAATGGCACATGGAAAAAAAGAGGTTTCAATTCGCTATTCGGTGTAACTACACTTGTAGCAAAAAATTGCAAGAAGGTTGTTGATACCGTGGTCAAATCCAGTTTTTGTCAAGGCTGCGATGTTTGGAAAAATAAGAAAAATTCCGATATTTCTGCATACAACGATTGGTTTGAAGATCATGAAGAATCCCGTACAATAAACCATAAAGGAAGTGCGGGCAAAATGGAAGTTGATGCTATCGTCGAAATGTTCTGTAGATCGGTTGAAAAACACGGAGTGAAATACGTAAAGTATATTGGAGATGGTGACACTAAGACGTTCAAGGGTATACTCGATACAGATCCTTACGATGGTGACCCACTTGTCCAAAAAAAAAGAGTGCGTAGGACACGTCCAAAAAAGAATGGGTGCAAGGCTACGAAAAGCGAAAAAAGATAATACAGGGGTTGGTGGAAAAGGTGAAGGCAAATTAACTGATAAAGTCATCAATAAATTGTCTTTATATCATGGTTTAGCGATTCGCCGGCATCCTGATTCTGTTGAGAACATGAAAAATGCAATTTGGGCAACGTACCATAATAGTTCTACGAATGAAAACCCACAACATATGTATTGCCCACCTGGTGCGGAGAGTTGGTGTAAGTGGCAAAAAGCTGCATCTGAAGGAACATTACAGGAGTTTGACGACGAAAATCCTCCTCTGTGTGATAAAGTTTTGAAAATTATAAAGCCAATTTACGAGAGTTTATCATCAGAAGAGTTATTGACTCGATGTTTAGGTTCAGAAACTCAAAATAATAATGAGTCTCTAAACTCGTTGATATGGACTTTCGCTCCAAAACATATCCATTCCGGGCCTCAGAACATTAAGATTGCAACATTTATTGCTGTGTGTATTTTTGATGAAGGCTTCATTCCGATTTTCAAAATGATGACGATTATGGGAGTGAAAATTGGTCCAGAAGCTCATAGATTTGCTGTCAAACGAGACAACGCCCGGATTAACCGCTCCGAGATACGAACATCCAGCGCATCAAAGGAGGCCAGAACTGCTCGATTGGAAGAGAGAAACGCCGAAAATAGTTTTTTCGAAGTCGAGGAAGGTCCAATGTATGCAGCAGGAATGGCAGATTAAATAAATGTAAGTTTAAAATATAATTTTATGACTTGGGCTGCAAAAATTTTACTTGAAACTTTAAACGCGTTTTTCTCAGAACTGTCTTTTTTAATACGATACCCACGATTTCTCAGGTTCTACCAAACCGATTTACTTAAAATTTTAAGAGAGTCTTTTTTAGAGACTTGTCTATGTCCGGAACTGCGCCCATCCCCAAACTTTTATTTTTACTATTTTTAAAAAATTAAAGAAAGTCAAAAAAAGTGGTACAAACATTTTTTTTTCTTCAGGCAGTCGCCATTTTGTAAAAAAAATGTTTTTCAACTTTTCCGCAGTTCCAGACATTGCGACATTATTATAGATTGATAAATTTTTTTTTTTTTTGGTTTCAGATTGCTAGGAGGGTTAAAAACGTGGGTATGGTCACGCACCAAATTTTTTAGACTCCCCACTTCATCAGCTGATAATTAACGGAATTTTGAATTTTTTTTACCTTTTAATTTTTTTTTGTATTCTTCTAATGTTAATAAATAATGTATAAAAAACGGATACTAAAAATATTGATTGCTTTTTTTTACAGCACTTCAAAAATTACCTAAAATTCATGTCTCTAGACCAGAATACCGCCTTAATGTCAAATTTATTTAATAGAGTTACACATATCTTTTCTTTTCATGTCGTCTGTTTCAATTGTTATAATCATTCCAAATGAATTTTTTGTTATCTTCCTTGTTATTTTGTTTCCTCATTATTATTTATCAATTATTAATTTATTTATTTTAACATTGAGATTTTTATTTGTCTGCTTAAATTATTTTACTGTTATAAGAAAAATATTTCAATGTTGAGAATATTTGAAAAGTGTTTCGTTTCGTTTGAAGAGCAGCTGCATAAAGTTTTATGATCGTGGAAATATTTAAGATTTTGTTTTTCTTGGAATTTTTGGTACTTAAAAATATTCATGTTCCCTATCTACCCATGGCGTCTACTAGTCGCCAGATAAGTGGTCCTTGAAAGGTTGCGGCATGACATATCACTTTCGTAGGAATGCATTTTCTAGTCCTCATGCGTTTCCGCTTTCGGTCCGTTGATATTTTTTGAACACAGACTCGTGGGAAGTTTACATAAAGAAAATGTTTGTAAAAGTCTAGACGTTCTGTGTGACCTTGTAACGTTATCTAAAGAATTTCTCGAAGAGAGAAAAAAAAGAAATACGGAGTTTTGACGGACGTCACAGAAGTAAAAAATAAAAATAATATTAACGTAACCGTAACGTAACGGTAAGGCTTTTACGCTTCCTATTTATCATTGAACCGAATTTTGAATCGATTCTCTTTTATTGCACTTTGGAAAGCGTCGTCGATGTAGCTGGACTACTTGCAGCAAGTACTGCTTTTCATCTTCTTTTTTTGTCAAGCTAATATTGAAATTTTCGACAAGAGGTACGCCCTTTTCAACGACAGCGTTAATAACTTTTAAATTTTGCACTCTTTTTCGTGCATTTTTACTGCGCATCCACAGATGTTACTGCGGATGCGTAGTAACATGCGCAGTGGGATGGGCGATAATATGCAAAGTGGCTGGGAAGAAATATAAATGAGTTTGAAGATAATATAAGTGTAGCATTTTGAAAATGTAAATACATGATTTGTATTGTCGATGCTTCTTCAATTCGAAGTTACCTCATCTCTTCGTAGTCTCCGAACGGTATAATGGTAAGGGGACGAATGCGCGAAAGAAATGAACGACACTTGATCCGGTAAATTACTTTTTTCTTTATTCGATTGGTGGGAAAAGCCTTTCGACATGAAAACCCACACACAATTTATAAATAATTATTAGTATTATTGTATTTTGAATTATCTTGGAGGATCTCGAGCCGTGACCGTCCTCGTCGATCTTTCGTATCGTAGTAGTTTTATTTTGTTGAGAATCTTGAGCTGTTGCTGTTCTCATTTTCATGACAACTCGATCGAGTAGTCCGAGTTGTCTTTTTCGATAATCTCGATTGATTGGATATGTGCCATGACTGCCCTCTTGCGAGCATTTATCAAGTTAGCGCTTACGGTTGTTTTTTGTGCTTAACGCCGCCTATGTTCCTACAAGCGGAATCTAACAACATGAGCTTCAAATGTTCCTAACAATCTCCCCCCTGTTGGGAGTGTTTACGAGCAAGTAACCGACTGAGTTGTGTGGAAATTTTTAATTGCATGTGATGTGATGATATTAGAGACATGCGATAACAGCCGGTTTTACAATCGAGCTTGACCCACGATCAAGACACTGCGCGTAAAACAAACGAATTTTGTCAAACAGAGGTTGGCAATGGGCAGAGTGACGTCGTGTTTCGTTTGTATATTCCTTGCGTTGTATTCATGGTGACTACTCAAACCATCTTGTCGACCCCCGGATGTAGCTCAATCACCCGTCCGAGTCGCCACTGCAAGCATGGCTGATTTTTATCGATCAGCAATACGATAGCATCTTGTTGGATGGTGGTGGATGGCTTGATCTATTTTTGTCGCCTTTGCAGTTCGCTTAAGTAGTCGAGTTGCCATCGACGCCAAAATTCCTGTCTTGTTTTGGTGATTAGTTGCCACGAAGTTAACCGATTGTCTGGAACATGATAAAATTCATTTTCCGGCAACATAGTGAGGAGTTTGCCTATAAGGAAGTGCGCGGGTGTTAAGGCGATAGGATTATTTGGATCACTAGAGATAGGAGACAACGGGCGTGAATTCAAAATTGCCTCGATCTCTATTGCGAGAGTGCTCTTCTTAAGTAAATAAGAGATCCCACATGGCTCGTTTGAGATAATGTTTGCAAGATTTTACAGCGGCCTCCCACAGTCCCCCGAAATGAAGAGACAGAGGTGAATTAAAGTGTCATTCAATTCGTTTATTTGACGTGAATTCGTACAATCCCGATTAAAATCGGCCGAGTTTCTTAATCCGTAGACTTCGTGGAGTCTACTATTAGTTCCAACGAAGTTTCTGCCGTTATCAGAGTATATATGAGCCGGAATGCCTCTACGGCCAATGAACCGACGTAAGGTTGCGAGAAACGCGTCCATAGAGAGATCGCTTACGATTTCGAGATGAAAAGCCTTGGTTGACATGCAGATGAAAACGCAACCGTACACTTTTTCGTTACCACGATTTCGATGTTTTTTCTGTTTGATGAACATAGGGCCGAAGTAATCGACTCCCGTGTGATGAAATGCCGGTTCATTGTCGACTCTTGATTTTGGCAAATCTGCCATTTTGTACGATGCCGGGGCAGGGCGGAATCGTATGTATGTCACGCATCGTCAAACTATTCTTCGAACGCGATTCCTACCGTCTGATATCCAAAATCGTTGCCAGATATTGTACAACGTGGGTTGAATTCCTGTCTGATAAACCTTTCATGCGTATGCCGTATTAACAGATCTGTTACATTATGCCGCGATGGGAGAAGCATTGGGTTTTTCTGATCTGATTGGATTTTGGCCTGGTTTATTCTACTGCCGACGCGGAGCAAGCCTTTTTCATCGATAACCGGGTTTAACGATTCGAGTTTGGCACCTGTTGCCATTCCCGTTGTCGAAAGTCGGTGAATCTCCGCTCCGAACTGTGATCGTTGTATCAATTCAACTACCCGTCGTTCGGCTTCGATGATTTCTTCTAACTTGAGAGTGCCCCTGGGTTTCGGGTTACGAGAGAACCGCAGACAATACGCGACGACGCGAATTAATTTCGTGTATGACGAAAATCGTTCGAAGATTTCTTCTGATACCACGTGCGATGTCAAGCAAATTGCTCTTTTGATTCCAGATATGTTCTCCTGGCGGGTTTCCGCGAGTCCAGGCCATTAAATTTCGTATTGTATAACCACGCAGGCCCTCAAAACCATGAATCATTCTTCAAAAATTCTGGAGGAAGTTGACCTCTGGACAATGCGTCAGCTAGGTTTTGATTGGTTCGTACGTGCCGCCATTCAGCGTTCTTGCTGATCTTTTGTGTTTCCGGGACACGATTGGCTTCGAAGGTCTTTAAAACGCTGGGATGTTTGCTTAGCCACTGTAATACTATTGTCAAGTCCGACCAAAAGACAGTTTTTGACACCTGAAAGATTATAAAGTTATGTACGTCGTGATACAATCGTGCAAGTATTAACACACCGCAGAGTTCCAGTTGTGGGATAGTCTGTTGTTTCAATGGAGCGACACGACCCCTTTGAACAAAGTAACCGAACTTGTACTCGGCCATTTGTGTCCCTAGAGCGGAGATATAGGCAAGCTCCATAGCCCGTTTCGCTCACATCGCAAAATCCATGGACTTGAATGTCAATTGGATTCTCTGTGGATATGTATCGATAGACCTTGAGATTGTTGAGCAACGACAACTCTGCAGCAAAGGTCCGCCACGCGGAAAACAACGCCATAGGTACAGACTCATCCCAGGCAGTTTTTGCCTTCCAACACTGTTCGGAACGTTCGAGGTTCAGGTTGTTAGACTCCGCTTGTAATAACATAGGCGGCGTTAAGCACGAAAACAACCGTAAGCGCTAACGTGACAAATGCTTGCAAGAGGGCAGTGATAATACATATCCAATCAATCAAGATTGACGAAAAAGACCACTCAATTCACTCGATCGAGTTGTCATAGAAATGAGAACAGCAACAGCTCGAGATTCTCAACAAAAACAAATTATTACGATACGAAAGATCGACACGAGAGTTACTGGGCCGAGTACTCCAAGAGAGTCAAATATTCTGGCAATTTCTTATAGGACGTATTGCTTGGTAATTCTTTTGGGTGGTTCTCCTTGCTTGACCGTATAGAGCAACTCGTCGTGTTGCGAGTTCCATGCGATTCCCAAGGTTTTATGCACTTGATTTTCGTCGGTCAGAAACTCTATGTCCGAACTCCTTTCTGGTAAATTATTCAGTGCTTGTGGATGATTTGAGGCCCATTGACGTATCTCGAATCCGCCGCGTTTTAATATTTCGATTGCTTCATCTCGTATTTGTATAATCTTCTCGAGCGTGTCTGCTCCAGATAATAAGTCGTCAACGTACAAGTCTCGTATCAAGGTTTCAGCTCCAGTTGGAAATTCTGCACGTTCATCGTTCGCGAGTTGATGGATTGTTCGTATTGCCAGAAATGGCGCTGACGACACTCCGAACGTCACCGTTTTTAGTTCGAACACCTTCATTTTTGTATTTTGTGTTCAAAATATATGTTGGCAGGTTCAGTTGCTTAACTACATCCTTTGTGACGAAATGTGCGCATGTGTCCAATAAAGCTCGACATCTTACGAACTGACCGTGGGAGTTCTTGATCCGTACTTGAGCACTCAACATGAGTTGTGATTGTAGGACTTGTGACGTCAAGCTATGTATAATCGAGTCTAGTCATGCGGGATTGACTCTTGCCGAATCGCTTGTCTCGCTCGTCCTTGACGCGTCTTGTGCGGCGTCATTATTTAAACCCTTGCCGTGCAATAGAGTATTATGAAATCTAGGGCACATCTTGCAATGTAATGCGTTGGATTTTCCATCGTTGAGGTATTGTCATCCCTTGAAATTCACGACACTGTTACGAAAGTGTTTTTCTCTCTTGCATACAGGACAATTAAATGAGGCGCCCGTCATGAGTGTGCGAACACCGCTATTTCCTTTTCGCGATTTCGCTCCGCTTTGATCATGACCGATGTACGGCCGTTTACTGTTGATTTCTTGTTTTAAATTTTCTGTAGTTTGTTCGAGGGTGAGTACTCGGAATGCTGTTTCTGAAATAAACTTATATAGTTGATTTAACGTCGGTGAAATCTCTAAATACAGCGTCTCTTCCCATTTAGCTCGGATGTTGTTGGGTAATATCCGCTCCAATATTCGAAGGAGTAAACACTCATCGGGGTTCACGTTCAAGGACGTGAGCATGTTAATATGTTGACGGAGGTCATCGGTGAGTCTCGTCATCCCTTGTGCGTGGCCCTCATTTGCACCGGAAGCTCGAGAATCGCATCCAAGTGCTTTATCATTAATATACGAATTTTATCGTATGAGTGAAGGAGGGATTTCCACGCCGTTTCATAATTTTCTTCGCTTACGTTGTAAATTAATATTTTATTTAACGCGTCGCCCTTGAGACAATTTTTCAAATAAATGAATTTTTGTAAATTGTGTTATAAACCCCAAACCGAGAGAGATTATAACAATGAGGAGTGACGTTATACGAGTGCTCCGCGACGGGAACGTTTTCTCGGCGGCGCGACCTCGCTGACGTGAGCCGTACTCGGCGCGGGAATGAGGATGACCGAACGCAAACGAGTCGGTGGAGCTTTTACAGCTCTTCTCTCGCTTGTCAGCGAAGTGGCGGTGGTTGGAGTCCTCTGGCAGTTTGACGTCGTTTCGGGGGCCGAGATGATGAGGTTCCTTGGTTTGAGTGGCAATCGTATTTGTCCGGGTCGCGTTGCGATTCGACACGAGGCGGCGGCGACGATAGGATCGACACGGCTTGTTGATTTTAGTGTACGCGGATCAAGGTGCCGTGATATCAACGGTTGAGATACGTGTGGGGCTTTGCAACTACCCGCACGATCTCCGTTACCGTTCGATGTCCGGGGGGAGAGAGGGAGGCGGGAGAGCCTGTGCGAGAGGGAAAGCGTCCTGAGAAGGACGCTTACGATTTGCGACGTTCTGAGAAGAACGAATTGTATTTGCGGCGTTCTGAGAAGAACGAGTTGTCTTTGCGACGTTCTGAGAAGAACGAATTGCGAGCGTGGATGGCAGTGTAGTGGCCTCCGCGAGGATTCGCTATCGAATGCGACGCTCCTTTGCACGATGGTCCAAACGACGGAGATATGCGGGGTTTTTCTTCCTCGGCATTCCAGGGAGAGATGCAGGTAAGAGGAAACGACAGACTAAACGTGTTTCTGGATTGATACTAAGTTTAATTATACTTTTTACAGAAGTCGGTGTTGCTGCAGGAGAACCTGTTCGGTTCGCGTGCGATGGCGAAGTGTCTCGTTCGGCGAGACTGGGGCTCGCTATATACTCCCGCGGGAGGCGATCCAGCGCGCGGATTAGCGGAGGGGCGCGTGGTGGGGCAACCGTACCGCGAGGCTGCTCATTTGTGCGCTCGTGGGTTTTTTGCGTAAGTATTTTTTCCTATATCTATATTTTCTTTATGCACTAATCTTTTCTTTTTCAGGTCTCGACGTGTTGAAATTTACTATATTACTTAGGACAATGCGTATATTAATAAAGCTAATGAATAAACATATTAATAGTTGTGTGTTTGTTCTGCGTATCCTTTCCCTTCAGGTATTATTAGTGACAGAACTTATTGCTTAAGTTGTGACGTATGACAATTGGTTATATCTGCACGTGAGTTGATCATTGTCAGAAATGTATCTTTGAAGGTTATCTGGTTATTAAGATTACCATCAAATTTCGGAAGATCGGCTACAGGCAATTTAAGATGTCTCGTGCCATCTATTGGCACCGACGTTACATTTAATTCGATATCAGACAATGATGTCGTGAGTCGAAAACTCGTTTCGATTTATGCCACGACAGCGTAAAACGAGTTTTGCAAACTGTTAAATTCATCGAGTTGTTCATCGTCTAAGTCTATTAATATCGCGAGTTCATCGTGTAACTCTTCGTACTCACGGAATTGTGCCCTTAATCGATTTAAAAGTAATTTGACGATTTCCGATTCCAACTTTTCATCCTCCGCGATTTTTTCGAGCTTCGTCAGTTGTGTTTTCAACGTTGCGCGTTTTTTGATTCATATATTTTACGCGGTCGGTCATTGCGACCGATTCTCGATCGAAGACTTCACGAAGGCAGTAACTCGTACCAAATTTAACGGGTTCACAATTGATTCAACGTGAACTTCTACGCGCCACTAGTTGACTTGGACATGCGATTGGGTCAAATTATTGAATGTGTTTTTCAAACAATTGATGGCGTTCTGCTTAATTTGACCAAATTTGGTTGTTTATGTCTCGGTTGTGATGGGACGCGCATATAGCATAGCAGTTATTGTCATATAGCAATTGGTCGATCTGGCCTTAATGAGTTAAATTAGAGATACATTTTTTGAGACTTAGCTTTAAAAGGTGACCGGATTTCGTCGATGATAGCCTGAATCTCGTGTATTTTGAGACGCTTGACGAGTGGTCGACGAGCCTCCCCTTTTTTGTCTTTGACTTGAAATGGGGTTTCGTACTACTCTCACTCTTTCTTCAGGCGGATATTCCGCATCCCACTTCTGACACCAAAATGTATTATCGAGGCTTCTTCAATTCGAAGTTATCTCGTCTTTTCATAATCTCCGATCGGTATAATGGTAAGGGAACGAATGCGCGAAAGAAATGGTTTATTTGATTGGTGGGAAAAGCCTTTCAGCATGAAAACCCACACACAATTTATAAATAATTATTAGTATTATTGTATTTTGAATTATCTCGGAGGATCTAGAGCCGTGACCGTCCTTGTCGATCTTTCGTATCGTAGTAGTTTTATTTTGCTGAGAATCTCGAGCTGTTGCGAACATATGTCAAGTTAGCGCTTACGGTTGTTTTTTGTGCTTAACGCGGCCTATGTTCCTACAAGCGGAATCTAACAACATGAGCTTCGAATGTTCCTAACATGATTTATGAAGAAAAGCTTATAGTTTAATTTTTCGTGAAAAGCATGAAATGTTAATGCGTATAAATAAATCTATATGAATAACGAGAGTAGTATAAACGCCATTATTGATCTACCTGGATTGGAATTGTGAATATTGCAATCTTTTCAAATTGTTAGAGTTTCTTTTGGTTACGAAATAGTTGCTGGATGTGATTTTTATCCGTAATCCGAAACAATAACTATGCTTAAATTCAATACGTTTATTTAAATAAATTCAAAACAAAAAAATCGAGATAGCCATATTGCTAGACTTCCTTTACAGCTTGGTATCTTCTTTCTTCTTCCCAGCACAAGACTCTGACGAAGGAGTCTCATAATCCATCGGAAAAAATGCGTAGGCAATTTGGTAAGCAAAGTCTCAGGTTTGATCATATTGATTGTAGCTACTGTATAGGTACTGAAACGTCAAACGTCTCATGTACTCTCGTATTTCTCCCCCCCCATTTCATCCAACCGCCGCTCGCGGTTCCGCGCTCGCCGAGAAGGCTCACTTGAAAAACGAAAATTAGAAATTATTATGTATAGCGTTCGAACAGATGATCTCGGGTCATCGCCCGAAGTGTAAACACGAGACACAGATACACAACAACACCACAAAGCAGCTGACCGAAACCGAAAAAATGAAACATTCATGAACATTAATATTAAATAAACACCGACACGACACACATACACAAATCTTGACGAAAACAAAACACGGATACACACCGAAACGAAAAATTTGGGAAGGGGCCAAAATTAACAATATTAAGACGGACAATTAGACGAAGAGAAGGGAGAATTAAACAATTAAAATCAAGTATAAATAGGGGAGCATGGGAACAGAAAATCAGACTTGGTCTCAAGAGGTGAACAGAGCATTACATGCTATCTCTTGGAAATCGAAGTCCAGTGCACAATAGTGTCACAAGCTCGAATTACGGCATCACCTACGTGGAAGTAGTGTACCGACGAGGACGATCTGGCCCTGGTTGTAAGACGGTCTCCCGGTACGCGAACGAACTGACGTGATACGTATTCGAGTGATACGTATTCGAGTTAGAGTTTGGGAAAGACTCTACGATACTCAGGGAGTACGAAGGCGAAAGCCTGAGGAAATCGAGGACTCGTACGGTTTTGAACAACTCGAGACACGAATGCACATCGTGTATTAACTTTTCGTGAGTCAATATTTGTGGGGATCGTAACTCCGAGTGTTCCCGGCGTACTGTGACCACGACGATTACTGAAGGCTCTAGGGAGTACTTACCTGTGAAGGAAGGAAAACAGAGGGATCAGGAAAACGTGCGAACGGCTACGAGAATCACACGAGGAATCTACGAAAACCACGGTTTTGACAGCTGTCAAAGTCAGCTGGGCGAGAGAAAGAAATAGGTGCTGAGTCGAAACGAAAGGACATACGAGTACACATCACATCACATGAGACGGGCGTGACGTGACAACACACACATCACCGACACAGGACGACACTACACTACACTACGCACAAAACCCCGTGAGTTTTTACAAATATTAAAAGGACACTCACCGGGCGAGATCCCGAGAAAGTGACAGGTGCACGTCACCTCGCGAGCGCAGACGGCGCCATTTGTAATTTGATCACCGCCGTGCGATCAGAGCGACACCGAGTTGCGCCGTAGATCGTTTCGAGACGCGCGAAACATTTAAAAGCGTTAAGGCGATTGCTCGGCGGGATACGGCAGGCGAACTTCCGTAAATTGCCAAACGAGGGCGGGGTGCGCGTTCGAAGGTCACCGGACCCACGCGCGAACATTTTGAAAAGAGAAAGGGGCACCCTGCTCACCCATTCAAAATCCGCCGCGGTTGGCGACGCAGAGAGGGCGCAGCGAGCATTTCCCTGCAAGCGTCACGTAACGCGCGATACATTTAAATTATATCGAATCACGAGAACCGGTTTCCGAACCTTGTTAGTAGTTTAAGTATACGAATAAGATTAGTAAAGCAGAGCGATTACAAAGCGGAAACGAGACGAATACTCACCGTGATACCAAGACGCAACAAAAACACTGTACACACATAGTATTGATTCGAGAATATATCTTGTTTTACCAATTTTACCTGAAGTTCAATTAATCTACTCCCTGATCGAGTCTGAACAAACAAATTTTAAATGTGACAAAAACTGGATACGTTTCAGTACAAATTAACCATGATAGCCGAGACATATTCATACAGCACTTTGATAAAATGCCCGTATCTCCCGTACCGTAAGTTCGCACCAATCACATGCGTCAAGTTCGATGCGCTTAGACCCCATGGCGAAAGGAGGTCAGGATTGAATGGTTTGATGTAGGGCAGATCGAGTCTCAGAAAAATGACGTAAAAAATTCACAAGGACTACTACACGTTTTTTTAAATTATTTCATGATTTTAAAGTCAAATGAAGTTTCTTTTTTTTTTTAATATCTTACACTGATGTTCCTCGATCCTATTCTGAACTAGAGGAAAAAATGTCTGACCAGCAGTACCCGCGTGACAACTGCTTTTTATGTAATTGAATACAAATAAGGAATTCAATGGAATAAGGGATTTTAAACAAATACAATTAGTTTTATTTATGTAAATTTGTGTTAGTGTTCCTATCATTTTTTGTCCATCATTGTGATTATTTTCGTGATTATTAAAATGCATTAGTATGTCGTGTGATAAACCACCAAAGCTCTAGCACATACATACTTCAATAGCATTCATTTTTCTACCCACATATTTTTTCAAAATGAGAGAATAATAGCGTTTGGATTGTAATGGCCTTCACAATTACGAATCGTAGATCAACAATCATGGATAAAACGTGAGAACATATACGCGTAATGAAGTGATCGAATTTTTAGCATGACAACTTCCGTGAGTACATAATATGTGAACATATGTTGCATGTTCAGTACCTACGTTCAATAGACTCACTTGTCCATCTTATCTGTGTCATATTTCGAGCGCATTCAACCCGCGGGCGAAGGTTTGCGAATTGCAGAGCATAGCCACGCGAGCAATGCGCTGCTCTTTCGTAACCCGGTTGGGTTGTCTTATCAGACTTGTACGGCTCGTGGTGAGAGTCAAGCTATCCCTTGTTAAAGTTTCCTCGTAAATGAGTTTCCTTGTCGTCTCTACATTAAGGCCATGGGGGATACCCCCTCCCCCGTCGAAATTTAGAAACATTCTCAGGCAAAATCTATAAATCGGATCGATTTTAAATTTGTTGTGAGTATTTAGTGACACAACACGGAGGGAATGACGATTTCACAATTTCGAAATTTTGCAAAAAAATTTGTTTGTAGAGTGAAATAATTTTCAAAATTTCGGAATTCTAAAATCGTCAGTCCCTCCGGGCTATATCACTAAATACCCTCAACAAATTTTAAACCGATCCGTTTTATAGATTTTGCCTGAGAATCTTTCTAAGCTTCGATTTACGGATGTAACACATCGCCTTAATCGACGGACCCATAAGGATGTGGACGGGAAAAATACAGACAGGTGCAGTCCCATATAAGTTAATGGGGAAAAAAAATTCGAGGATAAAAAAAAAGCATTGGAACTGGTTAATTAGGAGAATCGAAAATCAGTATAGCCAACAGTTTCAACGGTGGAGGCAATAATTGGGTAACTATATCGTTAAGATGATGTGTTATACCCCCGAAACTACGAAAATGCAAAAAACTCTCACAATAATGTGTTATATCCGGCCATCGAAATTTAAAAATTCTTCGGCGAAATCTGTAAATCGGATCGGTTTGATATTTGTTGTCAGTATTTAGGGTCATAGGAAGGAGGGACTGACGATCTTAGAATTTCGTAATATTGCAAAAAAGATCTTTGGAAGAGTGCAAAAAATGTAAAAATGTATGTATGTATGTATGTAGTCCCTCCATACTATGTCACTAAATACTCACATGAAACTTCAAATCAATCCGATTTACAGATTTCGCCAAACAATTTTCCTTAATGACAAACAATTTCAAACTTAATGAAGAATAAAGTACGAAGAAACATGTAATGAATTAGTTAAGTGAATTTCTGATGGTGTTGCGAAAACGACTTGAAACTATTTTGTTCATCATAATTACCATAGTATGTTCAATCATGGGCTGATAAATTGTTAACATAATCTCTAATTTAATTCCAGTTTAGATGAAAATATTGGATTTTCCTCCAGGAAAGAAAAAGGTTTTAATTTATATAAAAATTGCGGTGACTCTTCACAATGTCGCCGAAATTGCGAAGGTTATTCGGCCAATCCAATGTTAATCGTACTATCGCAAAAATAATGAATCCACAAAAAAGGATCGTTTTTATTTTAACTACCCACTCGACTTGAAATAGTGTTATAGCTCATCATAAACTCTATTGTAACTCCTTTTCGCTTCAATACGTCTTTCACTCGACAGTCTTTTTCCCTTTTTTACGCTTATACCATATGATATTGTTGATTATTCGTGTGGCAATAGTAAATGATTTATTGTATATTACATGCAATTGGACTGCTGTCACACAGCGTTCGTGTAGAGGCTTTTCGTTAGACAAAAGAAAACGCGACTTCGAAAAAACAAGCAACAGTTTGTTATAAACAAAAGAACGTTATCTGTCGATAGGCATAAAACAACTCAATGAACATCGTTCTTTTTTCAACACTCCCACTCGATGTTAATTGGTATCAAAGAAAGTTAAACCGAGTTTACGCAAATTTTGAATAAATGTTTCCTTCGTGAGCGGTTTCGTAAACATATCGGCAAGCTGCTCTTCTGTAGACACATAGTTAACGGTGATAATATTTTTCTTGTACACTTCGCGAATGAAGTGTACTTTAACATCAATATGTTTTGTCCTACTATGAAATTCCGGGTTTTTTATTAATCGTATGGCACTTTGATTGTCAATCATCAAGGGGACAATTGCTATTTCTTGTATTCCGATTTCATTCAGAAGCTGATGCAACCACGTTGCCTCTTTTGCTCCGTCGCAGCCAGCAATTCATCAAAAACACAAAACCTGTCGTCGACCTTCTTGACTCCAAATCTCGAGCATAATCGGCATCGGTGAATCCGTTCACTTTAATTTTTCCGGATGTATATACAATTCCCAGTTTTGAACAACCTCGCAAGTATTTAAAAATTTTCTTGACGGCTGCTACGTGATTTGTTTGAGGGCTTTCCAAAAATCGACTTACTTCTCCAATAGCATACGAAATGTCAGGACGTGATACAGTTGCTAGATACATTAGAGAACCAATTGCCTCTCGATACGGAAAAGATTTGTCCTCCTCCCCGCCTGACTTAGTGAGGATCACATTTGGATCAGCTGGAATTGAAACTGAATGACAATCACTTATATTGAATCGTTCCAAAATTTTCTGAACATAAGTTTCTTGACTCAGAAAGATCTGATTTTTATTTCGTTCACGTTTGATCTCTATTCCGACAAAGTAACACCCGGGTTCTTGTCTCAATTCAAAATTCTCTTCAAGGTGCTTCACCACCCTCTTGAGAACACCTGTACTTGAGCCTATTATGACACCGTCATCCACGTATAGTATTAAATAAACATTCTCATTATTTACTTTTCCATAAAAAAGACACGGATCAGCTTGGCATTGCTTCATATCGAGCTCTTTGATACTTGTGGTGAATTTTTCGTTCCAGGTTCGTGGGGATTGTTTCAGTCCATACAGACCCTTTTTCAATTTGCAAACAAGTCTTTTGTTTTCAACTTCGTAACCATCGGGTACATCCATATATATTTCTTCATCAAGGACGCCATTCAAAAATGCAGTTTTAATATCAAATTGAATAAATTCGAGATCCTTTGCAGCAGCCAATGCAAGAAGAATACGAATCGTATCATATCTTACTACAGGTGAAAAGGTCTCAAAATAATCGAAGCCATATTGTTGGGAATATCCTTTAGCCACTAACCGTGCTTTTGCTCGAATTTTTTCATTTCCTGGAGTCGATTTGTTTTTGAAAACCCACTTACAGCCGATAGTTGAACGGTCTGCTGGGAGAGTAGCTAGTTCCCAAGTTTCATTTTTTTCGAGAGAATCCAACTCCTCTTTGATAGCTTTCTGCCATCTGTCGCTATCCGATGATTTTATCGCCTCTTCGTATGTCTTGGGCTCGATGATAATTGCTGCGCCTGCTTGATATCTATCCGGGGCCTTTATTCGTTGACGAAGATTGTACCATAAGCCTTGCATCGAAGGTTGAGCTTCCTTTTCTTGATTTTTATCCTCACTCTCTACCGGGGCTGTTTCATCTGGTACAGGACGACCGCAATCATTGTGTGGAGGATTTTCCGCCTGTTCTATTTCTTTTGCATCGTCTGTTTTTTCAATATTATCATCAAACGAATCAATCGTTACCACACTATCTGCAGCTTTAAATTCTACTGATTTTGTTTCGTCGAACGATACATTGCAACTAATGACAACCCTTTTCAGTTCTGGATCATATAATCGAAAGTTCTTGCATGTGGGTTCATATCCAACAAGGAAAACCTTTTTTGCTTTTGCCTCCCATTTTGTTCGTTTTTCTTTCGGGATATACATATACGTTGTCGTTCCGAACACACGCACATGGTCAACAGTTGGTTCAAACCAACTCCAACCAACTCCAAACTAACCATTGCTCATATGGGGTCGTATCTAAAGATCCCGAACGAGATGACCGGTTTAAAATATATACTGCTGTTCTGACGGCTTCTCCCCAAAGGTTCTCGTTAAGACCACTGGCGATTAACATTGTTCGTGCTAATTCTTGAATGCTTCGATTTTCCCGTTCAGAACGACCATTTTGCTCAGGCGTATATGTAGACGTTTTTTCATGACTAATTTGTTTAGATTGCATCAAATTTTCTATATCTTGGTTCACATATTCTGTGCCATTATCTGAACGGATACCTTTCGGTCGCTTTCCAGTGGTAGTTTGCACTAATTCCAAAAATTCTGTGAATTTCCGACACACTTCAGACTTATGTATTAATAGATATAAATATCGAAAGCCTGTTGCTTCATCTTTAAAAATCAGGAAGAAACGATATCCCCCGACTGCTTTTACCGTCATAGGTCCACATACGTCCGTATGGAAATATTCACCTGGCAGTGACACACGGGCTTTTATTCTTGGATGCGATGTTCGCTGCATTTTTCCGAATTGGCAGTCTTCACAAAAGAAATTAGATGCGTCATCAATGTGAGGTCCTCCAACAAGTTTGTTTTTGCACATCGTCTTGATTTTATTTGATCCAAGATGCCCTAAGCGCCTGTGCCACTGATGCAACGATAATCTGCTAACATTCGCTTTGATATTGCTGGAAACTCTGAAAAGCATACGATACAGATTATTCTCTTCCTTTATGCCGATAGCCACCTTTCTATTTTCTTGATCATGAAGCTCGCAATGATTCGTTTTACTAATCATCATAAAGCCATTATTCGTAGCAGCTCCTGTTGAAAATAGGTTCATTTCGAGATTGGGCACAAATAGTACGTTTTTCAGCGTGCAAGACTCCCACTTGCTGTCAACCCAGGCATCAATGCAAATGGTTCCTGTGCCATGGATGGGTAATGATTCATTATTTGCTATCGTTACACGCTTCCCAGTATTTTCTAGATGTAGGTCAGCAAACCACTCTTTTCTAGAAGTCATGTGTTGTGATGCCCCACAGTCTGGTAACCATACATCTCCATATGATCCCGTTTTTATTTCATCGAGTGTCGCAATGAACGCTATTCCACCAAATTCTCGTTTCTTAAGCTGCGATTGACATTCTCTCTCCCAATGTCCCAACTCATTCGACTTACGACACCGGGTAATCTTTTTAAGTTCCGCGATCGACTGCTTTTTGTTACCGGTTTTTGCTGCATAGGCTGCTACCGAGGAATTTTCTGTTTCTTCGCTTTTATTTAATTGATCCTCTTCCAATTTCAATCGAGCCAAAAGATTGTTCATATCACGACCTTCTGTGATATTATACCATACAGTTTTGAAGTTCTTAAATCTGGCTGTGAGACTGCTAATGACGCGAACCATTTTTATATTGTCGGATAATGTCTCACCCTGGTCTTCGATATCGCTCGCAAGCTTCGTCACTCGTGCGATATGCGTCGTTACCTTATCACTTTCGCTCATTTTTAACTGGAAGTATTAACAGCGCTCTTCTGACCATGTATAGATATTAGCATGTCAAATACTTCTTTAGCCGTCTTACAAGTTAACACTAACATTGCCTGCTCATTTTCAAGAGATGAAACAAGGATTGCCATCGCCTTCCCATCTCTTTTCATCCATTCTTCCTTGCCAACTGTATCTTCCGGGATAGGCTCCTCGCCGGAAACAATTTTCAATAGCCCTTGACTTCTTAACACAGCTTTTATTTGAAAACTCCATAGCTTGTAGTTATGCCCATCAAACCGATGAACTAACGATGTATTATCACTGGCTTTAGCACAATTCATCACGTTTTCAGTCCAACCACACAGACTCTGCTATCTCGCGAACACAATCCAAATATCGGTATACTCGTAATTGGCTTACACACTCAAAAACTTTTCAGTGTCCTGGGCCCATAACCTGTTGATTATTCGTGTGGCAATAGTAAATGATTTATTGTATATTACATGCAATTGGACTGCTGTCACACAGCGTTCGTGTAGAGGCTTTTCGTTAGACTTAAGAAAACGCGACTTCGAAAAAACAAGCAACAGTTTGTTATAAACAAAAGAACGTTATCTGTCGATAGGCATAAAACAACTCAATGAACATCGTTCTTTTTTCAACAGATATAATGAAAAAGTGAGCAAATCTTTTATGGGATAGGGAGCTCGGAGAACATAGAGCATACACTCTTCTCTTACAAATTATCGAAATTTAGAATTACAAAGTCATAAACAGGTTGGTCTATAATTCGTTGTTGAAATTTATAAAAACGGAAAAAAACTTGTCTAATCGAACTATCAATTCTTTCAGCAAAATTATTTTTGTCGAAAGATGACGGACCTGCAGGAGTTCAAAATGGTTGTCCGGAGTGTGACAACCTACACGAGTGCGAGCTAAAATGTACGATACTGCAAGGAGTCAGAGATGAGAGAAAATGGTCGCGTCTTGTCGCTTTCGTTGATTTTTACGTACCACGAACTTCGTAATTTTTGTACACGAGAAGTTTTGATAGACGTTTTTCCGCCATTCTAATTTGCCTTAAACACCGGTATAGGCTGTCGTGATAGCTTGTGAACAACTCAATATATTTATAAATATGTACTCTCGTATCCACTATCTCTCCTGCGAGAATTCATTACTATGGAGCGCGTATACCAAAGTATAATAATGGTTTTATGTATATAGGAAAGTACATAAAAGTTGGTTACATATATGGATTCCAGAGGCTCGTTAACTTTTGAATAAGCGAGTATGATTATAGTAACATGATTGCGCGCCCGCATTCCTTTTACTGCACATATTGGATTGTGCAAATTGAAAGAAAGATGGACGTAACGGAACAGTAGACGGAATATGTGCGGGCGATGTTTATCGAAGAGAGCGCGACAGGGAGAGTAACGCAAGGGACTGGAATATAAGAAAAATTGTCCATCTGTGCTCATGCATCCGCATATAGCATGTTCTAAAAAATTAGGTTAGTCAGTGCGCTAAAGTCGATGTTGTGAGTTGTTAAACAATAATAGAGATATATTACTGAACGCATACCTTTCTACTCTGTTCATTTTTCAAAATTTTCATCTACGTCATACCAACTTATACTTCTGAGCAAGATGAAACGCAAATTCGAAAACAAAATTCGTTGTATTCTAACATTGATATTGAATTGGCAATTATCAAAATACACAGAATAACCCGAAAATTCTTGCGAGTGCAGGAGAATCTCTGCAATAATGTTGCAGAAATTTAGATGTAACGGTGACAACATTTATTCAAGCATAAAACTTGGCAAGAAAATTGTTGAATCTTCTGAACAGCTTTTCGTGATGAAATTTTGTTGCCTCGAAAATATTGATCTGCCCTGTAATTTTTTTTGGCGTTTCATGAAATTATTGAGTCAGGTCAGGTCAGGTCAGGTCAGGAGAGAGAGAGAGAGAGAGAGTTGCCCGAGCCCGTTTCGCATTTATCACGATTTTTCGATAATCCTCAGCGAAGCCCAGCAGCAAACGTATTAAAAATTGCGATAAAGTTACGATATGGGGACTATCGATGGCATATATTTTTATAGGTGCTCCATTTTCATGAAAAGTAATAGCGGGGTTTTTGAGGACGCTGATCATGAGTTGAACATCAAATTTTCAAAATTGAAAATGGCGGATCCAATATGGCCGACGAAAATTCCTCAAAAGTCTTAAAATTTCCTAAAAAATTGTGCAATGGAAGTATTATAGCTAGGGGGGTTCTGGACCACTTGTAGGCGAGGGGGGCTGCGGGGCGCGGGGGAACGCGCGCGGGCGGGGGGGGGTCTGAGAGGTAGGAGTGGTGGGGGTGCTGGGGCCCGTGAGAGAGAGAGAGGGCGGAGGTTGGAGAGAGATGGAGTGAGGTGCCAGGTAGATGGCTGGAGTGAGAGAGGGTGCAAGAGAGATGGAGTGACAATGTCAAGAATGGGTCTAGGCAACACACCAGAATTGTCTCTCTCTCTCTCTTTTATTCGGAGCTATTGTCGTAGATGGCTGGAGTGAGAGCGGGTGCAAGAGAGATGGAATGACAATGTCAAGAATGTGGATGGTCTAGGCAACACACCAGAATTGTCTGTCTCTCTTTCTTTTTATTTGGAGCCATTGTCATACACCTATATATTAATTGTTTATATTTTATTGTTTGGAAAATTTTAACAGCCGTTCCCTCTCTCTCTCCCACTTAACCACAATTCATAGTATGCGTTTGAGAATGAGGGCAAAGGTAGAAGAGAGAGAGATGGAGTGCAGCCCCAAGTGGATGGTTAGAGTGCGAGAGAGGGATGTAGGAGAGATGAAATGATATGTGGCCTAGGCTATAGATCAGAATTGTCCCTCTCTTTCTCTTTTTTGGAGCTATTGTCACACACCTGTGTACTAATTGTTCGTTCTCTATTGTTTGGAATATTTTAAGAGTCGCTTCCGAAGATTGGGACGAGACAGTCGAGGTGACTGACATTTTGTCACTCCCCCCTCTTATTGAGAATTATTATCGTGCATTTAACTCATTTAGACAGGTTTTTCCAACAGGAAATCCATTGTAATCGTTAGTTAACTCCACGACGTCGAGATGTATGCAGTGCACCCCTCTGAGAATCTTTGGGACTTGACGGAAAGCGAGTTGGATTCTATTCCAAAGGCTATGCTGTTAATATATTGGTGGCGACATATTCACATTGTATGGGATCGTTTACCAATACGCTATCGAATGGATAATGAAGTTAGGTCCTATCTTCCATGCTATGAGCATTCTAATAGGCCGGAAATGCGAGACCATATTGATGGTACCCCACCATATCGTCGAAATTGTGACAAGTGTTTCTCAACATTGAACAGAGAAAGAATGTGATGCATTTTGGAGATAGAAATAGAGTGGGGTGTGAAATTATAAAACCTTAGGAGGCAAAGAATTTCATAACATAACGAGACAGACGAGCAGCCACGAAGACGAAAAGTTTGAGAGTAAAATTCATCGATATTTTGCTCCGAGTTGGAAGTAACAACCATTAAGACTTTCATCCGAAAGAAAATCATTTTGACACCACTCCGTGAAAAATCCCTCGAAGACGACTAAAATGAATTTTTCGAGTATCAAAAAGATTGGCGGATTTACCCGTTCAAATGGATCATCCGATAACAAACTTGAGAGCTGTGGAGACCAAATTTGGAAGGAGATACGTGGCAGATATTGGGATGGAATTTTCTGTATTTCTGCCCGCACGTATCGCAAAAGCCTTAGACGGAGATGTGGCAATGTTTGAGAAGATGCTGGCTTCTGCACTCAGTGGACGACTCTACATGAATTATTTCGGAGGAAAATTCAATAGCATCGAATTCAAGGAGATGCAATAATTTTCTTTTTTTCATAAAAAAAAATGTATATTTAATATCTATAATACATATTGAATATGTATCGATAAGAAGGAGAAGGAGGAGGAGGTGAAATAGATAAATAAATAACAAAAAAAGTGTGATTGAAATGAAAAAAAAATTGTATTGTGTTTATTTTTTTTTCCTCAAAAAATCCCACGATTTCGTAATGCTTGGTATACATGTAGCCATTTCTTCAATGATTTAACATTCGCATTCGCACAATTGTATTTCGAGTTGTACGCGTGATGAGGACATCCAGGTGGAATTTTCGGCAGCCTTTGTAACAATGGACAGTCCAAATTTTCCAAGTCGATAATTTCCACTGACAGATCCGTTATTTTTCTCAACCATTAGATTTTCTCCAATCCTTTGACATAGACGATGCGAGCGCGTTGCAACAAGGTTCGGATTATTATTCCAGCGGCTTCATATGGTATATCACCAGTGTCCCACTTCATTCCATGAAAGTTACGTTCCAGCCAGAGATTCATGGTTTTGAATTTTGCTGGTATACTGTTCCATACACATGGCGATTTTATGAAGAATGTCAGGGGCTCGAGATTACCATCCACTTCCAAGATTGATATTTCTTTGAGGACAAAATCGTCGTCAAAACGCTTGAAACCCTGTAGATCGACGATGAATTCCATTTCGACTGAGGAGCACTCGAATAATCATTGAGATCTTATACTAATTTTCTCACTCCTCCGCTGATTGGATTGTACTCAACTATTCGATCATGGAGTATTAAACAGTATGCCGATGTCTGAGGCGGAATATTATTTTTCAATTCAAATTCGATGCGAACATCCACTGGTCCGGACTTTAGCGAGTCGTTCTGTTTTGAACAATCGATCACAACTAGCGGAGCATGCTTAAAAAAATCAGATTTACTCAGCCATGGTTCCGCCTCCTTACTGTAGTAGGTACTTTGGAAATTCGTATACATCTGATAGAGCAGAGCGTATTGATTTTGATCAATATTCAAATTTAAATTCCCATATGGATAACATTGAGAATTAAGATATAATTTAATGTCTGTCAGATTACAATGATCGAATTTACTGGCATTTTTATCCTTCTTATTTTTTCGATTAGTCTGGAAAGCGAGAATGACATATCGAGGTTTCTCCAACTGAGTTGATGTTTTTACAGATCATACATGCTTAGAGGTGGCGGGAAGTAATGAATATTCATACAGCTCCCATGTACGGAAGCTCATGGGAATTGCCGCATCTTTAGCGATAAATTTTAAAAGCTGAATTTTCCGTTGATCTGACACCGTCACGTATGGCACGAGCCATACGTGACGGTGCAGTTTTTTGCAGTACAAGTTTAAAATCCTCGTTGGCTGTTTGCACAACAGCATTATCATCAGTTTTCGATCTCGATAGAATTAACTCATGCTTGGCATTCACCACGACTTTACGGTAATTTTCCGCGAAACCAAGCAGCATACTCAGTGGTATACATATATCAAAGTTACCCGCTACGTCGACAATTTGCTTTGTTTCTTCAGTGTCGAGCCAGCCAGTATTCTCAAGCATGGAACTTTTTTTTGGACTCAGAGACGAATAACCTTTCATCAAACTTGTGAGACCGACATTCTTGTTTCTGTCAATTTCTACAGCATTCAGCTCATAGCGCACCTCTCCAAACAAGTGACAAATGGCATTGTTGACGAGACTCGTAGCAGTTGTTGGACTACCATTACTTTTCACCAATTTTCCCGATATATGTAGCGAGCTCTGGTTGGGCAGTATACATTGATCTTGATTCCTTACGGAAATACGTATTTCATCACTGTTATTAAATGATGTGGATCCATATGGCTGATGAGCATGAATCTCGCAATGTGTTATAGATTCATCAAAAACGATGGGTGTGTTGATGTTCACTATTTCCTCCTCCATTTTTTTGTTCTTTTTATACGACAGATGCAAGCAACGTAGATAAAGTAATCTTTTATACGCTTTTTCCACGAACCTTCAGACCTTCAATTTCTCAAAAATTGAATGTTCTGAGGTGTTAGCGCTTTGCGTGTCAATTGACGACTGGCTGTCCATGTCGACTTATTATTATTTTTAATGTTTCTGTTAAAAACGATCCCCATTTTTTATATGCAAACGAATGGTGATGACTTCACCACGGAAATTTACCAAATCACCGTCCTGGTCAACGATTGTAAGCTGAATGCTATCTATAACTCTGCTTGTGATTGGCAGATAAATAACATGTGATGGCACTTCGATGATTTTATATCCGGGCGGTACCGTAGGGAAAAATTCATGAATTGTGTGCACTTTTCGCGCATTGACGTATGCACCACTTGTAATGCTACACTCGACACGCAAGGCGTTTACTTTGAGAATGGCCACTGGAAGGTCTAACTTGTGTTTTTTATTTGCTTCCAGCTTTCGTTGCGTGAATCCCAGCAAACGTCCAATTGAATCATCGGGCATGAAATTTATTTCACAATCACATTCAATTTCACTGCACAAAGTATTATTATTCGGTTTAATGGAAATATTTTCATTTGACAACTCGGATTGTACATATGCTTCAATATCCTCTATTTCATAACTACCAGTAGGTATGGTCAATACGTCATTTCCCACATAAAACTTATTATTTCCAACATCTATATTGGGTATAGATTTAAATGTTAATAATTCTACGAGACCGAGGGTATAGTTTTTATGCGGTGAAAGCTCTATTGGTGGAAAATATTGTGCATCGAGTATGGAAGATGTTCCAGATATTGTCAATGTAAAACTATCATCCATGATGGTGAATTGACAACTGACTCTGTTGTATCATTGTATCCTACATATATAGCGTATACTTATTATTACGATGTAACTGATTACAGAGGAACTTTAGACACAAATGACCGCATTAAATACCATCAAAATCTTGATATCTGTTATAATTATAATTAACGCTACCAACATAGAAATATTTCATAAGTTCGGGCGGTGGTTGACGATTGCCAAAACTATCAAAGTAAGTGACTTTCTTGCCAGACTTTTTGTATGCAACCCAGTGGGTACCAGGTCCAACATATTCGTCTAAATTTACAATGGCCGATTCGCATTTGAGTGGTCCATTTGACGGTAGTCTGTCGCGCATGTATGCTCCACGAAAGTGCGGAATCCTCATGATTTTTGCATATTTTAGTAAATCGGTAAGTGGTTGATGAGGTAGCGTCACTTCACGTTTTTTGATGGCGGCGTGATGTAAAGACCAAGCCCCCGCTTGTATGGTTTTAAATGCAATCCCTTGCCCAATGCTATAGCCTCAATCGTTCGATTATGTCGCTTATTCTCGTCCAACTCCCTTTTAGCAGCTTGAGCAGCACCGACAGCTTTAGCTATACTAGCCACACCACCAGTCAATGCGCCAGCAGCGCTGAGACCAGCAAAAATTGGTATGAGAAATGGTAAGAAACAATCTTCTTTGGAACAGGCAGAACGTGTGGTGTATGTAATTTACGTTTCTTCATAATTGCTCTCTTGACAATCGCTTGAGCACCCTTGAGAGCACTTTTAATAACAATCATTGGATCATTCCCGCGAGTCATTGTTTTCTTCGCAGCATCGATAATGTTTTTCCAGCCCACACTCTGGTGTCCCATAACAAATTTTCTCTTTGTTTTCATAATGTTTGACACACCCCAGGCACTTGCTTTCTCACCAACACTAGCGTCTTTAGCGAGAACTCGCTGCCAAGCTTGTTCACTTAGCACTTTATCAGCCAGATGTCGTGCTTCGAGATTGTTTGGATTTTGTGAATATGCAATGTCGTGTTGCTTACATGCTTTATCCAGGGGATTTATACCTGAATCGCCACGTGCAAGACGCTTGCCCAATCTTGTGCCAGGTCCACAATATTGATAACCAGGCAAATGTAGTTCAATGGGGAGCTTGTTAATTAAACCATTGACTACTCCTTTTCCACGCTTGCTCATGCTCGCACAGAGTCTCGTACTCGACTAATGAATAGATATTATAAAACACAATTTTATAGCATAATCGCGTTAGTTGCAATGAAGATGGGTTCGAGAGCAGGACAACTACCGGTAATGAATTTCGATGAATTTACCCGCGGAGAGGGAAAGAAAAAAAAGGATCATGGTGATTTATTGCCTAATACGATTCGTGCAGTATTCTGCGGCCCATCAAACTGTGGAAAAACCAACGCATTACTTACCCTCATAATACACCCCAATGGATTACGATTTGAAAACATTTATCTTTATTCTAAATCGTCGGGGCAGCCAAAATACAAGTTGCTCGAACGTCTACTCGAGCCAGTGAGCGAAGTTCAATATTATACATTCAATGAGCATGAACAAGTAGTATCACCAAGTGAGGCACGACCGCACTCGATAATTATCTTTGATGATGTAGCTTGTGAAAAACAGGACAATACGAGATCTTTTTTTGCCATGGGACGACATGAAATAGTTGACAGTTTTTATCTGTGTCAAACCTATGCTCGTATTCCTAAACATCTCATACGCGATAATGCAAATTTCGTGGTATTATTCAAACAGGATGAAATGAATCTTAAGCATGTGTATAATGATCATGTAAATACAGATATGACGTATACAAAATTTAAACATCTGTGCTCAGAATGTTGGAATTCCGACAAGTATGGATTCATGACAATTGACAAAGATAGTGATATTGATGGTGGTCGATATAGAAAAGGTTTTGATCATTTTCTCAGCATAAAATAATCATGCTTTATGCGAAAAGGGACAGTATGGTCTGTGACACAAGATGAAGCACGCACAGCTGTTGAAGGAAAAAGTAAGTGATGCAATCAGACGAAAACATCGAATTTTGAAAACGGGGAAAGATGATATCGAACAGACTAGACGGGAAGTTTTCGAACCAATAGTGACACCGTTGAAGAAACTAGTTTCAAACAGAGAAGTGGTCAACGGTGAAATTAACGATGAAGTGAAGAATGAAAGAATTAAAAAAGAGGAAAAGGATGAACAAGAAACCAGTGGTGGTTATGAAAAAATGGAGAGTGACTCGCCCCTGGGTAATGTTTCTTTCAAATCGGTGTACGCTTTCAACGCTGCCGATGACAACGATGATGATGATGATGACGATGATAATGATATTGATATTAGTGAAAAACCCGTTGATAATGATGCTGATACTCGCGCCGGTGATATACATGATATACCAGCTAATGATGCTGATGAATTAGCAAATCAGTATCTTGTATTATTGGAAACAAATAGAAAGACCGGTATGGATGTTTCATATGGTGTACGACAACTCGCTCACAAAAAATTAATGATTGGCGATTCCCCAATACTTTTCGATGCTCATCAGATCCGCGTGAAACATCAAGATTATCCGAAAACTGTTGGATTGGTGGAGTTATTGTTCAAAAAGAAGCCCGATGCCGAAACCCTCACTCAAGAGGATCTGGAAAATTATGGAAATATTGTCATCGCCACGAATGCACATAGAAAATATTATGAAACGACTGGAGCAATACGAAATGATAATAGTTTCAAATACAAGACATATATCGCCAACATAGCATCTATCCGAACCGGTCAAGGCATGCATAAAACGGCGGCAAAAAGTACTAAATTTGAATATGTTTATTGGGATGACCCTAATGAGTTGGTAGATCGTTTAAGATTACTTGTGGCATCACAGTCTGCTGGAAATCTATCACATTCAAATGAAATTCTATCGATTGTTGAGGAATTGCGAGAAGCCGAAATCATTTATTAATACAATCATCTTAGTTATTTGATACATTTGTAAGATGAGTGTTGACGTGTTTGGACGACAGTTGACGAGAAGAGGTGTAATTAGAAATGGTATACCTGGAAGTCGCGGCCCCCCTGGTGAAGGATTCAGATTGACTCCCGATGGTCAATATGACATGAACAATAGACGATTGTGTAATCTCCCCGACTCAGTTGAACAACACGATGCCGTGTCGGTAAAAGTTATGCAAAGTGTTGTGGAGCAAGAAGTACGTCTTGTTTATAATGTTACTGCGTCTTTGCGCAATGACATCGATGATCATGATATTATGATTCGATCTCTCGAAAAGAATCTCGAGGCTCATATAAAACATCAAACTGATATTGATGAATCATTTGAAGATCTCACAACACGCAATTCAGAGCTCATTGCACATCAAGAGGAGAGACTGCGAGCATTGGAGAGAGATATAAGTGATATTGGTAGACAAATGATTGTCAGTCTAGAGTCTAGTGTGAATGAGAAATTTAAGCAGATTGAGATTGACAATAAAACGGTGCAAGAGTTGATTTTTCGAAATTCTCAAGTAATTGGTGCTTTGGAAGCACGTCTCAACGCTCTGGATAATGGACGAAAAAAAGGAGGCTCTGGTGCGCGAGCTACATAAACCAGCGCGACGGAATTATCCACGTCGACATGTTGACATTCGTGGTTTAGATGAGACCTGGCAAGCTGACCTCGTGGACATGTCATCCTATGCGCGACAAAACTCCAAATACAAGTTTTTACTTACCATCATTGATACATTCTCCAAGTTCGCCTGGGCTGTACGCATCAAGAGCAAGTCTGGCAAATATACAGCGGCCGCAATGGAATCCATACTTACCAAGGGACACATACCGAAAAATTTGCAAGTCGATCGAGGCACAGAGTTTTATAATAAAGATTTTAAATCGTTAATGAAAAAATTCGATATTCACATGTATTCGGCATACAGTAATTTGAAGGCCTCGATTTGTGAACACTTCAATCGTACATTGAAAAATAGAATGTGGATAAAATTTAGTCTTCGTGACAATTACAAATGGATTGATATTCTTGATAATTTGGTGGCTGAGTATAATGATACGGTACATCGTACAATCAAACTAAAGCCGAGCAATGTCAACGCCTCCAACGAGAAACAAATTTTTCATGATATTTATAATAAAACCGCGAATCAAGCGAAAAGAAAGTTGCCAAGAATTAAAGTCGGTAATACAGTACGAATCAGCAAATTCAAGAATGTATTTGAAAAGGGTTATATACCAAACTGGACGACTGAGATATTTACCATAAACAGAGTGAGGAAAACTACTCCTGTAACATATAATCTGAAAGACTGTGAAGATGAGCCTATAGCTGGTAGTTTCTATGAACAGGAATTATCGAGCGTTAAATATCCAGACATTTATTTGATTGAAAAAGTTTTGAAGAAACGCGGTAATCGAATATTTGTCAAATGGTTAGGCTTTGATAATACACATAATAGCTGGACAAATAATGAATAAAATAAAAAGATAAAAAATGACTCATTGATTTTTTTCTCTCTCTCTTTAGCCCCCTCCATTCATCTGAGCCAACGAACTTCATCGAGAAAAATGCTACAATAATAATGTGGGTTTCGAAAAGAAAACGACACAGATCAGAGGATTTTTTTTCCATGGAAATATACAATTTATTGAAAATATAAAACTTTTTTTTCTTTTTCATAAAATATTTACATTATTATCATTATTGAAAAATATACAAAATTATTTACAAATGATTTTTTCTTCAGGAAAAAAAAACACGCAGTTTACACAATCATTCAATGTCATTTTCAAGGCATTCATATATATATCTCTACATTTATATACATATTTACATTTATGCTAGCCGTTGAGGTTTATATGCTAAGGTATTCTATAGTGTCCCCATGGCAAAGTGTCTGTGGTGCCAGGTATAAGATATCGTTTGTCATCGTGTGGACTTAGAGCAATTTTTTTTTCCCTAATTGTATACACCTGATGTAGCTTGGATCTTATACACGACTGTTCACACGAGACTTCAACCTCTTCCTTCAAGCAATGAACATAGTCGTCGAACGTAATTTCTCGTACAACGACATTGCTCTTTACCCCCTTAATTTTTTTTGTGTCTTTTTTTGTTTCGACTCTCAAGGCATACATTTTTGCTCTAAGTCCAACGAATTCCGTCATTATCGCGCCATTATTCTCATCTTTCATGAGACCTGGCACTTTTTTGTTGACGAGTGGTATTTCATACCTGTTACCCATTGGATAGTCGCTCGTGTCAAACTTATCGATATTACGCTTCATGTCGCTGTATGCGTCTTCGCACTCGAGTTTGTATATCAGACTGTCAGTATCTGTATACATGACCCTACACTTGTTTTCATACAGCGGTCTCATGAACTCGTGGTGAAACTCATACAAGCACGTCTTAGATATGTCGAGTATACACATACCAACATATATGGGCTTGTTGAATTTCACCTCGAGCTTGCGCAATTCGACAGCCACAAGATTTTCCGAAAACACACTACAGCTATGGAAATTGGGTTTTGAAATCATTGCCTCTGCACCATACCGACCATCCCATCTTGTTAAAAGTCGAACATCGCTATGAGTGCGCACATCTTCCATCGTTTTGCCGAAAACTGCATTATTCATCAATTTGTACAATGTTTTATCGAAATCATTTTTGGCATTTGTATGGAATAATGTATTTAAATCTATATATGATTTTAACCAGGGAGATTGTTTGAATTTTAATATTCTATGGATTTTCGTTACAAGTAGTCCATGTCGTATAAATTGTTGTAGATTACGGTAGTGTATAACATAGCGCTTTTTCTCACCTAAGGTGGCAAGTAATTTGGATTGTTTTTTACCGGGCGGTTTATCATGCGTCGGGCAAAACGGTAAGTCAATGTGCGCGTCATGTAGATGTTGTGGATAGTCCATGTCAACCTCAAGAATATAGCCCGTAGGTGAATCTAGCGCAATTGTCATGACATCAAAGTTGACGACATTGTCAACCCATTGAAAATTTGAGTGTGGCAAGTGTTGACACATTGCCCAGCCATATAAATTATTCACATCAAAATGCATCAAGTATGATGATTCTTTCAATGGATCGAATGATTCCATATATTTGTTGTTGGCATGCGCGTACCTATTTGAGCATTGGCTTAAACCAGCGAGTCCACCACGCTCGACAAATAAAACCATATCAATATCTGTGAGCAACTCAAACTGAATATTCGTATGCTTCAACATAGCATCCCAAGTCAAGACCATAACTTTCCAAACAGGTATCACGAAAGTTTTCGAAAATGTCTGCCAACAACAATACATCGGTTTTCAAATACAAATCGCTATATTCACCTAGGGTTTGAATGGAAAACCACTGCCAGACCTTCTCAGCGTGAGCATACTCGCTCTCACTTACCGTCTCACCAGTCAATGAACTATAGAATGAATTTATTGGAGGTAGGCTGGTATCTTCTAATTTGTCAATACTATCGATGTATTCATATGGGAATACACCTTTTCTGGTCAATAATGTAAAATCATCTTGGGATAAACAGGAAAATTGAGATTTTAAAATGTTGAGTTTATCAATTGTTAAAAATGATGCTAATTTATCTAGACTGGTATTTAAAAATTTAAATGAATCGATAAAACGCAATTTTATATTGTGTCGGAAATTGTTTGATGTTTGAACAGTTTTAGTGAATAAAATATATGTTTCTTTTGTTATGGGAAGCACATCGGTTTTCCCCTCAAACGCCGTTGCTATATCCTTAATGATGAAATGAGCATCATATCCGGATAAATTATGAAAAACTACTGGAATAAAAAAAGACTGTTTGACATTTAAATTACAATTGGAATATGCCGGACCTCTAAACTGCCCAGTCAGATGGCAATGATCTTGTACCCGGATTTCCATGGGGTGGAATGGTTTTTCACATATGTGGCATATAGTGGCTGTTCGGAAATTCTCCGACTCATCCAATGTTAACTTTGCCATGGGGACATTTCTTAATAATATCTTATTAATATTTAAAGCTATTTTATGCAACTCCGATACAAACGCCGCCACACAATCAATACCACGACGTGTATAAAACGTAGATAAATTATCGTCATATGTACATTTTAAATAGAATGCTACGCTAAATACATCGTGCCGCTCATACATATTTTTTTCGATCGCTTCTCGGTTGGTTCTCGCCAATATGCACTCCAGGTCGGCGTATATGATGAATGGGAGGCGCTCTTTCCGATTGTGGTTGCTGAATTTCAACCATTGGTTGCCATCACTGGGCAACCTAATAGCACAGTTATTCAGCTTTCCACAATCGACAGTGTGCGCCTCTAATTTCACCTTGTCCCTGAAGTAATGCAGGCAACTGTAAACGAAAGACGTTATATAACATCTTGCTTTCTCTCTCTGTTTCTCCATTTCAGATGCTTATCTATTTAAAACTTACCGATCGCAGATGAAGACATGCTGTTTCTTTTTTGTCAGTTGTGAGCGGACAAGCCGTGATAAATTTTTAATTGTCACAAAGTGTCCAATATTGTCCTCCTCCTTCGACGATGAAATATGTAGTAAATTCACATGATGATTCTTTTTGTTGTCCGTGAGATAGATGGGAAAAATATCGTCTTTTTCACCAATCGTGTACACATTTATTGAAAAAATATTTTGATTTTTAATTTTTTTAATATCATTCATACCAATTGGAAATTCAACACCGTAAAGATTTAAAACTGTTGACCAATGTGGATATGACGATTCACGATCAACATGATTTTCCGCGGGATACAGTGCGGCAACCACCGCCCACGCGAAACAAGTATTGTTCTTCGATTTCACATGAACTATTGCTTTTTTCATCACAATTTTTCGAGGCACTACAATGCGACACCCAGCACGCATTGGGTTGAATTTATTTACATTTATCATTAAATTTAGGATTTTTGATAAGGTCCATGCACTATCGCGATCTTGAAATTCTTCGAGTGATGCCAAGGTGAGCTCAATAACACATGATTTATACCATTCACTCAAATTGGATGTATTGAATAGTTCTTTATTTCGCGTAGTTATACTTTTGTACGATCGCTTATCACCGGCTACAAATTCACCGTTGAAACTTGTATTCACTTTCACACTTTGATATTTATCAATAAGGTCTTTTACGTGTGAACATACAAGAGCACTGGCATCTTCGAAAAATTGTCGTGGTTCAATGTGCTTTCTATTGATAACACATCCCGTCAATATACGACCCTCAAATGCCGTATCAATTTCACGCCACGAAAGTTCGTCACTAATTCCCGCACCAGAATGTATGAAATATCCTCGAGTGGAATTTTTCAAACTTTCAAGCGTGCTATTTGGGCGATGAGTGATTGTTGATGCCCAGTTGTTAATCGCGGTCGTTTAATTCGGCATTTATTTTCCAAAGCTTGGATAAATGAACTGCACTCGCGTTCCCACAATAAATACTCTTCCATTGAACTTACTTGTGTAACTCGCTGACACAAATCTTGTTCTGCACGAAAATTAGCCATGTTTAACTCGGTATTGCGGAAACAAAATACTTTGAACGAAAAAAAATTGCAACTCGCGATGTGAACTAGTCGACCGTCGAACTGAAAATGCTTCATTGCGTGTCTAACATGCACTCAACATTTTTTTTCAAACTCATTTATTCAATATTCCCCATTCGTTGAAATATTGAAAAAATAAAAGAATGCATCGAGTTTTCAAAGAGCATTGGAATACAGGCATTAACATCCTCCTCATTGTAAGAAAAAGAAAAATGTGTATCGCTTGAACACTATTCCAAGCATTGTCTTCTATTAAGGCGAGCAATATGCATTTGTACGTCAAACTACTGAAAATACAAAACTAATAGAAAACCTCCTCTGAAAAAAGAAATTCAAATGGGAATATTGGAAACTTCCTAAGCATTATGATGACAATGAATAGAATGACCAAACATTGCATGAGGGGGGCACCCTGAAAAAGGGAAAATAAGTACGGGTAAATGTAACCGGACGCAACTCTGATCATAAAACTTTCTAAACAACTGCCTTCGAGGAAAAATATTTTAACTCTATGTAGAAGCGAGAATATCATGCTCTTTGTCTCTACGGGGACACAAATGGACCCCATGGTATCGTGGCGCCAAAGCGTTGCCCTCTCCGAACGGGTCAATGTAGCCAGACACCACTCTCATCATAAAACTTTCTAAACAACCGCCTTCCAGAAAATATTTAAACTCTATGTGGAAGCGAGAATATTATGCTCTTTGTCTCTATGGGGACACAAATGAACCCCATGGTATCATGGCGCCAAAGCGTTGCCCTCTCCGAAAAGAAGTCGGCCCAAATGTTTAATTATACAAACTTTCGTTTCCGCGAGCTATGGGGGAGCCCTTTACAAACTCATAAGAAAGTTAACATTTGAGAGATTCGCATCTGGGTCCAGTAACTATATGACTCCTTAACTAACTTTCCAATTGCGAACAAAACATCCCCCTCTTACGCAAAAGGGAAAAATTGAAAATGGGTGAACGGCGGAAAGCCAAAATCGCGAGAAGTGGGAAAAGATGGTGTTTAGTTACGAAATCGTCGTCGAACTGTGAGTACTCGCGTGTGAAAACCATGGCTGCACAGTACAATGTCGCTGAACAGGAGGCAATGGAATTAGATCGGGATGCACTGATTATGATTGTAGATGAGGAAATGGGTGAAAACTCGGATGAAGATGAGGCAATGGCGGCACCTGATTCGGGACGTGAAAGTGACGACGAATCCCATTATCAGGAAGGTTTTGTGAGAAAAGTGTTGTTTCCGGAAATGATGCAGTAGAATATAGACTCAAAAGCATGTGCGATCGGTTTTTATTATTATGCGGGGAGAAAAACTCGGTATTGCAAAGAGTGTATTTTTGAGGTGCGGAATGATTATGATTACCTCATAGCATTTAGCAAGCACGAGACGCGAAGACTTTCTGAGATTCAGCAGCATCGGTGCACTTCGTGTAATGATCCGCTGAAGCTCATTTTCGACGATAAAATGTGTCCGGTGTGTATTCCATGGAGAAAAAAAAAAATAAAGAAATAAATAATTGAAAAAATAAAATAAAAAAAATAAAAAAAATAAAAACAGTTTAAAAATGGTATATGCATGTATGTACGTGTATGTGTGTGTGTGTGCGTGTGTGTGAACATGTGAAATGAAAAGACTGGTATTCAGTAGGAGAACGAGGATTACACAGTCTCATGATCCAGAAGGTAAGACATAGCTTAAGAATATAGATGCATAACCATGGTTTTTCAATGGATATGAGAGAGAGAGCAAGTCCTCACTCCATCTCATATACGTTCTCACATCGCATCTCATCTCTCTCTCTCTCTACTTGTCTATCGACTTGGGACCGCACTCTATCTCTCTCTTTCCTACATTTGCCCTCATTCACAAATGCATGTTTGCAATTGTGGATAAGGTGAGAGAGAGAGAGTGAAAAAGTCTGTGATGTCGACCATCTCATTCCAAGCTCCTAAAATATCCCAAATAATAAAAATTGATAATTAATAAACAGGTGCATTAAAATAGCTCCGAATATAAGAAAGAGAGACAGACAATTCTGGTGTGTTGCCTAAACCATCCACATTCTTGACATTGTCATTCCATCTCTCTTGCACCCGCTCTCACTCCAGCCATCTACGACAATAGCTCCGAATAAAAGAGAGAGAGAGACAATTCTGGTGTGTTGCCTAGACCCATTCTTGACATTGTCACTCCATCTCTCTTGCACCCTCTCTCACTCCAGCCATCTACCTGGCACCTCACTCCATCTCTCTCCAACCTCCGCCCTCTCTCTCTCACTAGTGACCTTAAACTGCGGATTAAAACGCGGAACATCTTGTACAAGAAAGCGAAGAGGTGTTCTTGTGCACTGTCCTGGAGTGTTTTTAGAGACTATCGTAATAATCTTGCCAAGGACATGCGTTTGGCCAAAGATCAGTTTTTTGTGCGGCGTTTTCATGGCCTTAGTGGCAACATGGTGATGATTTGGCGTGAGCTAGCAACTCTGGGGCTTGTTAAAGTCAAGGGGTTGTCACCGTTCAACTTCTTCTCGCTTGCGGATTTAAGGGAACCGTATGGTCTAGAGCACGAAAATTTCACCTATTTTCACGATTTTTTTTTTGCCATAAAAAATTAAAAAATCGATGTTTTAACTTTTCGGGTTTATTACTACCTTTATTAAGTATACAAAAAAATTTTTTTTTAATTTTAAAAACAGTGTTTATTATCATATAATTGGCATTGAAGACGACCCTCTCGAAAAATCCGACCCGGACGGTGAAGATCGATCCGAGACTTCTACTCATCTGAAACACAAAATTCAAGAAGATTCTTAATCAGAAAGAGTGCAGTTATGGTCGGGGCTGGAACAAATCGAAAAAATTAAAAATTGACAAAATGGCGCGCTTTTGAAAAAAAAATTCGTAAAATCGGGTTTTTTTCACTAGTTTTTTAGTATAAACAATAAGAAATTATTTAAATAAAATTATGATTGCAGCCCCGACGATAGCCATACATGTTGTGAACAACATATCCAAATTTCAAGTGATTCGGTTGAATAGTTTTTTTGTTTTCACCTGCGCGGTGCCGAAAAAAGTCGTTTCGAGATAAATGAGTTTAAAGTTTGAGGTACAGATATTTTCAAAAATTGAGCAAATTTTGAATACTTACAGTTAATCCGCGATTCCGGCACCATATAGGATTCCTTCGGAACGTTCATAATTCAAGATTTCCTCACTCCTTTCATTTCTTCGAGCTGTCCGAGCCTCTTTGGAGTTGTCCGTGCTCCTACGGTTGGCGCTCGATACTCGCAGCTCGTCTCGGTTTTGCGCTAGTTGCTCCGCTTGTGGCCCGATTGTTATGCCCATGGTCTCCATTATTTTCAATAGGGATGCGAATCCTTCATTGAATATGCAAGCGGAAATGTGAGTGGCAATATCAATGATTTTTTTTCCGGCAAACAGATGTTTCGGCGCAAGGTGCCACACGCAAGCATTGAAACTTTCGTTATTGTTCTGCGTATTACTGCCAATACACCTTTCCAATAAAGTCTCTGCTGTCAATTCTTCATAAATTGGTTTTAATATCTCTTGTGCTTCATCGCACAGAGCAGGTGGGTGCTCGTAGGTGTCTAAAGTACCTGCAGCCTCACTTTGACGCCACTTGCACCACGATTCGGAACCTGGAGGACAGTACGAGTGTTGCGGATTTTCATCTGTTGAAATTTTGTGATAATATGCTGCCCATATTTCACTTCTCATCCCTTCAGTCGAATCTGAATTACGTCTAATTGCTAGACCGTAATAAGTTGACAGCTCTTGCAATAATTTATTCGTCAATTGTTGACGCCTCGGTGTTTTATTTATCGATTTCCGCTGTGTCTTTTTTCCCTCTTCTTTTTCTGTCAATTTCTTTGTTGCTTTCTTTATTTGTGCATGTTTTTTTTTCGCATCAACAGCACGTTTGTACAAACGTTTTTTAACATGCAAAACACATTCTTTTTTGCAAACTAAAAAATCATCCCCGTAAGGCTTTGTGTCCAATAAGGCTTTGAACGTTTTCGTGTCGCCGTCTCCGATATAGTTCGCGTATTTTACGTTGTACAACTCTTCCGATCTCTTGAACATTTCCACGATGCCGTCTACCTCCATTTTGCCAGCACTTCCGGTATGATTTGCGTCACAGTGATCTTCATGCTCTCGATACCACGCTTCATATTCAATCGTATCCTCTTGGCCTTTCCATTGAGAGCAGGCTTGACATATACTGCATTTGACGACAACATCTAAAATTTTATTACTGTATTTCCCTATTAACGAGGCAATACCGAGAAGCGATGAGAATCCACGTTTCGCCCACGATCCATCACCAGACACAGAAAGTTCATCCGCGGGACGCCCAGCTTTTACATTCAACTCGACTTCTTCTTTCAATGCTCTTTGGAAAACGATTTTCGCGACGGCTTCAGCTGCAATTTTTATATTGTCCACGATGCCGTAATATGTACTCTTACAAATTCCTTGTCCAAGATCCATGAGACCGCACAAATTTTTCAAGCCTTCAAATCCTACTCCAAGCATTCTCAGGGCGAGAACAAGTCGACGGTTGATTTCAAATGCCTTATCAATTAACGGCGAAGACAAAATAAAAGTTTCTTTACACTCACACTTCACAGAGAGTTTGAATCCTAGACCACGTTGTCCGTTTTTGCTAAAAGTGACCGCACCGTTACAATCTTTACACTTCAACAACTGTTGCAACGTTAAAAATATCATGCTGAATTCGATGATGCAATAATTGAAAGTAGGATTAACGTTTACTTCCAATTCCTCATTGCCTTTTAATTTTTTCGCAGACGTGCTCGTAAAATCAGTAGTATTTTCGATAGTGAATCGATTGCCCTTGAAATATCTTTTGCGACCTACAGAAGATGGTCGTCTAGAAGAGTTACGGCCTTGCTTTCTATCCATATTTTCTGATATTTTATTTCAAAATTTTCGATGTTGGTTCGTCAAAACGTAACGTTGTACTGATCAAGTCAGGGGAAAGCGAAATGACCGTTTCCCTCACAAATGTTCGACAATAGGTATATTTCGGGGAAGGGAAAAGTATATATAGGTATATAGTATGTACTATATACAGGTATATATTTTCGGAGAAGGATTGGGACAGCTGCTGTGCTCCGATTAGGTTACCGGTTAGCGCTAGACCCGTTAGGAGCGCGCGGACCGCTCTCTACCTGCGTTATGGGCTGTAGAAGCTGTAATATTGAGAATTTCTGCATGAAAATTTCACAGTATATCCTTGAGATACTATACTTTCGACATATCGAAAAAAAAAAAAATCGATTTTTTCAAATTTCTAGACCATACGGTTCCCTTAAACAACTATTATGCGAATATTGTATGCTGCGCCTCTCATACCGACTTATGTAACCTCGTGAAACAACTCCCTGACTCTGCTTTTCTGACTCCATCCTTCAGCTTCTCCTCAGTCTCAAGTCATTTCGTATCATCTTTAATATTGACAACCACTACCTCTTCTCTGTTAACTGGTCCCGACAATGTGTCGCTTTTCTGTTTACACAATGCTCTCTCGTCAGCTGCACCGGTCCTGAGTCATTTATTCAACGAGTGCTTTCGCTTATCCCATGTACCGGCTGAATGGAAAAGGGGTTTTATACGCCCTCTACTGAAACAGAATCACCCGACAACTCCTTCTGATACTCGACCGATTGCCAACTTGAGTGTCGTTGCTAAAATCTTTGAGAGAATAATGTTCGACCAACTCTATTCGTTTGTGGAGAGCCATGATCTCTTATCTCCATTCCAATCTGGCTTTAGAAAGGGTTTCGGTACGCAGTCTGCGTTGCTAAAGCTCTGTCATGAGATGAGGAGGGCGGTCGACGACAGGTGCCTCACTATTCTTATACTTTTTGACTTCAGCAAGGCTTTCGACACGATTCCACACGATAAGCTCTTGTTAAAGCTTCTTGGCTTTGGTCTCTCGAGATCTGCTCTGCTGTGCTTAGCCTCTTACCTAAATGGAAGGTTACAGGCTGTTGTCGATGGTCCTGAGGCTTCGCCTGCATGGATGCCGATTGAAAGAGGGGTACCTCAGGGCTCCATCTTGGGTCCTCTGCTTTTCTCGCTTTTTATCAATGACATAGGTCGACAGCTGCAGTTCTCGAGGTATCTCATCTATGCGGATGACACTCAGATCTATCTGACCTGCCCTGTCTCGCAACTCGACGTAGGGATCGCTAACATCTCCAGAGATGCTGATGTAATTGCTTCTTATGCGAGATCTAACGGACTGGAGCTTAATAGATCTAAGACAAAGGTGGTTCTCCATGGTAGCAGGGCTTATCTGTCGAAGTTGGATCGGAGCCTGCTTCCTTGCGTCACCGCCGATGGGCAGTCCCTCCCTTTTCATGACTATGGCTGTAACCTTGGTGTCATTGTGGCGTCTGACCTTACCTGGTCAAAACACGTCTCTCGTATTGCCACTAAGGTTCATAACGTCCTTTACAGGCTGAAACACCACCGAAACTCACTTCCTAAAGCCTTGCGTATCATCCTTGTTAAATCGTTGGCGCTCCCACACTTTGACTATTGTTGCTTAGTTTATAACGATCTGACTGACGAGCTCAACACCAAGTTGCAAAAGCTTCAAAACATGCTTATACGGTTCATCTACGATCTCCGACGTGATGTACACATCACTCCCTTTAGAAGGGAACTTGGTTGGCTCACCGTTAAATCTCGAAGGCGTTATATGATGGGAATTATGATCTTCAAAGTTGTGCATGCGCTTGCTCCTCCTTATATTCTTGATCTGTTCCCACTAGCTGGCGTTCACACTAGACCGGTGCGTGGGCGTAGGCATGCTCACTTTGAAATTCCCTTGCACCGTACCTCTACTTTTCACAACTCGTTTGTTATCAGTGCAATGTACTTTTGGGAATCTCTACCTGATGAGCTAGTCCACTTAAGAGTACTAAGCGCGTTCAAGCAGCGGCTTCTTAGCTATCTCTTCGAGCGCGATATCTAACTTTAACTCTACGCTATTTACTATTATCTACTTTCCTCTGCTACTCTCTACCTGTCGTGCGTCTTTAACTTGCTAGTGCAATTGCGTTCGGAGCTGTGCCTCTAAGCCGCGTCTGATGCGTATTATTATAATGTCTTGCAACTTCTTGTTGCACCCTCAAGTGCAATGTGTTTGCGTAACTAGCCACACCAGGTGTTCTTGTTGCGGCATTTTCTCATTTTCATATTTCTTATTTCTTATTTTTATTTCTATTTTTATTTTTGTTGTTATTTTTTATATGTATTTATTATTGTATTGTTATTTTCATTTTCGGATTTTCGTTTTCGCTTACTGTGCTGAAAATCGTAATCGTATTCTGGCGCTTCTTATCTTATCTTTTCTTATCTAATATTATTTCTATTCATAATTACGCAAATCCCTACCTACTAGTGCGGTGATTTTGCTGCCAGCGGTGAGTGAGTGGTGACAAATCTCACCTTTCTCTGACCTGGTGCCTATCCAAGGCCTACTTGTATTATACTTATCACTTTGTGTATTCCTATGTCTGTTACTTGCCTCAAAGTGTTACTAAGGCATAATAAACCATTTCAATTCAATTCAATTCTCTCACACGGGCCCCAGCACCCCCACCACTCCTACCTCTCAGACCCCCCACCATTCCCCCCCTTGCCGCTACCGCCGCCCGCGCGCGCTCCCCCGCGCCCCGCAGCCTCCCTCGCCGACAAGTGGTCCAGAACCCCCCTAGCTATAATACTAATGGAGTTCTTGATCATGAATTAAACATGACATTTTTTAAATTCGAAATGGCGGATCCAATTTCGGGCAACTCGAAACATTTGTTTAAACAAATTAATGTTGCAAAAATAATGCCAAATTCTTGATCAGCGACCCGAAAAAACCCCGAAAACAAGACCCAATTTAGATGTGACCGTAAAAGAATCGTTCCGATTACAATATTTGAGAACTCCAAGACAGAGAAAATTTGTTAGTCTATTTGTTGTTATTTTGCAGGTATAACGTCGGACAAAAAATTTTATTTTTGCATATTTCGAAAATACAACTATCGAGGACACCTTTACAGCACTTTACGGTTCGAAAATAATCCGATAAGACTTCCGAAATTCAAAATGAAAAAAAATGTCACTCAAAAATTCGTGTCTTTTCAACTTATTTTGCAAAAATATGATATAAAAAAAAATGTTATCGAAATTTATGTTGCGTCATTCGAAAGAGCACCCTTGAAAATAGTTGACAAGGTACTTTAGGAATTATTTCGCCGACATTTTCATGGTAAATAATGACGTCGAAAAGAGGACTACTGAAAAGTATCTTTGTGACGTTAAAGGGTTAATTGTTATAAGCTGTGACGCTATTCCGAGGAAAAGGCGAAACAATACAAAAAAAGGAAATCACAAATAACGAAAAACAAGGAAAAAAATTATATTCTAAATTATTAAACAACATAAAAACAATGCTTGGGCACCAGCGAGTTTTATCGTGAACCCGCAAACGATTGACAAGGGAAAAAAAAGTTTACAATAATTAAATACGCAAAAAGGGGGAGGGGTAGGGATGGAGAGGGATCTCAGGGGGCGAGGTTCCCGAGCGCTAAACGCCGCTTACTCGGTACCGTCGAGTCCGAAAAGAAAAAAAAACGAGTGATTTTACTGAATGCCGAAAGTAGAAAACGCGAATGCGAATTCATAATACACGGAAGCGCAAACTCGGGGATGCAATAACAACGGGGGAGGAAGGTACGAAGGGGACGGCGAAAAGGGAAATTCACGGTGTTGGAATTATGGAGAACACACCACGCACTACGCAAGGGGGGAACGTATGGGGCAATCGCCGGTCTCGCGCCCGCACGCCGTAACGCAAAAATGCAAAATTCCCGTGATCGGGACGAACGGAAAGGGAAAACAAATTGATTAATCAAACCGGTGAGGAGAAAAAGAAAAGACTCACGCTTACACTCCTCGAAATCCTTCTTTCCGGCTCTCTTCTCCTTCACAAACTCCGGCCTCTTCCTCTCACTCTTCACAATCCTCTCCTTCACAAAACCTCCGTCACACTCTTTCCTCCTCACTTTTCACGAACTTTTTCTCCTCACAACTCTTCTCTCCTCAACAAAAACTCTCCTCTCTCCACTCACTCTCACACTCTCACTTTAAAAAAAAAGAAACTCAAAAAAGGAATGACGCCAAGGGGGATCGCAAGATACAAGAAAAAAAACGGAAAGGGGGATCGAAATATAAGAAATACGCCACGGGAATTATTCACTATCTCTTCGCTACAACGCCCCGCTCGCAAGTGACGAGCTCGCGTTCTCTCGTCTTCCGGGTCCTGTCGGAATGGGGAAGGGGAGGTGGGAGAATTTTTCGGGTAATTAATACGCGGGATGGGAGAGGGATGCCAGCACGGTGACGAATTGATCGATCGTTGATCTATGCTGTGTCGCGCCGCGGAGACGAGGTGTCGGTAGATAATCCTCCCCGGAGTCGATGCATGAGATGATTTTTACAGGATGGCTGGCCAGAAATTGTAGCGGCAGTGCGGTTTTCCCTTTTTTTCGATCTTTTACGGGGAACAGGGCCGTTGCCTCCGTATCATGATGCTGTGCGCGAGGAACGGGACTTCCTCCGCTATTCAATGGTGGTCATGGCGGGGAAAGAGACTTCCTTCGCTGTTCACTGGTGGCGGTGATGCACCCCCGGGGTGGCGGTGAAGGGGTAATTCCTCTCTCCGGGCGGTGATCTCGAACGGGTCCACGGGTCCACCGGTGATGCTGCACGGGAGGGGTGGACTCAAGAGGGGAGAAGGGGGAGGAAATGCGAGAAAACGAACGGTTTTTGCTTTGACAGCAATGGTGGCGATGTATTTCAGCAGATATGGCATTTCCAAAAAAACTTAAAATTAACTAAAGCCGATTACTACGCTATTATCACAATTTACCGACATTATTAATGCGGCTTAAAACTAAATAAGACAGAAGAATAACTAATAACTAAATAATGCGACGAAACGGAGTACACGGGGTTTCACGCAAGGAAATGGCGCGAGGGAAGGAGATGGGGGGCCTGCGTGGTGGACTTGCGGCGAGCAAGTCGGGGCGATTCGTGAGGCAACGTCACAAAGCATACTACTGATACATATTTCCATCAGTCACAGATGATGAGTTCACAGATGGAACTATTGCCTATAATAAATTTCGATGAATTTACGCGAGCGGAGAAGAAACAAAAACGTCATGGTGATTTGCGGCCCGATACTATTCGTGCTGTGTTTTGAGGTCCATCGATTTGCGGCAAAACCAACCCTTCGCTCTCGCTCATAATGCAGCCCAATGGTCTGAGATTCGAGAACGTTTACCTCTTTTCAAAATCGTTGAAACCGCCAAAGTACAAATTGCTCGAACGATTACTCGAACTGGTGAACGAGGTCGAATATCATCCTTTCAACGAGCACGAACAAGTGGGGTCACCTAGCGACGCGTGACCTCACTCGATAATCATCTTTGACGATGTTGCGTGCGAGAAACAAAACAACATGAGAGCCTTTTTCTCCATGGGAAGACAGAAATTTGTCGACTGCTTCTATCTTTGTCAGAAGTATGCTTGCATTCCTAAGCATCTCGTACGAGATAATACGAACTTTCTTGGTCTATTCAAGCAGGATGATATGAATTTGAAACATGTGTATAACGATCATGTCAATACGGATATGACTTATTCGGAATTTAAGAGCATTTGTTCGGAATGTTGGAATTCGGATAAATATGGATTTATCACGATCGACAAGGATAGTGAAGGGTAGATACCGACGGGGTTTTGATTCTTTTCTCACCATTAAATGACTTTATCTCTCTTCCTCCCGTAGCCATGAAGCACAGGAGTAATGTTTCATTCTCTTTCTCTCTCTCTCTCTCTACTCCTCTTGTTCGCGGAAAAACGGGATGGCACCGACTTTAAAACAGATATTCGGGCAGTCAAATAAATAGAAAGCTGATATATTAGAATAACAGTATTAATATATCTCAAATATAATATATCTCAAACAAAACCACACTGAAACTCTATCCAAAGCCGCAACTTAAATATAACAATCCTGTCAAAAGTAGGTGATGAACAGGATAGCCCCACGCCCCGCTGGTTGGAGCCCCGGCTGCTGCCGCAAGGTTGTGGGTTCAAGCACATCGCCTAGAATTTTTTTTTCTCGAGATAGATGATTACTTGATTAAAAATCGTTATTTCATATATTAATATGCAATGATGACTTTACAATTATGATGAGTCTGAAAATATTGATCGAAAATATTATATTTGAATCAATTGAAAAAATTCATTCAAGGATGCATGCCCAGTCAAATTCACAGTACACCTATTTTTTTAGTTTTTAGGTTTTTTTAAACCGATAATTATGTAAGATATCAATGACAAATATATTTGATTAATTATGACTAATTATACATAAGAGATCAAATGGTATCAAATGGATCCCGATGAAGGAAGAATAATTAGTTCTTCATTTATGTACGACGTACATGTAAACATAGGGACTGTAGTGGTATTTTTTCGTACCCAAGCCGAATAATACGGGTACACCGGGTTTTTTTCTTTGAATATTTTAATATTCAAAGTTTTTAATGATTTTTTTTTTCATTTGTACGCTTACATAAAACGCGCTCAACAGCCTGTCTCATAATGGTCAACCGACCGCTGAGGAGTCAGTAGGTGGTGAAATTCTAGACCGAAAAGTCCTCTGTCATTTTTTCTTCCGACGCCCCCTGATGAGATATTATTTAATTAAGCGCAGCCAATAGCACGCGCCGAATGAACGGTCGACATTGCGAGTAAGTGGTGTGCATGAAGGCGTAAAGCACCTGGAAGTGTGCGTGTAAACGCGTGAGTGAGATTGATAGTGTGTGTGTGGTGGGAGAGATGCGAACGTCGAGCGTTCCCGAAACATAAATAAAACGAGATAGCGCTAGTGAAGTAGGAACAATGTAAGGAGGGAACGACTGCAAATGATGAGCGCATTCCGCGCGATTATTTTTTCAAAAAATCGTAAAAAATCGAAAAAAAGTCGGAAAACAACGTTTCTTTGACTATCGTCTTTGTTAATTAACAATGATAAATTTCCACATTCAAATCAGTTACCTGTGATGTAACCTCGAAGCACTACACTGCCTTGAAGCGCGATCATGAGTCGACGATATTTATTAACTAACATTAATTGAAAATTTGATAAAAAATTTGAGTTGAAAGACAATAATCCTTTCCTAATAAATTCCAATAAATTTTTATTTGCTGTATGTTTTTGAAATGTTTCAATTCAAATATCTTGCGAATCATTACATTATGTAATCTCTAGCGATAAAAAATATTTAAAATCGTCCATGCAATCAACAATGTGCGATATAATTAAAAAAACGCCGGACAGTTACTCATGGCAGCCGCCGATGGCGCCACTTTTCGGAGTATTTTCTCTCATCGATCGCGTGATCGCTAGGCTTTTCCCTTTTTCTTCCTCATTCTTTCTTCATCGATTTCACGGACCACAAGCATTGTCTCACGTGGAGATTTGCATACGGGAAATTTCTCTGTGACTTTTGTTCCTCACCGCGGGACAACCAGTCGAATCGGGAAATAATTACTTGCAGGTATTCGGGATAGTTGTTCTCACACGTTGGCGGGCAAAAGCATCTCTCATCGAGTGGATCGTCGAGATCTCGGTCGATCCTATCCAAAGTTTCTGGCCGCGTCGCGTTACCGGCGTCAGCCATTATCGCATCGAACTCGGGCACGTCGCGCGCGGGCGACGTTTCTCACGGGTTTTCGGGTTTTCACTTTTATTATCTGCACAGTTTCTTGTTGAGTTAGTATTTGAAGAATATATTTTTGTTATTATTTTTTGTAAACAACTGAACTTGTGCCCTTCTCTCTCCACTTACGCCAGATCCCTTAACAAACATTTTTGGTCCTTCGAGCCGGATCTGGTGGGGGATTTTTTTCAAGTTCAAGTTTTCTCACGTTCAAGTAAACGTGCAGTGAACTGTGCGTAGAAGTTCGGGATAATTCTTCAAGGGGCTCATTTCTGGAAGAATCGAGACTTAGTGCGATTTTCGGATGAGTGACGGGTTTTTATCAAGGACGCTACGACGAATTTTTGCATGCAGAAAATTCTCAACGGCTTTGTCTCACCCGTATAGTGCACGCTCTCTCACTCTCGTTCAACGCCACGAAGCGTCTCTGGGGCAGTGTACACGACTGGTGCGTCCTCTCTCGCTCCCAGCCGGGGACGCTCTCATTGGCTCTCGGTCACTTTCTCTCAGGACTCGGACAGTGCGAATCGTACGTTTTCTCTCAGATACATTTGACAGGCTCAGCGTATCTTGGGTCGAGCTCGGGTGAGTGTCGTGCGTGTTCACGCTTTCTCTCATGATTCGATTATCACGCGGAAAATCGGGACTCATTTTTGTGCAGTTTTTTCTCAAAACCATTCGGTTTTTCGGGCAATTATCTCACGGGATTTCCGGGTCAAATTTCGCAAGTGCATCGTGGAATTTGAAGGGACTTTTTTTGCGTATATTATTATGAGTGATTTTCTATTCGGGACTCATCGGTGCGGAATCATCATGTTTTGGACACTTTTCGGACATTTTTTGGGTTTCTCATTCGGTAATTTCTCGTTCTCTCTTGCTCATACATTTTTGCGGCTTCTCTCGTTCGGGCCGGTTTACATTGGGCTCATTTGGAAAGACAGCAGCTTGCAGATCCAGATTTTCTTTCACCTCGGGCAATTGATTCTATTTTGGGAGCAGATTCATACGTTCCATTTATTCGTCCAGAAATTCGAAAAGGAGTAGACGGGACACTCCTATGGCTCAAAACTCGATCTTCGGATGGTTCGTATTTGGTTCAATTGGGAATCGAGCATCATTCTCGAGTTTAATACAGCATGCTTCGGTCTATCACGATTTCGAAGAAGTGCAGGCCCTTCTCACTCGGTTTTGGGCACAGGAAGAGACTCCAAGTCCTCCTGCGCTTCAATTTATGCCTGAGGAGCAGGATTGTGAGGCTCATTTTGTCCGGACTCATACGCGCGACTCGACGGGACGATACATCGTTCAATTGCCGATAATGTCGTCTACGAATTGATACCACTTAAGCTGTGGTGAACTTTCGAGAAATGTGGCAATCGGAATGCCTTTCGGCATGAACGATGAGCTGTAGTTTTGGAAGGCACCTTTCGGTGCATGGTCTACGTGTGTTGCAACACAGTGCTTGTAATACGCAAGCTTTGTTAGTCCTGAAAAGGACCGTTGGGCTTGTGACCAAGTGGTCGAGAGGAAAGGGGGGTGGGAAGGAAAGAAGGACGGGGATTTGACTCTAGCCGCTGGGAATTCTGCGTGGATTTGGGATTTTCCCGGGTCTGGTAGGTTTGCGAACGGGAACGTACTCCGGGGTACTCTCGCGTTTAGCCTTTTTATCGAGGCTGCGGGAGAGCTCGCGGTCGAGTTCCTCGTACAGCTGTTCGTACTCCGAATCGGAGGGGTAGATATCAAGTTCGAGAATAGCTTCGAGCTCTACGAAGGTTGGCTTTTCCTCCTTGGTTGTCATGGGCAGTCTCTCCCCGGTGAGCGGCTTCTCGTCGGTGAGCGGCTTCTCATCGCCGCTGATCTTCAATGGCCGGTATTCTTTGGCAGGATGCTGTTGAGGATATTTCCCGGAGTACACAGGATGGTTTTTTCGAGGATAAGGATGGGAGATAGTGATGGAGAGTAATGTCAGCGGTTCCTGGAGAGCTTTCCGTTTCTGCAGACGTCGCTGATACGCAGGAGTGCGCTTGGGGAACATATGAGTTTTGTTTCTAGGTATTGATTCAAGTAAGAATAAGACTACGAGAGTATTATAAAATAAAAATGATTTAATTTTACTGGAGAAGGTAAACGATATAAAAGTTTGGAAGTTTTGAGTACAATTATTTTAATAAATTATAAGAGATTTTACTTTGCAGCATGTGAAGTAATTAATTTGGCCTGTGTACTTTGCAGCGTAAGGCAGAGGTGAGGTTTGGGAGAGCTATTTCTTGCTTCGCAGTTAGAAACGGAATGAGGTACTTCCCTTACTTCTTCAACTTCAAAATTCTCTTTTATTATTGGTTTGTACAGTAGACATTTGTTTGAATACATATAGTGCTCAGTAGTTTGGCTATCCCTATTCCAATGGAACTTACTAGCGTGTTGTTCTATTTAATTGAGTTGTAGTAATATTATATTTGGTTTATATACTGTTGAGAATAATTACAGGTTAAAATTTGAAAAACATACCTGTTGTTTTTACATGGTTTAACTTACTTCTAGCTTAAGGGAACCGTATGGTCTAGAAATTTGAAAAAATCGATTTTTTTTTTTTTCGATATGTCGAAAGTATAGTATCTCAAGGATATACTGTGAAATTTTCATGCAGAAATTCTCAATATTACAGCTTCTACAGCCCATAACGCAGGTAAAGAGCGGTCCGCGCGCTCCTAACGGGTCTAGCGCTAACCGGTAACCTAATCGGAGCACAGCAGCTGTCCCAATCCTTCTCCGAAAATATATACCTGTATATAGTACATACTATATACCTATATATACTTTTCCCTTCCCCGAAATATACCTATTGTCGAACATTTGTGAGGGAAACGGTCATTTCGCTTTCCCCTGACTTGATCAGTACAACGTTACGTTTTGACGAACCAACATCGAAAATTTTGAAATAAAATATCAGAAAATATGGATAGAAAGCAAGGCCGTAACTCTTCTAGACGACCATCTTCTGTAGGTCGCAAAAGATATTTCAAGGGCAATCGATTCACTATCGAAAATACTACTGATTTTACGAGCACGTCTGCGAAAAAATTAAAAGGCAATGAGGAATTGGAAGTAAACGTTAATCCTACTTTCAATTATTGCATCATCGAATTCAGCATGATATTTTTAACGTTGCAACAGTTGTTGAAGTGTAAAGATTGTAACGGTGCGGTCACTTTTAGCAAAAACGGACAACGTGGTCTAGGATTCAAACTCTCTGTGAAGTGTGAGTGTAAAGAAACTTTTATTTTGTCTTCGCCGTTAATTGATAAGGCATTTGAAATCAACCGTCGACTTGTTCTCGCCCTGAGAATGCTTGGAGTAGGATTTGAAGGCTTGAAAAATTTGTGCGGTCTCATGGATCTTGGACAAGGAATTTGTAAGAGTACATATTACGGCATCGTGGACAATATAAAAATTGCAGCTGAAGCCGTCGCGAAAATCGTTTTCCAAAGAGCATTGAAAGAAGAAGTCGAGTTGAATGTAAAAGCTGGGCGTCCCGCGGATGAACTTTCTGTGTCTGGTGATGGATCGTGGGCGAAACGTGGATTCTCATCGCTTCTCGGTATTGCCTCGTTAATAGGGAAATACAGTAATAAAATTTTAGATGTTGTCGTCAAATGCAGTATATGTCAAGCCTGCTCTCAATGGAAAGGCCAAGAGGATACGATTGAATATGAAGCGTGGTATCGAGAGCATGAAGATCACTGTGACGCAAATCATACCGGAAGTGCTGGCAAAATGGAGGTAGACGGCATCGTGGAAATGTTCAAGAGATCGGAAGAGTTGTACAACGTAAAATACGCGAACTATATCGGAGACGGCGACACGAAAACGTTCAAAGCCTTATTGGACACAAAGCCTTACGGGGATGATTTTTTAGTTTGCAAAAAAGAATGTGTTTTGCATGTTAAAAAACGTTTGTACAAACGTGCTGTTGATGCGAAAAAAAAACATGCACAAATAAAGAAAGCAACAAAGAAATTGACAGAAAAAGAAGAGGGAAAAAAGACACAGCGGAAATCGATAAATAAAACACCGAAGCGTCAACAATTGACGAATAAATTATTGCAAGAGCTGTCAACTTATTACGGTCTAGCAATTAGACGTAATTCAGATTCGACTGAAGGGATGAGAAGTGAAATATGGGCAGCATATTATCACAAAATTTCAACAGATGAAAATCCGCAACACTCGTACTGTCCTCCAGGTTCCGAATCGTGGTGCAAGTGGCGTCAAAGTGAGGCTGCAGGTACTTTAGACACCTACGAGCACCCACCTGCTCTGTGCGATGAAGCACAAGAGATATTAAAACCAATTTATGAAGAATTGACAGCAGAGACTTTATTGGAAAGGTGTATTGGCAGTAATACGCAGAACAATAACGAAAGTTTCAATGCTTGCGTGTGGCACCTTGCGCCGAAACATCTGTTTGCCGGAAAAAAAATCATTGATATTGCCACTCACATTTCCGCTTGCATATTCAATGAAGGATTCGCATCCCTATTGAAAATAATGGAGACCATGGGCATAACAATCGGGCCACAAGCGGAGCAACTAGCGCAAAACCGAGACGAGCTGCGAGTATCGAGCGCCAACCGTAGGAGCACGGACAACTCCAAAGAGGCTCGGACAGCTCGAAGAAATGAAAGGAGTGAGGAAATCTTGAATTATGAACGTTCCGAAGGAATCCTATATGGTGCCGGAATCGCGGATTAACTGTAAGTATTCAAAATTTGCTCAATTTTTGAAAATATCTGTACCTCAAACTTTAAACTCATTTATCTCGAAACGACTTTTTTCGGCACCGCGCAGGTGAAAACAAAAAAACTATTCAACCGAATCACTTGAAATTTGGATATGTTGTTCACAACATGTATGGCTATCGTCGGGGCTGCAATCATAATTTTATTTAAATAATTTCTTATTGTTTATACTAAAAAACTAGTGAAAAAAACTCGATTTTACGAATTTTTTTTTCAAAAGCGCGCCATTTTGTCAATTTTTAATTTTTTCGATTTGTTCCAGCCCCGACCATAACTGCACTCTTTCTGATTAAGAATCTTCTTGAATTTTGTGTTTCAGATGAGTAGAAGTCTCGGATCGATCTTCACCGTCCGGGTCGGATTTTTCGAGAGGGTCGTCTTCAATGCCAATTATATGATAATAAACACTGTTTTTAAAATTAAAAAAAAATTTTTTTGTATACTTAATAAAGGTAGTAATAAACCCGAAAAGTTAAAACATCGATTTTTTAATTTTTTATGGCAAAAAAAAAATCGTGAAAATAGGTGAAATTTTCGTGCTCTAGACCATACGGTTCCCTTAAGACTAATGGTGGGCTATAATTAAGATTAAATTATTTATTTACAGGGCCAGAAAGTGCTAGTCTCGTTCTTATCACAGATGTCTCTGCATTACTGGTTGTCATATAGATAATGTGGTTTTGGCACGGTATTGCTCGCTTAAATGCATTTGATTTGCTTCGATGAATATTTTTACATGTTACTGTGTGCTTGTTACATTATAATGTGATGTGGTAGTTTATATTTTATTTTGAATGGTGCGTTCTCAGGTGTTAGGATTCCAATGTTTCTCAGTATTGGCAATTTCATTTGTTGGTAGAAATCTCGAGTTCTTTTGTGTATATCTTCGTAAATAAGTGTTGTCTTCGTTAATTCATGAATTTTCTTGTTTGAGACGTGCCATTTTGCTTTGGAAAGAGTTCTGAGTATTTTATTTTGGAAAACTTGTATTTTGTTGATGTTGGTTTTGCATGTGTTTCCCCAGATGGGGTCAGCATAAAGCAGAACTGGTTTAATTATGGAATTATAGAGTAATAGCTTGTTTCTACCACTCATTTTGCTTTTATAACCTAACAGATATTGTAGCATGCCTTTAATACATTGAGCTTTTTTCTTTATTGTTTCGATGTGTTTAGTAAATGAGAGCTTATCGTCTAGGGTGACTCCTAAGTATTTAGCATATCTTTTTGGTTTGATTTGCGTATTGTTCATTAACAAAGGTATGTTGTTAGATTTTTTATGTTTTTTCCTTGAGAATAGTACATATTCGGTTTTATTCTCGTTAATTTTTATTTTCCATTTTTTGAAGTGTTTTGATATGAGGTTTATGTGTTTTTGAACCTGTTCGAGCGCTGTATTTTTGCTCCATGAGCTTGAGTAAACTGCTGTGTCATCCGCAAAGAGTGCTATTTCTGTTTTTGTCGTTTTGGGAATGTCATTGATGAAGTATAGAAAAAGTACTGGGCCAAGGATTGAGCCTTGTGGCACTCCTGCTGCTATTTTTTGTTTGTTTGAGTATTCTCCGTTAATAACAACAGAGAAGGTTCGGTTGGTTAAGTAGTTTAATATTAACTTGATTAGGTAGTGTGGAATATTGAGTTTATGTAGTTTATATATCAGTCCTTTGTGCCAGACCGTATCGAAGGCTTTTTCAATGTCCAAAAGGACTAAGGCTGTGGATTTATTTATGTTAAAGTTGTAGCTAATGTGATTTGTGAGCCTGGCTAGTTGTTGGACTGTGTTATGAGATTGACGGAAGCCAAATTGTTCTGGTATTAGTTGTTGGTGTGTGCTTTCGTGTGTTTTAAGCCTATTTAATATGATTTTTTCAAAGATTTTACTAATGGTTGGTAGTAGACTAATGGGTCGGTAGTTTTGTGGAAATAGTTTATCTTTGCCTGGTTTAGGGAACGGTAACAAGTTTGCGTGTTTCCAAGAAGTTGGAAAATAACTATGTTTAAAGCACGCGTTGAATATATTTGTGATTTGAGTTATGACTTTTCTAGGGAAGTGTTTTATTATAATATTTTGTATTGCATCTGGGCCTGGTGCTTTAAGTGGTTTTATATGTTTTATAACTTTCGCTATTTCTGTTGGGGTAGTATAGTGAACTTCGTAAATGTCTGTTTCTTTATAGGTTATGTGTTTATAGGTTTGGTGTACTAATGAGGATAGCGCATGGGTGCTCATATTTTCTGTTAGGTGGTGTACTTTTTCGAAGTTTTCTGCTAGTACATCAGCTTTGTGTTTGTTAGTTGTGACTAGTCCTCGTGGTCCATGAAGAGTAGGTACTGTGTTTTCAGCAGGTTTTGTGAAGCATTTTGCCATTTTCCATATGGAATTATCTTTGATGTTCAATGTTTTTAATTTGGCTTCCCAAGTAAAATTCGAGTGTTCCTTGATTTTCTTTTTAATTGTTCGTGATAGGAGGTTTCTGATAAATTTAAATTGTAAATATCTAGTGTTTTGGAATTTTCTTCTGAATTTGTTGCGTAGTCTAATTAGCTCTATAATGTCTTCATTGAGTGTTGTGTCTTTACTTTTTTGTTTGCTGTGTGGAATTGAAAGATCGATTGCGTCTTTAATTTGGGTGGTTAGGTCTGCAACGCTTCTTTCGATTTCTGATTTAGATTGAATGTTTTGTGTGAGTTTGATATTATTGTTTAATGTTAGGGAAAATTTATTCCAGTCCGCTTTTTTGTAGTTGAGTGAGTGTTTAGTGGTAGACTGGACTGTTGTTTGTTTTAGTTTTATCAATATGGGTAGATGGTCAGAGTCTAGTTCGTTTAATGTTTCGACTGTAGGATTAGGCATGTTTTTAGTTAAGGCAAAGTCCACGAATCTCGGGGGTGCTAGGTTGTATGGATATAGTGTGAAGTTATTAGGTGCTGCTAATGCGATATTCTTATGAAGTGTGTACTGGAATATGATTTTTCCGTTCGTGTTGTTATTGGGACAATGCCAGTTTGTATGTTTCGAGTTGAAATCTCCAACGGCGATAACAGTGTTTGCTGAGTTGAAAATAGTATTTAGGTCTGTTGTTTTGATTTTGGTTTGAGGCCTAGCGTAAACAGATACTATTGTGTGATTATTTGCTAGTCGAATGCCGTGGGCTTCGATGGAAATAGTTTCGAATTTTATTTCGGAGCAAATTATATTACTTTTAGAGAATATTGCCACTCCCCCTCCTCCTGTGTTACCTTCTCGGTATTTTCGGAAGCACCGATAGCCTGGGATTTTACATTTGAAATTTGCTTTGAGTTTGGTTTCATTTATAAGGAGAATATCAATATTAAATTTCTGTAGGACGTGCGAGATTTCCTTTATATTATTCCTAATACCATTAGCATTCCAGTGTAGGATTGACAATTGATTCGTGGTTACATAGTTCGTGTTACACATATTTTAATACTATATTATAGAAAACTTGGCATTTTGCGATGTGATCATTGCAGTGTTCTAGCTCAGCGTTTAGTTCTCTAAACATACTCAGCATTTTATTTAAATCGCAGCGTGTTCTAAGCGTTTGGATTTCTTTAGTTATATTCGTAAATGTATCATCATAATGAGTCGTATCAAGAAGACTCTGCTGTGAGATGTCGGGAACTCGCTTTTTATTATTGTTGTTGTTGGTATTGGGATTATTATCAGTATTCATTTGCGTAATTTGTGAGTATAATCTGTTAATTCTAGGATCTCTATTAGGTAATTGTACTTGCGATATTTTATTATTATTTGTTGTACTCTGTTGATTTGGCCATTGTCCATCGTTGATGTTGCTGGGGCGAGTGGTTTCAGGGCAGCTTGGTAGAGATGGAAACTCTGGTCGACTTGTAGTTGGTGCTGGTGGTAGCGTAGTGCGTGAATTAGATTCTTTTTTGAATCTGTTGCCTCGATTTTTGTTGAGCAAGGCCTTTTGTAGATGGTGTTTGTAGACCTCGCAGATGGTAGCGTTGGCAGGGTGGTCTTGTTTGCAGTTTGCGCATTGTGGTTTTTCGGCTGGTTCTTTAATGCAGTCCTTGGTAAGATGCTTTCCTATGCATTTGACGCATTTTGGTTCTTGGTAACAGAATTTCGTGCCATGGCTGAAGCCCTGACACCTGTAACATTGTGAAATAATTTTGGGGTTTTTGTATGTTTCCCATGTGACTAAGACTGAGCATATGCTTCGTATTGCCCTTATTTCCCGTGTGTTTGTATTTGGGTCGAAAGCCGCAAAGTATAATGCTCTGTTTTGATTTGTGTGCTCTCCTTGATTCATTTTTTTGATTTTAATCGGTTTATAACCATGTTCCACTAGCTCATCAATGATGAGGCTTTCGTCAAGGTGTGGTAGGCCTTTGATGACTAGTTTTTTTGGTTTTTGATCTGGTGTTCCGTAGGTGTGAAATTTGTGTCCTAGCAATTCTAATTCTTTTATGTATTTTTGCACTTCTTCTCTCGTTTTCATGTAGACATTGATTGTAGAGTTAGTGAATTTTAATTTCGTTCCCTGATAATTTTTAATTATGTTCAGGTGTAATTTGGTTTTGTCGTCTGTACTTAGTTCCTCACTATTGATAATTATAGGAGCTATTTTTTGATTTTTTGTTATTTCTTTGACTTCACGAGGTGAAGTGTCCGACATGTCGCTATCCGATTCGCATTCCGATAAGCTTTCATAGCGGTTTTGCGTGGAGACATTTGTTTTGTTTTTTACCTTTGGGTGTTTTGTATTGGTGATGGCGGTAGCGTCGGTCTCACCAACTCTTCGCTTCTTATTCATGTTTTTGGCAGTGGAAGGCTCCATGGTAGTAGAGTTGTGCGAGACGTCCTTCTGAGCTGTTCCCTTGGTTGAGTAGGTTGTCCATTCGTTAGATGTATCGTGGAGGCTCGGGAGGTCGCGTCCAGTGCGTGCGCCCTTACTTGGGCTCGCGGGGCTAGCAGGTGAGAATCCTTCACTCATCCCTAGGCTTGGGAGGGCTAGGGATGTCACTTGCGATGATCAATCACTTTCACTATTCGTAGCTCTATTCACTCATTAGCGAGCGCGGCATTCAAGCATGTAAATTGCTTATGCGGCATGTTTAAACAGGCAGCGTGTTTAATTTGTGAGTGAATCACTATTAGCTCTTAGTACTGAAGGGCTTTAATCGAGCTGTTAGTATGGCACGCGTATCACATAGGTGTGTAGCATGTAGTGCGATTTATTTACGGATCGCGATGAGTTTAAGTCACTCTTAATTATGTTGCTCTTTGGTTTCTCTTTGATTGTCTAGCGCGTGGAAATTCACTTTATCGTGGTTAACTGCGAGTTGATATCGCTCTCTGGCAACTCTTGGTTTGTCGAGCGCGTACGATTTCACTTCGCGCATTACAGGTTATTTCGGAGTAGTGAGCCGTCTCTCTAATTTACTTATTAGTTTGCGCGTGGCTTTGCTCATTACTTTTAAGTAATCACTGCTTGCTTTTATCACTCCTTTGTTTATTCAGTCTCTGTTTAGAGCAGTAGGTTGGTTAATTGTGGGCGCTCGGTCTCGCGCGAAGAGCACACTCGATCTGATTTATTTCAGTGTGTACGTTTATGATTGCTCGTAGCAGAGCCGGAGGTACGTGCGAAACCGTGTCAACCTACGTCGACTGATCAGGTACTTCCCTGCCTCACGTCTGCCTTTTAATACCCTCCATGGGTGAGCCGCTGCTGCCGCTCACGCTCGATTGGCGGATCGTGCGATGGTGGGGTAACGCTCGCGGGCCCCGTGTTCGCGTGCGTGCTTTTCGCGGATTGGCGCGGCGGTTGGAGTTCGCGATAAAATGATAAGTATTATTATAGCTATTACATTTGCACGAGTGCGCTTCTGATCGGTGCGCTGGTTGGAATTTTGTGTCTTGTACGCCATGTATTATTATAGATAATGCATCCGTACGAGCGCGTGTCTGATTGGTGCGCTAGTCGGTAGTGTAATCGCACATTCTCCGAATTATAATATTTTCTCAATATGCACGCTCTCTTTCTTTCTTTTCTTTCAGATATCAATGTCTTAAGTGTGACATGTATTTATATGAATGAAGCAATTAAATAAACTATATTTTCGCGTATTAAATCTTGTGTGTTTTTTTTCTCTGTATCCCTTTTCAGGTGGTAAGTATAGGCCTATATATTCTATTCTCTTTTTCAGCAACTCAAAAACATGTTACGTGTAACAAATTCAGCTCGAAAATTCGTACGGGAGGGCAGCCCAGGGCCTGCAGACTTTCGCGACGACTATCACGAGATGCCTCATATCAGTAGCTATATTCGGAGCTTCTGCGGGCATATGAGGAACAAACTCACATAGAACGGGTTTCACACGCGTTTAATCACGACTCACGGGTTTATTATTTGCCTCACCACGGGCTGTTGAAAGAATCGAGTACTACAACGAAATTGAGAGACGTTTTTATCGGATCAAGCGCTACGGGAACGGGAGTATCTCTTAATGATCTTTTGCATACGGGTGCAGAACTTGAACGGGATATTTCAGACGTCCCGTCATGGGTACGGCGACATCATTACGTCTTCGCATCGGATATTATGATGATGTTTCGTTAAATTTGGGGTCATCGGGATGACTTGGACTTACAACGAATATTGTGGGTCGATCGACGCGGAAACATCATTGCATTTTGGCTCACAACCGTGATTTACGGCTCGAGGCCGGCTCCGTTACTCGCGGTTCGCGTTTTGTTGCAGCTTGTCGAGGACGAGGGCCGTAAATTTCCTGAAGCGGTCGCTCCTCTTACAATGGGGCGATACGTGGACGATATTTACGGGGGAGCTCTCGGATTTCATCCGTTGGGCGCAACAACTCACCAGAATTTGCATGGCGGGCGGGGTTCCACTCGCGAAGTGTCAAAATAATCATCCGGAGCTTCTCACCTCTATCGGGGCTAACATCAGCTCGGAATCCTCTCACTCATTTCATGATTGCGAGACAAAGGTACTTGGTATCACATGGATTCCCGTCACGGACGTGTTTAAATTCACGACTCTTCCATTCTCCACCGGGGATACAATCACGAAACGAGCCATTCTGTCGGAGATTGCTCAGCTTTACGATCCATTGAGCTTTCTCGCCCTTGTCATGATTCGGGCGAAAATTCTCTTGCAAAACCTGTGGCTGGAGAAACTCGGCTGGGATAACAAAGTCTCAGCTTGCGTATGCGACACATAGGTCGCATTTCGTCGGGAATTAACGAATCTTGGGAATATTTTCGTTCCGAGATGGATCAACTTCACTCCCTCCGCAATAGTGGAGTAACACAGGTTCTCGGACGCGTCACAACTCGCAATGAGTGCTGTTTTTTACCTACGGGTGTTGGAATCGGGATCAGCAACACGGTACAATGGTTTGCTCAAAAACAAAAGTTGTACCTATCAAACGTCTCACTATTTCGCGTCGGGAACTCTCAGCGGCTCTTCTCTTGGTCAAGCTCGTTCGGTATGTACAAGATATTCTCAATCTCACTGACTCAAAGGTTTTTCTCTGGAAGTGGAAATCTCACTTCTATTGGCCGTCTCATATCATCGGTGTGGATCTCACAGCGTCGCTAGAGGAGCGACCAGGTCTTACTCTCACTGTCTTCAGCAGGCTCAACCTCACCGCCTCCCGGCTCCCGGCTCCCGGCTCACTCGGCTGTTGAGAATCACCTCACTCTGCTTCAAAGTATTTACGACACTTCCAAGATAAAACCAAGGGAGACCGGGCTCACAAATCTCCCCGGATGACCTGGAACACTCACGGTTTTTTTGGGCTGAAGCCACACAGGGCCTCCACTTCTCAATGGAGCTCACACTTCTCTCATCGAAACAGGCTCTTCTAAAATCGCATCCATTCACGCTATTGACCGGATTTATTAATGCACACAGGGTTCTGAGAGTAGAAGGGCGGCTCAAGCACTCAGCCTTTCAACCTGAGAGTAAACAAGCCGTCATTCTGCCTCGGGATTCGGCTCTCACGCGACTTCTCACCGCAGATGCTCACCAGCGGACATTACACGGCGGGACAAGCTACATTGGCATATCTGTGTTCTCACTATTGGATTCTCGGTGGGCGGGCACTAGTACGTTCATTCATCCAGAGCTGCGTGAAATGCGCACGTCAACGCATGATAACAGCTCAGGAACTCATGGGACAGTCACTCACTCACTCGGGTGACCCTTTCACGAGCGTTTCTCTACACAGGAGTAGATTACGCCGGGCTAATTTCTCTCAAGGTCGGGCAGGGCCGGGGCTCACATTCACACAAGAGCTCGTTCCGTCTTTTGAAGACGGCTGGCTCGTCCTTTAAAGCACTCATTGTAGTTCCAAAGCCATCTCTGCGGGAAGTTAATACGAATTGGCAGCTCATACAAGAAAGACTGCAATACTTTTGGGATCATTGGTCAACGGTCTATCCACAACGGCAACAAGCCATCTCAAAATGGCATCATCCATCTCATGAGGTTCGGATGGGCGCTCTCGCCCCTGTTGGTTGACAAAAAGACCTCACCTACGGAATAGCCCTTGGCACGGGTCTTGGAACTGCACCCGGGACAGGACGGAGTCACTCGGGTGGTCACCATGAAGACAGCAATCTCAACATGTTGCGTACCAAGATACGCGATACCAAATTAGGCCTTGAATTACTTAAAATGAAACGATTGAATACCTTCTCTTGTTCGTGTGGCAACGCATCTATGCGGCTGATAATTATTTTACATTCAAGCTCGTATTGTATATATTTATAAACGTACACATTTTATTAGTTAAACTCATTCGGTTTTAATAATGCTTTGCTTTCGGATATTACATTAATGGAAAAGAACCTCCTTCATAAAACTCTTTATTTTTTGCTCTGCTAAAAAGATTAGCAATGAACCGCTTAACAAGCGTTTCTCAATAAGGATTCCTTTTATGCACATATCGCTTTGAAATTACAATGAGAATACCTTCCAAACGTTGTACGGGATTTCCCTCTCATTACTTTAAGAAATTGTATCTGTTGAATATTGTATTTCTGAGCATTTTTTGTATGGTCGACAATTTCGATATATTCGAGGTTCTTTGAAGGATCAAGACAACCGTAGGTAAATGTTTTACGACACTCCGAGAGTCCCAATCCCAAAAAATCCAGACGAATCATAAAACAATCGAACAATCCAACTAGGACGAGACTGCCACACGGGTTTTTCCCGTCACAAGCAAGGGATTCCGTATACATTGTTTATCCTTTCTTGTGTTTTGTTATTGGATTTTTTCTGGTTTTATGGAGGTAAAAACATGTCCGTCGATGTCTCTCTTTCTATTTTCCTGGATTTTCCATTTCTTAACGAATCAGAAATTTGTCCACCCCACTTTCTATAATTCCGCCAATGGAATTCTAACAATGTAACTTTACAGTTCCTCATCCCCTCTTGGATCGTCATCGCGGGAGCATGTTTTTATTATAATATTTTTCAGTCTTCAATCAACTTCCAACGACATCGGTCTTCTTCTGATTATCTAACCGAGTGGTCTTCAACCGATGGTCAATCCTAATTCAAACTCAACAAAATAAGAATTTTATGACATTATTTTCTTTCAACTTGTTAACTTCATTGTACGTCAAATTTGTGAACAATATATATCTGTTTCCTGTTATTATCAACATCAGTATGTGTTTTTCTTTATATTCATTAATTCGTAAATGGTTACACTCTCTTAATTTAGAGTGTAACGTATCGGGAAAACATCGTCGCGACAATTTGCGTATTCGGAAATTACGTCTCCGATAGAAACTTTGTAAGTTCGCGGTGTTCACGGTACACAACACTCACTCGACCTATTGTCAAATTGGCAATCCTCCCAATCTGACCGGGAACTCAAGATATCGACAGCACTGCTGATGCGGGTGGAATGTTCAGGACTTACGAGGGTTCCGTAATTCCTGAATTATTCATAATTATCGCGGGAAAATGACGAGCAAGTTACGCCGGGCAGTTACTCGTGGCAGCCGCCGATGGCGCCACTTTTCGGGGCACTTTCTCTCATCGATCGCGTGATCGCTCGGCTTTTCCCTTTCTCTTCCTCGATCTTTCTTCATCGATCTCACGGACCACACGCATTGTCTCACGTGGAAATGAGACATTTGATCCTCACCGCGAGACAACTATTCGAATCGGGAAATAATTACACCCAAGTATTCGGAATAGTTGTTCTCACACGTTTGGCGGGCAAACGCATCTCTCGTCGAGGGGATCGTCGAGATCTCGATCGATCCGATCCAACGTTTCGGGCCGCGTCGCGTTCCCAGCGTCGGCCATTGTCGCATCGAACTCGAGCACTTCGCGCGCGGGCGACGTTTCTCACGGGTTTTCAGGCAACTTTCCTCACCTTTATCATCTGCACAGTTTCTTGTAGAGATAGTCTTTGAAGAATATATTTTTGTTATTATTTTTGTGAACAACTGAATTTGTGCCCTTCTTCTCCACCTACACCAGATCCCTTCACAAACAAGTTACAATTTGCAATAAAGATTTATTTAAAAAAATTGGGCTTTCCAAAAGTAGTAACAAATCATTTGTAGAAATTTAATTGAATATATATTTGCAAGAAAATTGAATAAACAATGTATTTTTTTCAGTTGCAATTTAAAGTCATCGGAATTTTTTAATACGTTGCAATAAACAATTGTTTCAAAAAGTTTGATTTGATACCGAAAAATACCAATTGGAGAATGTATTTTGAATTGAATCTGATAAATTGAAAGTATCTTAAAAATTGCAGTAAACAATTCAATGATAATCGCGTGAAATCGATGATAGATGCTTTTTTATTATATCGCACATCGTTGATAGTGTGACGTGGGTCTGACGAGTCCACAATGAAATGTGACGTCAAGACGCACTCAAGGTTAAGAAACCTTGAAAAAATGGTCGTTCCCTTTTTGCCCTAGCCTCTCGGCCAATAGACTGGATGGGAGTCTTTAATTGAGGAGTGCAAATAAATGTGGAAACGTCGTGTTGAATTTAATCTGACTCAAAGAGTCTGTATTTTAGAAAACAAATTAATGATATTACAAATAAAACAAATAATGGACTTACAGTTTGGTAACGATGAAGATGGCAGAACGAAATCGGTCAGTCGAAAGGGTGAAAATCTTCGTTGACCTCGCAGTTTCTCGAAATAACTTCAATAATTCTTAATTCGTCTTTGACTTAATACTTTTCAGTTTCAACTTTAAACTTTGAATATTTTCTCTATTAATTTCAATCTTTCTATTACTTTAATCTTTCTTATTTCTTTGAGTTTATTTAATTTCGGTCTCTTCTTTATTATTTGGACTCGGTACTTTTCTTTTGACTCTGCAACTTTCTGATTCTACTATTCACTTCTCTGTTCTGACTCTTCTCTGCTCTTAACTGACTTCTGCTTTCTGATTCACTTCTGCCTTTTCTGACTCTCTTCTGCCTTGATTTTCTTTCTGCGCGTCTTTTTATCATTTCGGTTTATAGGCGTTCCGAAATTTTAAGTCGTAGAAAGGTTCAACCAATGATGGTCCATTTTCATCTTGATTTTCCCTTTCTTAAACTAAAGGGCCTGATGCTTCGGGAGCGCACACTCCCCTCCACATAGGTTATCCTGTCTTTGTCGCGTAGGTGGGTTTCGCCCCTCCCTGACGGACAAATATGTTGCTTTGGGAAGGCCCATCTTCCCTCCACAACTTACGTCTTATGCGTATTATCGAATACAATATTTTATTTATTATATTATTCAATATTTGTCAAATTGTTGTTATTTCAAACGTATTAGCATTTGTTTTGCGATTTACCTCATATGTCTCTTAATGTCAAACTTATTTAATAGCGTCACTTATATTTTCTTTTCATGTCGTCCGTTTCGATTGTTATAATTATTCCAATTGAATTTTCTATTATTTTCATTGTTATTTTGTTTCCTCATTACTATTTATCAATTATTAATTTATTTATTTTAACATTGAGATTTAATTTGTGTGTTTAAATTGTTTATTGTTAAAAGAAAAATATTTCAATGTTGAGAATATTTGAAAAGTGTTTCGTTTCGTTTGAAGAGCAGCTGCATAAAGTTTTATGATCGTGGAAATATTTGAGATTTGGTTTTCTTGGAATTTTGGTACTTAAAAATGTTCATGTTCCCCATCTACCCATGGCGTCTACGAGTCGCCAGATAAGTGGTCCTCGAAAGGTTGCGGCATCTCATATTACTCCCTTTCGTAGGAATGCATTTTCTAATCTTCATGCGTTTCCGCTTTCGGTCCGTTGATATTTTTTTGAACACGTGTGCTTTTTTGAGAAAAACAGACTCGTGGGAAGTTTACATATAGAAAATGTTTATAAGAGTCTAGACGTTTTGTGTGCTCTTGTAACGATATTTAAAGAATTTCTCAAAGAGAGAAAAAAAAGAAATACGGCGTTTCGACGGACGTCACAATAGCATGGCCGATTTTTTCAATTTTTATCTCGCTAGACATTACATAACGTGATGATTCGCAAGATTTTTTAATTTAAAAAATTTCAAACACATACAGGAAATGAAAATTTATTGAAATTTATTAGAAGGATTGGTTATTGTCTTTCAACTCAAATTTTTTTTTAAATTTTCAATGAATGTTAGTCAATAAATATCGTCGACTCATGATCGCGCTTCAGGGCGTTGTAGTGCTTCGAGGTGACATCACAGGTAAATGATTTAAATGTGCAAATTTATCATTGTTATTTAACAAAGGCGGTAGTCAAAAGAACATTATTGTCCGACCTTTTTCCGATTTTTTACAATTTTTTGAAAGAATAATCGCGCAGAACGCCCTCTCAATTTTCAATCGTTTCCTCCTTACGTTGTTCCTACTTCACTAGCGCTATCTCGTTTTATTTATGATTCGGGAACGCTCAACGTTCGCATCCTTCTCACCGCACGCACACGATCAATCTCACTCGCGCGTTTACACACACACTTCCAGGCGCTCTACGCCTTCACGCAGACCACTTACTGGCCGTGTCGACCGTTTATTCAGTGGGTGCCATTGGCTGGGGTTAATTAATATCTCATGAGGGGGGCGTTGGAGAAAAAAATGACAGAGGACTTTTCGGTCCAGAATTTCACCACCTACCCATCTCTCAACGATTGGTTGACCATTATGGGACAGGCTGTATATTGCTATTTTCTTCCAGATTAGGGTACTTCTGATATAAGAAATACGCCTTTAAATCAATTCTCCATATTAAGTGTACGGGCCGGTTTACATATTTTCAATCGACGTGGCATCGTGAACTATAAAGCAAATTGTACGTTCAAAATAAACATGAATTTGCTCAATTATGGAAAAAAACCGAAGATACGCTGAATATACAGAAAAACTCACAAAACAAAAACCAAACAATATTTTTAAATTTTTTATAATAATTTTAATTATAAATATAGCACTTAAATAATGGTTCAATTTAAATTATAGTTTAATTTGAATTATTATAATAGGAGTAAAAGGTGACGACGTATATAAATGAAGAACTAATTATTCTTCCTTCATCAGAATGATCTGTTATGTATAATTATTAGACCTGTTCTTAAGAAGGGCAAAATCGAATTCTAATGGTCTTACCTACATGGAAATTTATATATGCACTTCATATATTATAATTATATTACATTTGCAATTTCATTATATGCACCGTATATGCCATATATGGAAAATATATGGAAAATATATGGCGCATATGCAAGATTTTGCCGCTTTTTTTTATATGAAAAATATATAATGTAATACATGTGCCGTATATGCAGAATATATGCGCCATATATGTGGTATACATGCATCGTATATGTAGGATAACTGTGCCATGTATGCAATATATATGCGGCATATATGCAGAATATATGCGCCATATATGTGGTATACATGCATCGTATATGTAGGATAACTGTGCCATCTATGCAACATATATGCGCAATACATGCGTCATATATGTAAGATATATGCGCCATGTATGCAACATATATTCACCACATATAAATATAAATTTCAAAAACTCTCAAAAACCTTAAAAAAAAAAGTTTCCTGATTGAAAGCGAGCATTATTGCGGAAGTATTATTCATTATGACCTATCCACCAATCAATTTGACCGGAAAAAACCGAATGAATTAATTGTGCCGACAGTGGGACTTGAACCCACGACCTGCTAGTCTACAAGTCTAACTACACAACCGCGCCTTTAACCACTAGACCAACGATCACTTCACAACTTCCTAAGATTTTAAGGACATATCAGTAACAAAGTACACTTACATTTACAGTAGTACAGCAGTACATGGTACAGCAGTAACATGGGTGACTGAATGTATCGATGTTGCAGAGGTACATTTCCGACAAAACCAAGATAATAACAATTTCGAAAAATTATTAACGGAAAATTATCATTGAATAAATTATAAACAATTAAAAATTATTCATCAGTCTTCCAACATAAATATGTTTCAGTACTTGTGAAAAATTTTTCAAATGCGATATGTAGCATAGGGCTATATATGGCACATATATGGCGCGATTACATGGAATATATATCGTGCATATATGGCACATATATGGTGCACATATATATGGCACATGTATGATGCATGTATGAGATATATACGGCTCATGTATTTGACATACATAATCCCATACATGGCAATCACGTACACGCCATATATGCGCCACATATACGCCACATATTTGCCATATATATAGCGCATATATCGTGCATATATGGTGCATGTTTGTGCGGTATATTTGCATGTTTAGCGCCATACATGCACCATCTATGGGGACATTCTAATGTGTATATTGGGCATGTATACGCTATATACTGAGTGCATATATACGTATTATATTGCCGGTATAGAACTTTTTGGCGCTTTATATGGAAACGATATAAATATATGGCACATATATTTTCTGCGTATATTTTGCATATATAAATTCCCATGTGGGTACCCCCCCAATTGGTTCGAAACAATTTTTTTTAAATGTCAGAATTTTTAAAAAATCGTTCCTCTATATTTACCCACCGCTAGGAAGACTTACTTTTTCCCATAAGAAAAGCATTCTTTTTTCGTGATTTTTAATCTTTTCTTTCTCGTTGCCCTAATTATCAGCGGAAAAATCGTAAATTCTCAGAAAATGTTGACAGTAATGTTACCTTTTTGTCGAATTTTTTGAAATTCGATACAAACATTTTTGGGCTAGATCAATCACATCTTTATTTTCTGTATGTTGCGAAAAACGCGGAAGAAAGTCAAAAACGTGATTTGGAGAGTTAAATATCGAAAAAATTCAATCAGAGTAGTCTTAACGGGAGAGGTCTAGTTGAAATTTTCAAAAAATCGATTTTTTAATTTTTTAATTTTCTAAAAGTACTACATCTTAAGAGTATTTTCCGTCTAATTGCATTCAAATCGGACCATTATTCGCCGAAATACATAACTTTGAAGGAAGCCGTGTTAGAGCCATACAAAGTAAGCAGGTAGCGGCAGCTGTGCGCTCGACTCCAAAGGGTCGCTGAAGGGCTTTATTGTATTTCATACGTGTATAAATACATATACAGTTGCGTGCAAAAGTTTCGAGCCAAACCATTTATCATTAATAATTGTTGTATAAAACAGGAATAAAAAAACTAAATATTGTCATTAGAACTGAAACAATTATATTATCCAACTAAACAACTTACAATTTTTTAAACAAAATATGATCAATTTATAACAAAATATATGAAATATACAGGGTGAGGCATTAACTATTGCCACCGTAAATATCTCTGTAATTATCGACATCACAAAAAAATATTCACGTTTGCTTCACGAAAAAATACGAAATGCGAGCAATATACAGCCTGTCCCAAAAGGGTCGAAGATCTCTGAAAGGGTGGTAAATCTCAAAATTCTGAATCGAAAAGTCCTCAGCGGTTTTTCGATCCGATGCACCCCTGATGAGTTATTAATAATTAATGACAGCCAATAATACGCGTGGGCTGGGCGGCGCGTGGTGGTGTGCGTGTGACGGTGTGCCCGGCTGCACCACGAGAGGCAGGGCTACGCCGCGCGACGCGGACGTGTGTGTGCATGGGTGTGAGAGCCCAAGCTAGGCAGCGAGCGTTGATTGTATTGAAGGAGAATGCGAAAACAATAAGTAGCGCCCCGCGATGATACATTTTTATATGAAATGGATGATAAATTAATTAAATTCAATTAATTCATATGGAATTGTAAATCCTGAATGGAAAGCGAAATCTCCACTGAAGATGTTAAAATTCCACTTATTTATTTACTTAAACTAAAAATAAATATCAGCTTGGCGTTTTTTCATACGATATTTTTTCATTATTGATTGAAAACAAAAAAAAATTATACGCATTAATGGACGAATTTTTCGCATGCTAATTAATTTATTTTCATGATTGTCCGACTAACTTAATTGATGAGTGATATCATCAACTCCATCAATGACTCTTCCTCCTAACTTCTCGAACGAATCGTCTCGAGATAATTGAATTTAAGGTGTTTCTGAAGAGAGAAATAGCGAATATCCTGAGAGGTAAAGATTTTCAAAACTTTCGACACGGAGAAATAGAAATTTCAACATTTCAGTCTGCGAATATTTCACAAAATGTATTTAGTTTCAACAAATCATAATTTGCCGACATTTTTAGGGTTGAGGAGAGGATAAAATCCTCTCTTAAAAATTCAAGCGTCCCTCCGAACGGTGAGTATGTATACATGTAAAAAATGTGACAAATATATTTTTTTTGCAATGATTCATTATCATTTATTGTTATTCGTGTTATGTAATTATTATACAACACAAAAAATGTCAGTACAAAGATTTCAACACAACATCTAATTATTATTTTTGGGATCCTCGGAGGTGTCGGGTACATTTTTATAACGTTTGAATCCTTCTATTATTCTTAATTCTATTTAAATTCTCAACAATCGTTGAAAAAAAATTATTCTAATAATTGTTGAAACACCGCTATGAATTTTTGACATTTTTCAATTTTTAATCTTACAGTTTTAGCAGTTCGTTGTAGTTTTTTTGTTTTTGTTTTTGCATAAGAATTTTTTTTAACGATTGTTGTGAATTTAAATAAAATTATGAACACAATTTTGTTTACCGTGCAGATGTTTTTGAAGTATTATGTATTTCGAAGGATTCAAAAGTTATAAAAATACACCCGACACCTCCCAGGATCCCGAAGAATAATAATTACAAGATGTTGTGGTGAAATGTTTGACGTTTGACAAATACTGACGTTGTTTGTGTTGTACAATAACTACACAACACGAATAACAATAAATGATGATCAATCATTGCAAAAAAATGTATTTCTAATATTTTTTACATGTACATACTCACCGTTCGAAGGGATGCTTGAATTTTTAAGGAGAGGATTTCATCCACTCCTCAATCCTAGAAATGTCGGCAAATTGTGATTTGTTGAAATTAAATACATTATGTGAAATAATCACAGACTGAAATGTTGAAATTTCTATTTCTCCGTGTCGAGAGTTTTGAAAATCTTTACCTCTCAGGATATTCGCTATTTCCCTGTTCAGAAACACCGTAAATTCAATTATCTCGAGACGATTCGTTCGAGAAGTAAGGAGGAAGAGTCATTGATCGAGTTGATTATCTCACTCATCAATTAACTAAGTCGGACAATTATGAAAATAAATTAATTAGCATGCGTTAAATTCGACCATTAAAGCGCATAATTTTTTTTTGTTTTCAATCAATAACGTAAAAATATCGTATGACAAAACGCCAAGCTGATGTTTATTTTTAGTTTAAGTAAATAAATAAATGGAATTTTAACGGCTTTAGTAGAAATTTCGCTTTCCATTAAGGATTTACAATTCCACGTGAATTCATTTAATTCATTTATCATCCATTTATGAAAATGTATCATCGCGGGGTGGTACTTATTGTTTTCGCGTTCTCCTTCAATACAATCAACGCGTGCTGCCTAGCTTGGGCCCTCACACCTATGCACACACACACGTCCACGTCGCGCGGCGTAGCCCTGCCTCTCGCGGTGCGGCCGGGCACACCGTCACACGCACACCACCACGCGCCGCCCAGCCCACGCGTATTATTGGCTGTCATTAATTATTAATAACTCATCAGGGGTGCATCAGATCGAAAAACCGCTGAGGACTTTTCGATTCAGAATTTCGAGATCTACCACCCCTTCAGAGATCCTTCGACCCTTTTGGGACAGGCTGTATATTACATGGCTTCGAGATCCCGAGTCCTTACCGACACTGATCAAACTGCTACCGCAACTCTCTAAACGCCAAATAGCTCTTTTTTTTTACATTTCCAAAATTTCAATTATTAATATTTAATTAAGGATATATTTTCGAAAAATTCTGAATGCACGGATATTTTTCATTTTTTTTCTTTATCGATTGACAAAAAACACGAAAATTCTAGCTATAGGCAAACTCTGGCAAGCTTATTTTAATGATCATTTTTCGACGCTTTTATCAACAACATTTTTCGCAATTGCAATCGTTAGGCGACTAAAGTTCCCATTTGTCACTTTCTAACCCTGTGGTATTGACATATTAAAAGGGATATTTAAGGTTACATGGTTATTAAAGGTTACACGGGCGCTTGTCGCATTTTTGCATGAGTGGAAAGCATCTTTTTTATCAGCAATCCCAGCTGCGTTTCTACTATGTTATTTTGATTATCAATTTGCAAAAAACATTGTTATCAATCAGGTTTACCAATTATTGCAAATTGATCATTAAAAAATAACTACGTTGCAGTATTTAGTTGAAAACTGTCTTACTTATATCATTATCGACAATGATAATTATTGCGAATTAATTATTGAAAAATAACCACGTAGCAACACCCAACCGAACTACAATTTTTCAATTATATGATATGAGATTTTTAAATTTTTTTGAAAAAAACCTTGATTATTTCAAAGTTGACAAATTTTTCATTTTTTTTAAAGGAACGTTGATTTATTCTGCGTTGAATGCCGCAAATTCCAAAGCGAACTTTTCTTTCTATCTTTTTTTAATAGAAAACATTTTTCTTACTCTTTCGCAATCTATCTTAATTTTTATAATGGAATATATTCACTTAAATGGATTTTGCGATAAAATTGAGGCTAGATTCAGAAATTTTTTAAAAAATGTTCTCGATATAAAAAATATAAAAAATAGTTTTTGTCAATTGAAAACATTCGTTGTTTTCTAAATTTGGTTGTTTCCTATTTTTTGGCAATTCCCATTTTTTTTTAAAGTTTATCAATAGCAGTTTACCCTACAGAGTAAAGTACAGAGTCCTCGTCCTTGTACCATTAATCATGCTTCTTCGCGAAGATCATCAAGGGCTGGTTATAGCGGTTAATATACCGATGCAACAAAAAATAGAAATAAATAAAACCCATAGAAATACTTCATCAATATAATGTAACATTGTCACTGATATGATTAGATACGAAATTGCCATGCATGCTGAAGATGGGTGTATGCGTTAAAATAACCCAAATTATTCTCGTCAAAGAAGTAAAAATAATGTTATTAGAAACTTGGTGCTTCGATAGCTCTGTACCATTACGACCAATTTGGTCAATGATCACTAATTCTACTAATGGAGTAAATCCAAAACTCTTATTCGATTGCTTTCAATTATCTCGAGAAGATGCATTATCTATTATTTCACTAGGTACATGGTTTGCGGAGATCAGTCCGGAGTCATCTAGTAGTGTATTTTTTCATTATGTTTCCACGTAATGGGTACACTCCTTTATTGTTGGATCATTGTTTTACTTGATTAAAAAATTTGAATGAAAAGTGATGGACCGGGCAAGTGCACCGATGCATTAACGCTTAGTCTTGAATTGTGACGTTGAGTCTTCATCTAGATATTAAATTAATCACCGGTTTCTGATTGCTTTCTCACTTTACATTGATCTACAATTAATTATTCCTAGCAGCAAACATCACTATTTTTTGAGAATATTTCGTAATACCTTGCCGCAATCAATATGCGATTTTTAAAGTCAGGAATTTCAAACGAACCTATCTAATATAATTACGTTTGAAGCTATATAGTTCTCAATAGCGAAACGTCTTTTACTGATCTCCAGAAGAAAGGATCATCAAATGTCGACAGACTGATAAGTTTATACACTTGGCTTATACTAAAAAATATACGATTATTTTGCGACTATTTTTGGAGATAGACCATAGTTAGGAATATGTCTCATATGAATGTACTTGTCTGGAATTTTTGCACACTGTTTTTGGTGTTTTGCAGTTCCGAGCTTTAATTAAGTGAATTTTGTTTGATTGTTTAATTATTTGATAATTCGAAAATTATTTCCGGATGGAGTTTATATCTAAATTCACTTCGCATCTTTTGATTACAGCAGTGAACCGCCTCTATGAGACAATACATTTTCCAGTTAGATGCAAAAATGATTAGATAAAGTGCCACGTATCCATTAGGCATTGACCATGTTCGTCTTACATATATGAACAAAATGTTGAGCACTACATTGAATACGTGTGTAGAACCAATAGATCTGACTCCTTGAATAAAACTCGTCACTGCAGAATATTCTTGTTCCACATTCAATTGTTCAAACCTTTGTTGTTGTTTTTTTGCGCTTTTGGAAGTCAAAAATGCTAGCGAATACAGAACAGAAACATAAAGAAATCTGATCCAGACGGTAATTTAATTCTCTCGCGAACATTTGTTTAAAAATCCCGAAGAAATTTTCGACACTTCAAAGTTTTATCTTTGCTCTGTATTTGGGATTTGGATATAGCCCACAGCACATATACCGGTTTTAACGTTCACCCAACACACATGTTTGACAAATTGATCATTGAACCGAATAATTCTGCTTGTCGTTCTCCGTTATGTATTACGTAACTCGAATCACATTCGCAAACTCGCTGAACCGATAAGTGTTAGCACGCTACTCTTTAAAATGCACTGTCAAGCTAAAATAGTTTATCGACTTTTTTTTATATACAATAGTTTTTTCATCTAATTTCTCGAGATTTATGGTACACCCATGTAAAAACACCGTTGTGGCTAACAAGTCGCGAAGTTTCATTTTTTTGTTCATGAAAATATGCGGCAGCAAAAAATAGACACATGAAAAACGTTGAGGCACAATTGAGTCGAAACCAGGGGCCAAGATTTTTTTTATTTCTGTAATTTTTATTCATGAAGTGTAACAAGACGATGGAATTTGTATAAATATCAACATCCCAATGTCCAATTCTAATGATCTATTCTTTGATATTCGACATTATACAAACACCCCAGAATTTTATTGTCGATTACTCGATAAAACTCGTGATCCTGTTTTTTATTATTTTTATCGCAAACAAGATTCATGAACAGTTGAACTAGGTGAAAAAATGCATTAATTATAAACGTCTTCTCGTTATGACATTTCAATATCCATTTTCTTTTCTCAGCAATTACTTCGTATTCCAGCAAGATCATGCTATTATTTACAAAATAAATGGTAAATACTTCATCACTCCTTATTTTACCAAATATACTCGTTCTGAAACACTCATCCATACTCTCGAAGAATTATAAACTTTATCTTTTTTTTAAAATAAATACCGCAAAGTCCCACCATTAATTTGTTAAACCTTCGGTAATTGTGGTTGATCATATTGAGCAAGTTTTCATGAGACAAGCTGTATAAAAAACAACTGCATAACTGTTGTATCGAAAGAAGTAAGACCCAGCGCGCACATGCATTTTGCCGCTTTGGCAATCCTAGTCGGAGATAATATTCTCTTAAGGCTGATTATACGAAATATCAAGGCCTCTCTAGGTGCCTTTCTACCGACTTTTCTGAACTCCTGCATTCGTGCATTCCCCCTGCGACTTTGTACGCACTTTTAACGCGCGTATAACATCGCGTCAGCGTTCGCATTGTTTCAAACTTTCATGATAAAATTTGATCGCGATCTCGTGCCCATTTTCGCAAATTACTAACGTGAATAGTAAAACAAAACATCCGACTGGAAACATCAACTGAATGCACGCGCGGTGACATTTATCGTGTATGCCTGTTTTCATCAATGTACGAATGTTTGATTGAATATGTTGAAATATTTTTCTATGATCGGAGAAAAAACTGTTTAAAAAAAGTCCGTTTCATTCTTCAGTTACTCGGGGATAATAATATTTCTAATTGTTATTTGTTCATAAAGAAATTTGTTGTAAAGATAACATTTGTTTTTCCATTTTGGCGTTTATGAAAGTTTGAGGAGAAATGTTTACGTTGTTAGGCCAATATTTAATATACATTTATTTCCCAAAATTGTACACAATTTTATGATAATTACATTTAATGCTATAGAATATTAAAAAAATGATAAATACATGAATTTTATTCGTGATTCGTATACGCATGGGACGAAGCATAAATTAAAAAATCAAATATTGAATCCACGCACAATAAACACAGAGTTCGTTATCTCAATATAACACTTCCGATATCGCCCACTTACCCATTGACCTCCTACCCTGTGAGGCCATCTTGGACGCATAGGTAGACCGTACAATGTTTTACATACTAATACTTGTCATTACGAAGACGAGAAGGAAAAGTATCGAGTTACTTTCGACTTCGCCGAGTCGCATACCGGAACGAATCATCGATTCACGTGCGAGTTCATTATTCCGTCCATAAACACAAGAACACAAGATATGTACGTCTTTTTATGCACAATCGTAGATGAAGTTTTCTCCTATATTATATATCTCCTGTATAATATCTCCTATATGATTGATATTTTTCAGATTTTCATCGACACGTACAAAGTACGAAAACGTGCCCGTTCGATCGACACCCGCTTGGTTTTCTTGCTTGATATTGTCATTAATTTTTTCGATAAGTTGGGTAACTTCGGACGAAGAAGTTGAACTTTGATATGAGACAAATACATCGATGCCTTGAAGTTATCACAATCGATTTTGTCACTCCGTTTTTTGTTGATTATTTTATAAAGTATTCAATTCATAAAAGACTCCAAACATCTGAAAAAGCGCCAATTAAATATACAATTAATTTGTGGATAAAAAAAGTAATTTGCTTTATTTACAAAGTATATGTTTCAATTCATAGAAAAGATATAGATTTAATGAATGAAAAGAATATAGAAAAAAAAATGTCTTCAAACTCAAGTGCTAAAGAGTTTTTCGAAAGAGAACAAAAAAATTCCACGCGAAATTCCCTTGCTTTAGGCTAGTTGGTATGCATTTTTTCGAAATTTCTCTGTGCAGTGATTCATTTACACAATGTAACAGCATAAAAGCATTTATACGAGTAGCCGCAAAGAAGTGAATGAGAAATTTCACTAGATCTATACGCCATAACGTATAAGAATATTTTTATGATTTTTTTCAACGTGACTACCAAGAACGCTTGGAATTTCATTATTTTTTTCAGGTCAAGTTTCGCGCATAAAAATATCTGTCTATATTCTGGATATTTAAAAACTTTATAATAAATATTATACATGAATATTGAATGATATTACAATTACTGACATTATTGCTTCATTTAAAGTTAATTTAATACAAAAAATATATACGGACCTTTCAACATCGCTCTGTATTATGAAGAATGAGAGAGTGATTTCATATTAAATTGAAAAAAAAATTATTCGTTTTAATTTCTTGGAATCAATTTTTTTCTAAAGACCAAATTTATTTTCATTGACAAAACCCATTGATATTTATTTTCAAAAGTAAGTAAATTATACTAATAATATTTTTGAACACCTAGAGATGTTAAGAGGATTTAGCATCATCCCTTTGAAGCATCCTTTGCGGGACCTTGCATTAGCTTCCCTCGTGACAAACTCTCAAACTCTCAGATCGATCGGTCACTGCACTTTGCTTGTAGAGCGCGCGTTGCAATAGCTGCATCAACTGTACAGTGACGACCACTCGAATAACAAAATGTTTCGAGACTTTTTGATTTCGCAAATAATCAAACAAGAAGGATTATAGTAGATCAAACATCTAAGGAAAGCGAGTACAGTTCAAACTATCGATAATAATTACACTACCATAGTACAAGATATCAAAGTGATACATATTTAATGTTACCAAATAGAAAACGAAATCAATGACATTTAAATTAGTTATTTTTTCATGTATAATTAAATGATTTGCACATCCAGTACTCCCAATCGGTAGTGAATTTTTTCGTGTCTAGCACACAATTTTCATCTCTCGAGGAAGATGAAAAACTGCCATAAAATACTGTTACACTACTCTGAGCGTTATAAATGTGATATGAGAAAATCGGAGTAAAGTATGGCGATAACGATGATCGCTGGCAGACCCCATGGGAAGGCAAAATGTTCTGTGACGGGTATTAGACGGAAGGGTAAGGAGGCTTCGGACGTCACCGGGTAATCCTCTTTCGTCGCTACTGCCATCGACTCTTCTCATTGCGTTGCATCGATTTTACTTACACATACGGCATACATTAATATCACGTATATCGACGTCGTCGTCGTCGTTTTGTGATCGTTGTAGAGAGCGCACAAGCGCATAACTCAATTACGTCCGAGGCAAATTAGAACAGTCGCGAACTCATGGCCGCAAACGTACAAAGTTACAAATTAGACATTGCAAATTCGTGAATGCTTTCTAACGCTCTTTAAACGTGCATGTACATGTATATGTCGAATGGAAAATCTTTGTAGAGTTGCATGGTAAATTGTTGTCTGAAAAAAAAAAATATTCTATTCCTAACATGGTTTGGAAAATAGAAATATTCATTCTCAGCGCACAGACTAACCGCGAAGAAAAGAAATAACATGAAGAAAAGAATAACTGTGTGCACACAGTTCAAATATATAACTTTTTTCGTCGATTGTCTTATCGGTCGACGATCCAAAGGATCAGAACGGATCGAAATTGCCACAATTCTTTAAAAGAAAATTCATGAATTTATGATTAATGAAACAAAAAGCCTTTCAAAATAGCCAAGTGTGACGTCCGTCGAAACTCCGATTTTTTTCTCTCTTTAAGAAATTCGTTATATAACGGTGCGAGATTACACAAAACGTTTCGACACACAAACATTTGTTTGAAAAAAAAGAAATTCGACAACGACACACAAACATTTGTTTGTGTGCCGTTGGAAGTTTACATAAAGAAAATTCTTTATGTAAACTTCCAACGAGTCTGTTTCATAAAAACTCACTCGTGTTAAAAAATACCAATGGACATAAAGCGGAATGCATGAAAACTAGAAAATAGATTTTCACAAAAGGGAGTGATAAAAGATGACGCAGCCTTTTGAATATCGCTTATCTCACGAATAAAAATAAAAATCTCAATGTTATAGTAAATTAATTAACAATTAATAAATGTTAATGAGAAAACAAAATAACAATGAAATAAAAGAAAAATATCAAATAGAATGATTATGAAAATGTAAACATGTGACGCGAAAAAAAAAGACATTTAACTCTATTAAATAAATTTAACATTAGGGAATACATTAGGAAAATAACAAAGTAAATGCTAGGAACATTCAAAATAACAATATACAATTTGAAAAACATTGAATAATATTAAAAATAAAAGTATTGTATTCAATATTATACATATGACGTAAGTTGTAGAGGGAAGACGGGCCTTCCTAAAGCAACATCTCTGGCTGCCAGGGAGAGGCGAAACCCGCCTACACAACCAAGACATGGAGTATATGGAGGGGATTGTGCGCTCCCAAAGCATGAGGCCCTTTACTTTAAGAAAAAAGAAAATCAAGATGAAAATGCAACATTATTGGTTGAACTTTTCCACTACTTAAATTTTTGAACGCTTTTAAACCGAAATAATAAAAATACGCACGTAAGGAAAATGAGTCAATTGTATATGAACCGAGATCAAAACAAGAAGGAGAGTTCAAAACAAGAAGAAGAGACCGAAATACGTAAATTAAAAACAAGAAGAAAAGATTAAAGTAGTAGAAGAGTTTAAATTAATAAATAAAATGTTGAGAGTCTACAGTTGAAATTGAAAAGTATTAAGAAAAGAAGAGTAAAGAATTCGCTGAAGATGTTCCAAAGTCTACGCGGTTTTCTGCCTTCTTCGACTGACCGATTTCGTTCTGCCACCTTCAGCGTTAACAAATTGTAAGCCCATTCATTGTTTTATTTGTAATATTTATAATTTGTTCTCTAAAATATAGACTCCTCAAGTCAAGTAAAATCCAACTCGACGTTTCCAGTTTTATTTGCACTCCTCAATCAAAGGTCCCCATCCAGCCTATTAGCCGAAATGCTATAGGGCAAAAAGGGAACGACTATTTGCAAGGTTTTCAAACCTTGAGTGCGTTTCGACAAAAGACCGATAGTGTCGTAATTTCCAAAATAGACAAAAAACTCGAATTACGAGGATCTTGGCTATAACCTCTCCTTTTATTTGTGCAATCAATTTATCATATCAAACGAGCTCGACACCGTGATGTTATTGTGGTAAAAAGAAGGCGTGAAACGACAAATAGACGTAAGAGAATTTTGAATTATTGATTTTCACTTTCTTCTTTGACGTTCTAATCCTTTGAACAACGAGAATTTTAACGTCATTTCTGCAGAGTGCATTGATTTGAGAAACGTTTTATTACGCAGGCAGGCGCGATAAATTCTTATTGATCCTATGTATATACCAGCATACATTTATTAAATCTTCAGTATAATTTAGGGCGGGTATATAACTTTTTAATTTATTAGCATACACTTGCAATGGATAAAAACTCGATTTGTCATTGTGAAATACAGCGAAGGAGGCGATGGTGCTTGATTATTGCACGCACATAATGCACGAATACTTTTGCACGCTTTTGGATATCCGTTTGCGACATTCTCATAAAATGCTAGCAATATACATGTAATGAGTTTGTGAATAAAAAACCAACAAGCATATACATAAAAAATATACATACGTATAAACATTAGGGTGGGTGAAAACTGGACTGTTTTTCGTTTCTTCTTGATATAATAAAAAATTGGTTGCTGAGCCCCCCAAGTACCAACTTGAATATGAGCCGTTGATATTAACAGGAAAAGGACACATTTAGAAAAGTTGTTATTAAACTTTGGCATGATGTTGACCGATAATCGTTGAGCAAGAAAAATTTTAAAATATATTTTTTAATCGATACAAGGAATAACTGTATAAGAAATAATCGATGCTGAACCTTAATTTATATAGATTTTTATGCTTTTTAAATTATTGTACTAAAATATTTTATTGTGCTTTGAAACTGTTCTATTACTTCTACCAAACCAATGCGTTAGTGTTTAAAATTATCTCTCGAGTTCTCTACTCTTCAACACTCGATGCTCTTTCAAAATGATCTAACAAACATATGCTGCTTCCGTGCACCAACATTGTAAGAATATTGCTATTCAATCGAGTGCCAATTTTTATCACAAATACATTAATTTGATAAAAATAATCCAACAGTTTCAAAAACCCAATACATTTTTTAGCGTAATAATTAAAAAACATTAAAATCTATATAATCTAAGGTTCAGCCACTGATCATCTTTTGGGCGGTTAATCTTATCCATCAAACACAACGAACCGTTTTTGTGGAGCATCAAATTTTGTATGTAAAAATCAGCAACTTAGAAAATTCCAAAGTTAAAAAACTATTTTTCCCACGCTATTTCGATAGGAAATGGAAAATTGTAATGAGGGTAATAGTAAATTAGTAAATAGTAAAAGCATGGGCTCACATTTAAATAGGCGTTTCTTGAGGTGTCGAGCATCGACTTCTTAGTATAAGAATGAAAAAGAAGAAATAACCTATTATTTTGGCCCACCCTAATATACACAAATATATCCATATATTCAACGTCGTTGATACGTAAATGCATATATGTATGCGAATAAAAGTCAATCGATTGCCAGAGCAGGAGTTTCTTCGTCGTTTGGTAAAAGTAAGGCCATGTGTTACGCACGAGTGAAGCGAATTTCCATTCAGATCGTGCCGATAAACGATCTTTCGAACGCAGGTATACAAATTTACGTGAAAAAAAATGTCTATGTATGCATAAATATTGTTAAATGGTGAGGCGTAGAGGCTCAGACCGAGGAATTTACTCGTTGAAATTGTGTTATGTGCGCCCTTTTGACGTTGAGATGTCCAATATATCTCTCCGCTCCAAGCTTATACAATGATCTGCTGAGTATTGAAGCAATTTATATCGCTGTACACGAGTATTACCGGAATCGAAAGTAAAGGAAAAAATGAAAGAATAAAAAGATTGATCGAGAAAATGATATTTTGTAATCAATGACAAAATGAAATTCTTTTCTCGCAAATAATGAAGAAAAAAAAGCTCGAATTGCATTTTTCCTTTGGGCGTTATCTGACGTCACCAATAATAAATCTCGCATGAAAACTTATATATGTATAGATGTTTCTATTGAGAAAAGTGTAGCTGCGAAAAGGCAAACACCGACATACAAATGTGAATGACGTTTCTATAGAGTTGACAGTGTCTAATCTCTCTTCTTTCGAGTGCTCTGATTGCACACGAAATAAATGTATACCTTGTGAGATTAAGCGATCTGTTACGATAATGAGTTTTTCCAGTGACAGTTGATTTATCTTGGCAATTAATTATTTTACATAGAGAAAAAACTTGTCTCCTTTTTTCTGTCTCTGCATCTCGGACCTCACTCGCAAATTCTTTTTTATTCCTTCACCTTTTTGATCGATTCCTCATCGCGTACTTTCGCACGATGCATCAATGACATGATTATCCTTAATTTTGGCACAATTTCACGAAGTCAACATGCCCCATGCAACATGAATGCAACACGAATGATTTTTCATGTTCATGTACAAGTAGTATATCTTTGTTACGCTCTTATTGCATTTTTTCTATATAACTTTTTATATTAGACGAATATTTACAGAATTCCACAGCGTTAATGTATGAAAATTTCCGTTTCAGCATGTATATCCCCAGCCCGTGATGCAGAGCTACTAGCGCACCGCAAAAAGTGGAGGAAAACGCTGAGCTAATGACGCCGTCGCTTGGTACTTGATGAGTTGCGCGGACTAAAACGCGCAACATTAATTCGAGCAATCGCAAACGTACTCTGGAATAGGTTACTTAAATCGGGGTCGTAGTTAATCATATTGTATTTCAAAGTTGATTACGATCGAAAATTTTGAGCATGACCAACGTGAACACATCGTTGTGGATGAATGATGCTTATTAGGTTCGCGTACTCAGGTTATGTGCTCTTGAACTCCACGTTTTATGAGTTGGTGTACCATTACGATGAGAACGTGTGAAATATTTAACGAGCTGTCCCCATACAGATAAGAACGTTGGGAAAAAAAACGAACTTGATATTACTTCGATCAATTGTTATCAATCGGTCATCGAGTTATGTGCACGACATTACTCCTATAGCAGTGACATTTATTTTCTTCAATTATTACTGTTGACTGTTTTCCATCTTGCCCCCAGATGTCATTTGACCCGTTACAGAGTATTTGAGGTAATTCTTTATTAATGCAGCCGCATCCTCCTTTTAACAAATCATTTTCATAAGGTCTATTGATTAATATCTTGTTGTATCGACGCTGTATAATAAATTCGTCTCCATTTTAAGGTCGGAGAAAAATGATATACGGAAATGAACTAGCAAAAAAATTATTTGAATCCATTATCGAACGCTTTAATCTTTACCGCTGTGTTTTATATTAAAAAAAATTATTTCCGTATTAAATTATCGTAATTATAATATGAATATCGCAAATTATTTTTGGAGAGTAATTAAACAATGATTCGATGAAAAGGCGTGATATCACATTGGTCTGCATATATCGCGCGAGACTTTTGTTTATCGTCGTGGATCTTTGTAAAATTTCGATCTCGACAAGACTGAGTCGATCTTGAGGCTTGAGTTTAAAACAGATCGCTGGTCGTTAAAAGATTGGAACAAACGGCAGCAAGCAAGACTAGTTCTCCTCGTGAAATAAGAATTTCAAAGGAATTCGTCGATCAATGCTTGAAATAAATTGATTTGAAATGTATCCATCGAGCCACAGGATCGATTCGAACTATATCTTCTTCTACCAAAGTTCGTTTTGAAAACTACTGGAGAAAAAGCAATCGCACATTGTTTGTTATTCATTACAAGATTATTGTAATCACTGTTATTGATAACATTACTAGAAAAAAAATCCCAGCTTATTTCATGGAAAAAATTGAGATTCGATTACGGCGTTTATTCCATGATAAATATCGGCAGAAATTGGGAAAAATATGTGGTTTCAAGATTTCGCGTCAATCAGGATAAGTCGACAATGTTTGCGTACGCATTATATTTTTACGAGTCGGAATCGCAACCATGCATGAACGTGCCAATTCGATCGACTCATGGATAGAAGAAGACAGACATGCAACTTAAAATGTTTGATGGTCGATTATCGTAGAGACTAGAGGTTTCCTCGATCTCAACGTGTTTTTTTTTGCATGTGGATTTTCTTATTACAGTTTGCTATCTCTTATAGAGGAAATATGTTTATATGTGGCGGAAGCCGGGGTGAGGATATATGAACGTGATGAGAAATGTTTTTTTCCTCACACCTCGATGGAAAGTTCGGTTTTCGCCCCTGTTTTGCGGGACGAAAGTGCCACATTCCCTCCCGGCGCAATGTTCAAACGAAACGTGTCAAATTTTCGAAAAGATACCGCCTGCCTTAGCAACGACTTGTTTATGTAATATAATAGATGTAACTGTGGACCTTTTATAACCGCGAAAAGTTTAATGAGAGAACAACGAAATCTAATACAAATTCAAAAAAATAAATCTTTTACATATTATACAAAATTATATTTCGGAAATAAAAATTCGAAAAAAAAAAAGTTGAAATTAAATAAATTATATTATTTATTGATCACGCAATCGATGTGATAATGAATTATGATGAATTTATATGATATTGAAATTGATAATGAAATGAAGAATAGAAAAAAGAATTTTCGTTTCATTCCGGGGCTCGGTATATTCAAATTATTATTTATTTTTATTGATATTTAAATCCAGAAGACAAGACAACAGAATTAAATACAAATTAGAAAAGAAAAACTTTCATGCAACAAATGAAATTGTGTTTTGCCAATAAAAATAACAAAATGAAATAATGTTGAAAACGAGTGAATAAGTTACTGGTAATTATTGTTGCTAAATATTTACTTTTAAAAAAAATTTTGAAAACACTAAAAAGAATAATTAAAGCGACATAAGATTTCCTATTCATTAATATTGATATTGATTGGTTAAACAATAATCAACCACGGGTTTAGAAAGTTGTTAAAATAAAGCAATCGAACGTTTTTTAAAAAAATGCGTAATATAAAAAAAAATTTAACAATTAAGAAGAATAAATATTGTTTAATAATTTTGAAAGTTAGTTTTTATTAGGGGGGGCTCCGCCCCCCAACCCCCGCCGGGGGCTTCGCCCCCTGGACCCCCGACGAGCTTTCCATCCTGGTGCGAGGAAAAACAGTATACGCACCACGGGAGGAAAGAGGCACATTCCCGCCCGCGTAGCATTGTCACCGGAGCCGAAGGCGAGGGATGAGGGCGCACCTAGGGAGGAATGTGCTTCTTTCCTCCCTAGGTGCGTAATATACTATTAAACCCGCGATTGCCGGAGGCTAATGGATTTGTGAGACCGCTCATTACATTAATTAATTTTTAACGATTCTAATTAGGTCGCATCAATATATTTTTTCAACCTTGTGGTTTTTTTCGTGTTTCCGTGTAAATATTTTTATCAATGTTTACTGAGTAGTCAGGTTGTAAAATCTCGTTATCGCGGATGAAACAACGATAACGAAAGTTAATCGCGCGGAAATTTTATACGGAATTATCAGCAAATTCTACAAATTGTTTCTCTTTGATAAAAACTCCGTATCGCATGGATCGATAAACATACGTGAAGATTCGCAAGCGATTAAACTTTACCTAATCTACTTTATCTAATTATTTTTTGCTTTTACTAATTACGTTGTCTTGCAATTTAAAAATGAACGTTTTATTAAAATTCTGTCAATATTAAGAAAAGGTAAATACCGTGACTAATCATCATTGCCAAAATAACGTGAATAACAGTCGATGTTGTATTCTTATTCTGTAAAAATTACCTTATTGCAATCAATGTATTAAGATTTTGCCGAATCCAAGTATGCGTAAAATAAGCCGTAACTAACAAGAAAAGTATGCGAGGTGTCCCCCTCCGATTTCGACGAACATTTGATATGTTATAGTCCATCGAAAAATAAGAGACACGTATTTTTTTTTATCGGCAGTCTTTAAGGGGTGAAATCAACCCTCAAAGTTGGGCATGTTAGGGGGTCGGTGAGCTGTTTTAAATGGAAAGACTGTACGGATCGGAATAAAACCAAATCCATGACATTCCTCATGTCGAGTAATGAAATACACACGTTCACCTTTTCGAGCAACCCTGTCTTAAGGGGGTGAACCACCCCGTGACCGTTTTAAATTTCACATACAAAGGAAAGTTATTGACCGATTTTGATGAAACAAAAACCAGATTGAAGAGCAACAAAAAATGAAGTTCACGTGTCTTTGGATTAACAAAAAAGCTTAAGGGGTTTAACACCCCAAAAAGATGATTTTTATTTTGGATATGGAAACCATTTTTTTCTATCTCGACAACTAACTCATTACTTTTATGCACTCATTTTCAAGTCTCTGACAATATTTCTATTAGCACTTGAAACATTATTTATTGTTGCTTTCATCTCACATGTAATACTTAATTTCGTTACACTGTCGGTTATTGGCTATATTTTTATTTGCTTGCATTTCAAGCTTAATATGAAACAAATTAAAATTTGTATATATCAGAATTTTGTTTAATTCCATTTGGAATACAAATTTTGAGCATAGCACATACAATTGAATCGTAATACATATATAAACTTGTTTCATTGGGTTCATTTTTACTTTACTTGTTTAGTGCTAAATTTAATGGTTATATGTAGAACAGAAGTGGTATTCTTCGAAAAAATGTTTAAAACAAAGTGCTACAGTCACTACAGCTACATTTGTACAGCCTTTAATTTCACTTTAGGATTGCGATAACGTTCCATAAGCGAATGCGACCGGATTTTCAAAACGTTCGGGTTGTTCTATTAGGTAACCACTTTTGAACCAAGCATATCAAAACAAATTTTCGTACCTCGGAGAAGATAATTGATTATGTGCAAGGCATTGTAATTTGACTATATTGTTCCTCAACCGAAAATCTAAATCATAGTCCATCAACATGATACTGTCCGAAAAGTGTTTAACATAATTTTTCCAGATTTTAAATCCGTAGACGTCGAGTGGTTGAATTTTTCCTGTTGTGCCTTTTGGTATAATCATTGTGATGACTTGCTTATCACGTGGTGTGACTTCGCTAACAGTTTCGGGGCAATGTCCACTCCAAGAATCGATCAAAAGAATACTCTTCTCACCAACAGTCGGAAAGAAAACTTCTTTACGCAATACTTTGAAGTGTTCTGCAAGGGAATGTGAATTCAACATATCATATATACAATTTTTCCATATTCAAGATCTGGGTTCTTTGGTTCTTTCAAGACTATCAAAAGCGGGGATAGGAGTTTTCCATCTTTTGATATTGTCGGCTGAATCGTGTAACTATGTGTTGTCGCCGAAACGGATTGTACGAGGCATTCTATTTGTTTCGTACCTTCTTCCGCTAACGTTCGTTCTGAATGTATTTGTATGTATTTAATTGGAATCCACTTTGGTCAGAATTAGAAATATTTTTTAAACCGTACTGTCCGATTTTTAATTGAACTTCTGAAATAAATTTATCTGCATCATTTTGCAATGTTTTTTTTTATTCAAGGGTCCTTTTTGAAATAAATTTTTTTATTTACCTGCTAGTTATACGATGAATTTTTTTGAATTTATGTATCCATGCATGTGAAGCCCGAAACAAATATTCTCATTTCCAATCAATTGTTTTCCTCGTAAAGCCCATCTTTGGATATCAACATCGTGAACAATTAAATCTGACTATAGCATATTTTAGATTTTTGAGAGAATATTCTGAAATGCGTGATAATTTCTCCCTGTAGGTTCCTCGTCGATTTATTTGGTGAGCCCAACGTCGCAACTACCGCACTGATGTTATTTTTTTGGATTGACATTGGACCGTCTCTATTTTTAAATTTGTTGTTGTCTTAGCACTTCTTCTTAGCACAAATTATACTCTCACTCCGTTAATACGCTTCGAGCGAACATCCATCGAGCTTAAAATGCAAGCAAATTTAAATATAGCCAAGAACCGACAGTGTAACGAAATTAAGTATTACTGTGAGATGAAAGCAACGATAATTCATCTCTCAACTGCTAATAGAAATATTGTCAAAGACTTGAAAATGAGTGCATAAAAGTAATGAGACAGTTGTCAAAATAGAAAAAAATGGTTTCCATATCAAAAATAAAAATAATCTTTTTGGGGTGTTTAACCCCTTAAGCTCTTTTTTTCAAAACATCCAAAAACACGTAAACTTTATTTTTTGTTGCTCTTCAATTTGGTTTTTGTTTAATCAAAATCGTTCAATAACGTTTCTTTGTACATGCAAATTAAAACGGTCACGGGGTGGTTCACCCCCTTAAGACAGGGTTGCTCGAAAAGGTGAACGTGTGTATTTCATTACTCGACATGATGAATGTCATGGATCTGGTTTTATTCCGATCCGTACAGTCTTTCTATTTGAAACAGCTCACCGACTCTCTAACATGCCCAACTTTGAGGGATGATTTCACCTCTTAAAACCCCGTGACCGCCGATAAAAAAAGTACTTGTCTCTTGTTTTTCGATGGACTATAACATATCAAATGTTCATCGAAATCGGAGGGGGACACCTCGCATACTTTCCAGTTAATAAATGCTCTACATTTCATGGCAGTTTATTAAAACGTCATTTTTAGATCGAAAATCGGTTAATTTATATTTTTAATATTTTTTTCATCCGTGGTATACGATACGGACGAGCACCTCTCAGTAGTAAGTCTAATTATTTACAGGGGACAAATACCCACGTGAGCTCATCACGTGGGTCAATAGAGCAAGTGCGAACCACTATAGCTTGCCAGCATCCCTGGCGCGGGTTTGCATCATTGAGTTATCTGAGTATGAGTGTGGTGTGGCGGAGGGTGACTTGAACCACATGCTATGGCAATGCGACCTATATTCGGCTGAGAGGCAAACCATGACAACCGGATTAAAAGGGAGAGGAATCCTACCGCCATATTACATTAATACGATTCTAAGTCAGCTCGATAAACATACGTTATTCTGAGTAGAAAGGTTTCTCCTATCCTGTAAAATTAGAATATAAAAGACTAGAATAAGACTAAAAATAAGAATAATAGAATAATAGAAAATTGTTAAAAAGGTAGATATGTAACATATATATATGGGTCATTCCATGTCAATTCAACGATGTTGCGACGGTGACCCTCTTAGATTTTTATGATTTTTAAATATGTTTTTACACATATAGAAAGAAGTCCTCAGCTAAATTTTTAGCTCTTCGTCTCTTCCCATTCCGAAGTTGTCGATTTTGAAGAAATTAACGAAAAAAATTCATGTTTCTGACAACAATTGAAATAAACTAATTCAATACAACAATTTTTTTAGTACTTTTTGATGCTCTTCTGAAAAAAAATACAAAAATTGAAAAAAAAAATTTCTTGATGCTTTTTTGGCCATTTTTAATCGAAAAATTGGATTTTCGTTCCATGGGACACTTTTGATTTTATTTTAAAAAATTTACCAAGCTCTACGTCAAAAAAAAATTTTAAGCAAAATTTGAAGATGGGCATTCCATAACTTCTAGTGAAAATAATTTGAAAACTAATTTTTTTTGGTAATTTTTATTTATTTTCCTTCTCAGAACGTTGCTTATTTTTAGAGTTTGAATGTTTTTAAATTATTTTTACTAGAAGTTATTGAAAGCCCATCTTCAAATTTTGCTTAAAATTTTGTTTTTTGACGTAGAACTTGGTACATTTTTTTGAATAAAATCAAAAGTGTCCCATTGAACGAAAATCCAATTTTTCGATTAAAAGTGGCCAAAAAAGCATCAAGAATTTTTTTTTTTCAATTTTTGTATTTTTTGCAGAAAGAGCATGAAAAGTACTACAAAAATGTTGTATTGAATTAGTTTATTTCAATTGTTGTCAGAAACATGAATTTTTTTCGTTAATTTCTTCAAAATCGACAACTTCGGAATGGGAAGAGATAAAGAGCTAAAAATTGAGCTGAGGATTCTTTCTATATGTGTAAAAACATATTAAAAAACCATAAAAATCTAAGAGGGTCATCGTCGCAACATCGTTGAATTGACATGGAATGACCCATATACAGCAGAATAAGTTCTCGAGCTTCAATGCTTCAAATAAAAAAAAAGACTAATTATTAATAAATTCGACGAAAACGTATTGGAAATTCGAATACATAATGATTAAGAAACATTATATTTTTTCAATTGACGTGGAACAGAGATCGATGATATCGTGCTGCTAAATAAAATGATGTAGCAGCTATTTCCATTAACGAAACCGTGAACGAAAAAAGACAGGAAGATTGCAGAAAAGAAATCGTCGTCCCTCGTATACACCTGCATTGATCAATTTATCTCTGCAAGCGAACATCTCCTTTACTTTTCCACTTTGTTTTGTCACTTGACTTCGAATGACTATTTTCTAAATGCCTTTTTCCGAATTCTCGTTTTTTTGTTTACAAATTTTATCTCCCCATTACGGTAATCTTTTCTTCTCGCGATCTGTTGCAATATTAAAATGAGTGAAGTCCCGATCAAGGCTGGAATTTAATGCTTGACAATACGCAACAAAGCTCTTGCGACGCACACATCGACCCACGAGAGATAAAAAAAACTTTAAAAACTGAGTTTATGGACTTCCAATGTTATGACAAAAAAATTAAAACCGAAATTGCGAAAATAATATTTTGTTTACCGTGGCGGGGAAGGCAAGTGTGAATATATAAACCCAGGAGCCAAAAGAAATAAGCCGCGTGAACGAAAAAAAAACATTAATTGCTATACGCGCGCACGCGCGGCCTTCATAATAACTTTTACAATTGTCACAAAAATAAAGAAATAAAATAACTCCGAAAGTCGATCGTACGTGCGAAGGGTTCGAACATTCACTTCACCTCGATTCTTGTGGAATTTTTGCTACCTAGCAGCGAATTTTATTTTCTGTATATGGAGACTGTTATCGCCAAGCCATGCATATTCGATCGAATCCAGAACGCACTTATCAGTTTTAATAGCACGTAAATAATAGCGTCGTTAGCAAGCTCCATCTCTATATAATTATTGACAATGTCGACTTATTATTTTTTAACATTTTTTCCCATAATCCAGCTGAAGCAGGAATCCAGCAGGAGACACTGGCACTGTATATTTTTCACATTCCCAGATTTTACTTTTGCCTATGAATATATCGTTTAGATAATTGACCGAACTTGCGAATGACGATAGTTATTTGTATAATCCTTCACGTGAACATTCCCGAATGAAAATTTTGACTGGATATAAATATCAGTATACTTCGAGAAGAAAGCAATTATAACACTAAGTGATCTATTCGATAAACCACATTGAGGACTTCACAAAAAAGACACAAACGCTAATGAAGTAAATAATAAATTTGCTTCGGGAATATTCAATAAAAATATTCTTTTATGTTTGAGAATTAAAAGAACGGAAAAAGATACTCGTGCACTCCGAATTCTGAGCTAAGGTGACTGTATTCATTACCAATAAATGTTAATAAAAGATTTGGAATGTATATGGGTCATTCCATGTCAATTCAACGATGTTCCGACGGTGACCCTCTTAGATTTTTATGATCTTTTAATATGTTTTTACACATATAGAAAGAAGTCCTCAGCTAAATTTTGAGCTCTTTATCTCTTCCCATTCCGAAGTTGTCGATTTTGAAGAAATCAACGAAAAAAATGCATGTTTCTGACAACAATTGAAATAAACCAATTCAATACAACATTTTTGTAGTACTTTTCATGCTCTTTCTGAAAAAAAACAAAAATTGAAAAAAAAAAATTCTTGATGCTTTTTTGGCCATTTTTAATCGAAAAATTGGATTTTCGTTCAATGGGACACTTTTGATTTTATTCAAAAAAATGTACCAAGTTCTACGTCAAAAAACAAAATTTTGAGCAAAATTTGAAGATGCGCTTTCAATAACTTCTAGTAAAAATAATTTAAAAACATTCAAACTCTAAAAATAAGCTACGTTCTGAGAAGGAAAATAAATAAAAATTACCAAAAAAAATTTGTTTTTAAATTATTTTCACTAGAAGTTATTGAAAGCCCATCTTCAAATTTTGCTCAAAATTTTGTTTTTTGACGTAGAACTTGGTAAATTTTTTTGAATAAAATCAAAAGTGTCCCATTGAACGAAAATCCAATTTTTCGATTAAAAATGGCCAAAAAAGCATCAAGAATTTTTTTTTTTCAATTTTTGTATTTTTTTTCAGAAAGAGCATCAAAAAGTACTAAAAAAATTGTTGTATTGAATTAGTTTATTTCAATTGTTGTCAGAAACATGCATTTTTTTCGTTAATTTCTTCCAAATCGAAAACTTCGGAGTGGGAAGAGATAAAGAGCTAAAAATTTAGCTGAAGACTTCTTTCTATATGTGTAAAAACATTAAAAAATCATAAAAATCTAAGAGGGTCACCGTCGCAACATCGTTGAATTGACATGGAATGACCCATATGCACATTTTATCCGAAGGTTTGAGCATTTCTCGATAAATAACGCATTTGCGAAACATATTTGGAATAAAATTGCCCTATGCTCTGTGGATTTTTGGATCAATGATACTTTTTGATACAACTGTACAGAGTATCCTGGAACTTGAAATCAAGTTGAATCGAAAGGTCTGATCTTTGTGGGTTTATTTTAATTTCACTACTCGTGCGTTATTGGTTGAATATTCATTTTACTCATTAAGAAATTACCTTGAAGAATGAAAAAGCTGCGAAGTATGTATTTTTTTCTGTCTCGATGTTTCGTGCAACATCTGTGAGTGTGTAATATAATTTTATCCCCTTTCATTTTATACGTCGTTATAAGTAGATCTATCATTGCCCCGGGCGATCCCTCCTATATCATGCGTCTTATTTTTGTGCAAATCTTGAGACACTCAGAAGTTTCCGCTTTTTATTGTGATCAACTCTTTTTTTAATATAAGGACGCTGTATGTTCTACATCAAAATTGTATGCGAACTTAGACCTGTAATACATATTTTTATCACGCATGTTATCTTTAAGTCTCCGGTCGCTTTGTTTTGTTTCCATATAAATGGCAACCACTGCTATCATTAGAGCCAATGTCATACCTCGAAAATCGATTTTCAAATCCGACAACAAAAACTAACCTCACTCCGACTGACAAAATAATTTTGTAGTTTTCACAGTATTTATCAAACACCTTTGTAATAAGAGCATCATGATTTTATAAAATTAATATAATACATAAAAATCTCCTTTATAAATACTCTGCGACCTTTTTATTCTGCTAAAAAATTTAAGGATTGTTTTTGTTCACAAAGATGCTCTTAGAGATGGATTTTTCATCGAACTTTGGTACTCAAAGATAGTGTTGAGCGTTTCTTAAACTTTTTCCAATTTAAAAATTTGCTCTAACAGAAGTATCAATATTTTATAAAATAAACAAAACACATAAAACGTCATCTTTAGAAATAGCCCGTGACCTTTTCATTCTAATACTCCGAAATTTCGAACCTCTCTTACGTTATGAACCAGAAGATACAGAGTTTATATCTCACGAACGAATAATAATAATATATAGTAATGGATACGGGATGAAATTCTGAGTCGAAAAGTATTCGACGTTTTTTGAGTTTATAAATCTCTGTATGTAGTGCGAAATTCTTCAGACATCGGGAAGGATACGAGTAATCCCAAATAGTCATAGTAATCCCTCTGTACTTTACCATCAATTATCTTTGCCGTAGCACATTGGTGAAAAGATAATGTTATCCAATACAGGTTTATAATCTAATATATAAAATTCTCGTGTCACAATGTTTGTTACCAAACTCCTCCGAAACGGCTGGACCGATTTGTATGAAATTTTATGTGCATATCGGGTAAGTCTGAGAATCGGCCAACATTTATTTTTCATACCCCTAAATGACAAGGGTGACCCATCCCTAAATATAATATATATATATTTTTCTTGACAAAATTTTCTATTTTCATTTTATTATGATTTAGCATTGAAAAACTTCAGAGAAACTTCAAATTTTCACTCTTCTACGATCAACCCCTGTTTTATAATCGCGATTTTTATATTATTCTGTTCCATCCACAGATCCGCAATAGGGTTGCAAGATGGCAATCGAATATAGTAATTGTAGTACGATAAATTTTCCTAGAAATAATGTATATGGCAAAACAACGTTTGCCGGGTCAGTTAGTTATATATATATCTGCCGTTCATCTAACGTGTAGTCCCCTTTCTTATAAAGCATGGGGCAATACTATTAGGACCTTACATATCTTCGAAACTATGAGGTTCACAGAAATATTTGCTGAAATAAAATTGCACAGTACGAAGGGGGCGATCGCTATCAGATGCCCCTTCCAGCAAATGTTTTTTTGAACTTTACAGTTTCGGATATATCTTAGGTGTTAATAGTTATTGACCCACCCTGTATAATTAGCGCAGAATCCACTTGCCGTTTTCTTGAAAACAATTTTCCAGAAAGATGAATTTGCACAGTGAAGCATAAGAAAGTAAAAGATTAAAAACATTTGTAGCTGCGAGTGGAACCGAAGTCGCGTTTACTTCCCGATTACCCATCCCAGTACTATCCGTTCCTATTACGGTTCAATTGGCATGATCGTCCGACTGCGAACCCGTTACTGTTTATTATCTCTTATCGTATATTTTTTTATTATTTATTGGTTATTCGCACATTTTTATATAATGTATTAATACATATAAAAATTATTATCATTATTATATGTGATAAATTATACTTTAGAAAACAAGTAGTCAAAATTATGGAAATTTTTTCAAAAACTCTGGGATATATTTATTTATCGTTCTGAGCTGGTAAGAAAAAATGTTAAGAACAGTTGCAAAATTATTGCAAAAAATGTTGAATTTCCTGTCATTCTGCATTAGAAACCAATGGAAATTGCAGTATATGAGATACAGAATAATTCTGAACATAAACGGTGGATCGTATTAAAATTTTGCGAGTTTTGAACATAAGCAATCGACAGAATCTATAACACTATAGAAGTGTACGTTCTACGTTTACGCTAGCTACGTTCTACGTTCCAACGTATAGCTATATCGTGTTGTAATGTTTTCTATAGTATAAATACGTACACATGTAGAAGGTCAGGGCTCGAAATATACGTTAATTCCTCAACATAGATAAAATGATAAATGTTCGAGCGCGAATATCTTGTACTAAATATATTTTCGTTCGATGTCATCGCATTATCGATACTTTCGATAATTCTTCGTTTCGTCGTTGCCCTTAGCGCTTGATGTCATCAACCGAACAGCATGTATAATAGGAGCGACAAGAGAGAAACCATCGATTTATACAACACGAAAAAAGAACTTCTTCGATCGTAACTCCTAAGGAGAACCGACGATGTGATAAAAAAATATAATTCCAATCGTTTTCATTTTTTGTTATTTTACGACACTTGGGGCGCGGTTATAAATAAAAGTTGATTCGTTTGCATAATGCAAAGCAGCATGAATCAGCAGCATTTAGTAATTCAATGCTTTTGAAAAGTTGACAAACAATATGAAATCTTATATACATTTTGTTTTTCGAGGACAACGAAAAACTATTTAGCACATTCTATGTCGAGTCTTTACCAATTTTGATGATTAAGTAAGCATAAATTATACTAATTTATTCAATTGGCATCATTCTCGATAACTTAGTTATTTCGGAATAATCTTATCAACTTAACTATTACTCTATATGCATGGTAATTAATTGACAGTAAATTGAACACACTCTCTCGAATAACTTTGCGGAATATTCGAAATATAGTGATGTAAAAAGTCAAAAAAAGGTTGTTTACTTCCACGTGTACATAGAAAGAACACTCGACATTTAATTCAGCCGTCTAAGCGATGCTTCTTGTGCGATGTTATCTACAGCCTGTCCCATAATGGTCGACCGACCTCTGAGGGGTGGGTAGATGGGGTGATTCTGGACCGAAAAGTCCTCTTCCATTTTTTCCCCCATTGCCCCTCTGATTAGATATTAATTAATTAAGTTCAGCCAATAGGACGCGTCGAATAAGCGGGCTACACGGCGAGTAGTGGTGTGCGTGCAAGCGTAGCAGCCTTGGAAGCGTGCGTGTAAAGCGCGAAGGACTTCGATAGTGTGGAACGTCGAACGTTGCCAAAAACATGAATAGAGCGAGGTAGTGTTAGTGAGGGCGCAACAATGTAAGGAGGAACGATAAAAACTGATTGCGTTTGCAATCAGTTTTCGAATTAATTGTTAAATGCAATGAAAAAAAATGTCGATGATTTTGAATCACGACTGGACGAAAAAACAATTTTTGATTAATTTTTTGGAATTACGATTTACGAAGCTTCTCAAATCATTTAGTGCTGGTTTTGAAAAAAATATTTTTGGAAAAAATCTTTATTGCGTTTTAGAGAAAAATGTTGATTCTTCAATTTGTTTGAAAATCGAATGCTATTTCCGATTGAATATTTTAGCAATACAATGAAATTGAACTTTTCGAACTTTGCTCATTGCAATTAGAACAAAAATATTGCGATTACAGTCAATAAAAAAATCAACATTTCAAATCGTTTAGATTTCAAGGAAAAAAGCATTAATAATACTGTTTAATAACAGTGGCAGGAAGTTTGAAAAAAAGTTGATGATGATTCGAGCGTCACGCGAGTATTGCTTGCGGACACTACTGGGATGGGTGACCGCTCGATTCCAGGGGGGGGGGGATTAATAAAAAAAGTCAATATTTAAAATCGTTCATGTTATTTTAAGAAAAAATTCATTGTTAACACTGTTTAATAACAGTGGCATGAAGTTAGAAAAAAAGTTGATGATGACTTCAGCGTTGCACGAGTATTGCTTGCGGACACTACTCGGATGGGTGACTGCTCGATTCCAGGGGGAGGGGGGATAAATAAAAAAAGTCAATATTTCAAATTGTTTATATTTATTTATGAAAAAAACACTATTTGCACTGTTTAATAACAGTGGCATGAAGTTAAAAAAAAAGTTGATGATGACTCGAGCGTCGCGCGAGCTTATCTTATTGCATGCGGATACTACTCGGATGGGTGACGGCTCGAAAATTAAAAAAAAAATTGTGGATTAAAAAATACAATTCTTCACGTTGTTCACGAGAAGTTATTGAAAAAAGTACTGATAAGTAAAAAAAAATTGTGGATTTCAGAAAGTACAGTAAACATTTTCAAATAATTTTATCTTGTATCATTACAATTAATATTCGTTTAGAGTTGAGAGTAATTACATCCCGGCGTTAGCGATCGGGGATCGAGACCTAATAATTTTTTAATTTTTTTTGTTTTCACAGCATATAACTGTCATTTAAACAGTGCTTATCAGTGCTTTTTTTAATAACTTCACGTGAACAACGTGAAGAATTGTATTTTTTAACTCACAATTTTTTTTTTATTTTCGAGCGGTCACCCATCCGAGTAGTGTCCGCATGCAATAAGATAAGCTCGCGCGACGCTCGAGTCATCATCAACTTTTTTAATAACTTGATACCACTGTTATTAAACAGTGAAAATAATGCATTTTTTCTGAAATCAATATAAACGATTTGAACTATTAATTTTTTTCATTTATCCCCCGCCCCCTGGAATCGAGCGGTCACCCATCCGAGTAGTGTCCGCAAGCAATACTCGCGTGACGCTCGAGTCATCATCAACTTTTTTTCAAACTTCCTGCCACTGTTATTAAACAGTATTATTAATGCTTTTTTCCTTGAAATCTAAACCATTTGAAATGTTGATTTTTTTATTGAATGTAATCGCAATATTTTTGTTCTAATTGCAATGAGCAAAGTTCGAAAAGTTCAATTTCATTGTATTGCTAAAATATTCAATCGGAAATAGCATTTGATTTTCAAACAAATTGAAGAATGAACATTTTTCTCTAAAATGCAATAAATATTTTTTCCAAAAATATTTTTTTCAAAACCAGAACTAAATGATTTGAGAAGCTTCGTAAATCGTAATTCCAAAAAATTAATCAAAAATTGTCTTTTCGTCCAGTCGTGATTCAAAATCAACGACATTTTTTTTCATCGCATTTAACAATTAATTCGAAAACTGATTGCAAACGCAATCAGTTTTTATTGTTCCTCCTTACATTGTTGCGCCCTCACTAACACTACCTCGCTCTATTCATGTTTTTGGCAACGTTTGACGTTCCACACTCTCTCACACCAACGCACGCACACTATCGAAGTCCTTCACGCTTTACACGCACGCTTCCAAGGCTGCTACGCTTGCACGCACACCACTACTCGCCGTGTAGCCCGCTTATCCGACGCGTCCTATTGGCTGAACTTAATTAATTAATATCTAATCAGAGGGGCGTCGGAGGAAAAAATGGAAGAGGACTTTTCGGTCCAGAATCACCCCATCTACCCACCCCTCAGAGGTCGGTCGACCATTATGGGACAGGCTGTATAGAAAACAAACCTATATTATTCACCTAGAATTCTGAACAAGAACCGCAAAATGCATTTTGACGTACGAGACATCAACAGTATAGCGGAGCCCATTACTTTGTTGGAGTTTTTTTTTTCAATTTCGACGTTGGTATGTTCTGCACCTTTACTTCCGAGCCACTAGAAAAAAACATTCCGGAAAGAATCTCAATTACATTGCCTCCATGTGTATATTCGCATGCAACTGTACCAATCTATCGACTATTAATGATTTTTTTTCATGTAAAAGAGCTCACCTTTTATTAGACATTAACTCGCATAGTTGACAATTCGTGAGCCACGACATCCTACACAATATCGCTCTACATGTCGAATTTATTGGAACTGAAGAAAAGCTTGAATTTGCAGCCCATATTTATTCCGAGAGTATCGAAGTATTCCTAAATTTCGCAGCCTCTTTTGTCACACACAGCTGCGTTATTCTGAGACTTTCACTCGATTCCTCTCTACCCTGACAATGCAAAATACCACTTTCATACATTTTACAATGATAACGAAGTATACGTTCATCAATAAGTGTAAACATTTCGAAAACTCAGGAGTAATTTCGATAAAATTGATTTTTTTGCGTGTCTTGATTCGCAAAGTTCTATTTTTCATAGTGGGCAATATTTTAATGTAGGAAAAGACTATTCTATACATGAGCTTTGATTCATTCTGCAATAATTAACTAGACATGTCTGAATTCGGCGATTTTCTTTCGAATTCAGTGAAAACACTTATTGTTGTTCCGTAATAATTTTTGTATCCAACAAAACAAAATAATAATGCGATAAATGTATTTTAGTCATTCACGAACATTTTAGTACCCGTTACGTTCAATAAAGTCTCCGGGTTACCGGTAAAAAAATTAATATTAATTTTCTTTATCATTTAACAGGGGAATGTCGATTCACTGAGGCACTTTTGTTGTACAAATTTACCAACATTAATTTTGTGCAGATTTTACTTCATTATCAGTGGTCCATAATTATGTAATTATATAAAAAGTTCGTTAATTTCGAAAATAAACTCAATCGATATGCTTTAAATATTTTTTAAATATGGCGATTGTCATTTTATGAATAAAAAAAGTGATATGCATCAGTTTGCAATAAAAAGTTTTCAATCCTCGATTAGTTTACCTGTTTTCGTTCAAAACGTTACTTCGTTTATCCTTAATTATCACAAATTTATCAACCCAGTTACATAACGATTATTGCAGCTCGTTTAATGAAAAACGTAGACATTTTGAAACATATTTATTGCTATACGAGTGCGGCTATGTAGCAAAATTAATTTTGATTGCTGTTCGCGTACATTAATAATGATTTCATCGGGACATCATTTAAAAAAACCGCCAAATATTGAGAAAAAATGGAAAAATTGTTCCGTAGATTCACGCCAGTTTTGTGTTCTTTACATTCAATAAATAATAATCGACAATATTTATAAAGAGAAATCGTTTTGGAAAATTGGAGGTACATTGATACCCCGTTGAACGCGATTGATCGTTATACATTATTTCTATTTTCTACCTCCTCCCTTTTTTTCGGTAATTGTCTCAATAACTAGACGCTAGATCCATAAATAATTTTGAGGATAGGTGTATGATTCAATTTTTTTGTAAACATTGTAAGATTCCTGAGCACAGAGTTGAATTTATCGCTATCACTAGATTCGCATGAACCTCCCTAATTACACAATATGTGTATAGTTGAATACACAAAAAGAAAATTCACTGAATAATGACAATCTATATCTGGGTTACGTAATTTTCGACTTACGTTAGCTTTCCCGGGTCCATCTATAACACCACATGCTCGTCGTACATAAATTAAATGCGGGAGGGAATGGAGCATTCATCACTTATTATATTCACGCATGTTAATTCGTACTCGCCCACGAGTTATAGTATTTGGCATAGCAGGGAAGGCACATGCACGTACGGACGATTCCGCGAGCTATCATGATGCTTCAGCTTCTAACCGTATATGCGGTCAGTCGGTATGTACCAGCTGTTACCAAGCAGATTATCATGCCAGCGGTGACGGAAATTTAGAGTTCATTTTTACACACTCATAACAATTTCCTTATCTCTGTCTGTCGCGTCGAAAGGCATCTAGCTGTTTAAAAATGTATCCTTCTTAGATACGCAATCTGTTACCTCATCACACCTTTTTTCAATCCTCCGAGCATTTTTTTCTTTTGTGATAGTTCTTCGATTGGACGTATCACTGCGAAAACGATATACCGTAAATTAATCTTGAAAAGTGTTGAGGCATTAATAAATTTCGATTGACGTTTTATTGATTTCAAACACAATTTTAACAAAGTCGAAATGAAATTCGAATTTCAAGTTTGCAGCGTTGGAGGAAAAATTTGAAAAAAATCAGTCATACAAGAACGCATTGATTTTGCAAAATAACAATATTACAATTTATTAACAAAGTGTTATCAAAAATCGGAGCAATTTGGAGAACTTGTTTTCTTTTTATATGATATAGGTACTATATTCATTAACATTTTTCCAAATACATAGGAATTATTTTAGAATTTGTTAGACTTTCTTAAGGGTATATGGCACGTATAGTCTGAATAAAACCGAAGTAGAATAAGAATTTCGTGCACTTTGCAATACTATAAGAATCTGAAAAAAATTACTCGTATGTAATATGCCTCGCGCATTGTAAAATTCACATCGTATATTATTATTATTGAAATTTACTGTGCTCGGTATATTACAGACCATTGATCTTGGATAAACTTCCGAAAAGCACGTGGCTCCAATTTGGCTGCAATTTTGCACAAAGGATCTATGCAACAATGTAGGAAAATCCATAAAGGTATTTTACCCGACGTTACGTCTTCAGGACTAGTTGAAGATAATCAGCGGAGAAAATAAGAGAGAAAGAACATAACACGGTTGTATTGACTTCTCTTGGGGTCAAGGTAATCAAGTCCTTTATCCAGGGACGGAAGTCTCGTCAACGATACGGAATGTGGGATGACCTTGAAGCCGTTTAGTCGCTGACCGCAATATGTTGAAAGGTTCAACACAGTTTATGAAGAAAAAGATGTTACTCGAGTTGACTAGATTATTTCAACAAACAAATCCGGAGTTTCCTTTTCCCTTACTATGCAATTTTTCGTTGCATTAAAATTTATAAAGGATTCGAGACTCGATCAGGGATCAGATTAATTGTCAAACACACGGTAGATAATATGACACGCTTTTACTCTTTATTCGGTATTTCTTTTGTTACATAAGTCCTTAAATCTATATGTTTTGTGTATGTACTGTGCGTGTGGTATATGTTTACGTAGTGTGCTTATTAATATATTCGCTGGCGCTAAGTTTTGACCCACTTTAGTTCTTGGTATATCGGATGCCTCGCTCTTTCGGCCTGCTCTACGCCGTCCTTTTACATCCCCCCTTGTCTCCACTCTTTCTTATTCCCGGTCTTTCGTCCATCTTTGTCTTTCGCTCTTTCTCTGTTTTTATCTCACTTTCTAATTCACGATTAGAATTATCTTTTTCTCCTTTCTTCACTTCGTTCTCCATTTCCTCCTCTATTTCTTTCCTTATCCTTTTTCGAAAAGATCGCTTTCCTTACGTTCACTCGTTCCTTACTGTTCGTCCAGTACTCGAGAGAAACGACCAGTAATCGCAATTCGCTCCTTTTTTTACCTTCTGTAACACTTTGTGTTTTTCCCTCTAGAATTTCCGGATGCCTCGCTTTCCTCACGTCCTTGCCTTGCTTACTACCAGGACCGTAATCACAAGGGCGCTTGTACTAATGAACCTCTGGCTCTTCCGCCTACTTTCGCGTTTACATTCGCCTTTGTGTCGGGTTAGTTCGCTTCCTCGACACCCTCCTTACTACCAGGGGAAGTTAGGTTCAACTCCCACATGGAAATATAATATATGAAAAATATACGGGAAAATATACAAAAAAGTATATAAAATATATTTTGTCCGAAAAGTTGGATATCTCAAATATATTTTTAGATATATTTTAAAATATACTATATAAAAATGTATACAATGTATACTTGTAAATAGATTCCAAATAAACACTAAATGTATTAAACATACATACTGAGTATGCGTTTTATATAATATCAAAGTATATCAGTAAATATATACTGACATAAGGTCATACTGACGTAATAGGGACATAGGTAAATGTCCCTATTACGGAGCATGTAAGGTCAGACCGTTGGGTTAATGGAGATATTATTTCGAAATTTCGACGAAAACTTAAAACGAAAGGATCGATCAGAAGAATTGATTGATACTGTTTACATTAATGCGCATAGAATTAATTAATATCAACTATGACTGCTAGATTTTTTAATTTTCTGAACCTATGAAAAAGACCATATTATGGTGCATCACTGATATCTCGGGACATATTACAGAGCATGTAACGTCCCAGTTACTGCGCACTTCGAAATTTATTGGAAATAACTTGAATAAGGCTACGAAACATTTTCATATTCATTTATCGATCGATATTTCCCTTCATGTACATTACTGGATATTACATATTACGTCTGCTCATCTAATTTTCGTTGTTTTGTTTTTTTTGAGCTAATTCTTGGGCTGCAGCTTTCCTTTTCTCCTTTCTTTTCATTAATTCTTCTTGTTTTTGAATTTTTTGGGCAAGAGCTTCTTCTCTTTTTTTCTTTAACGCGTTATTCTGTCAATAGTAAAGTACAATTACAAAAAATTGAATAAATGTACCTCGAGTATCAAAGTAAACATATTTTAAGCAGTGTAAACAAAATTCGATCATTCTTACCCAATTCATATAAATATGTGCGCCGTAATACAGACGATAAGATTTATTGCTGTCTCTATTACGGCGCATCTTAAAATTCAATTGAGTACGTACTTGCCGTCTTTTTTTTCGTTCTAGATGGCATTTTTATTTTTCAATTGTTTACAACAAACGATGTATTTCACTTCCTACACTTTTCTGACTCACCGGTTCGATAATATACTCAATATTGGTAAACTGCGCATGCGCTGCTGTCTTCTAATGATGAGTCAATCGCACCCTAGAGAGCTGCACTGTACGGGGCGCGATTTTAAAAATATTAATTGCAAAGCCCAGGAAATAAAGACAATTACGAGTTATTTTCTTTTAAATAGGAGAAAAATTTAGGGATTTTTACAACTTAATCTCTGTTGTGGTTAATTCCTTTAAATTTTCTATAATTAAAATTATGCATGTATACGCCATAATAGGGACATACTCCGTAATAGGGACATTTACCTTACACAAAACTGAATATACCAAATATATCAAACATACGTGTGACGTCGGTCAGACGAGTCCACAATGAAATGAGACGTCAAAACGCACTCAAGGTTAAGAAACCTTGTAAAAATGGTCGTTCCCTTTTTGCCCTAGCCTCTCGGCCAATAGACTGGATGGGGATCTTTAATTGAGGAGTGCAAATAAATGTGGAAACGTCGTGTTGGATTTTATCTGACTCGAAGAGTCTGTATTTTAGAAAACAAATTAAAGATATTACAAATAAAACAAATAATGGACTTACAGTTTGATAACGATGAAGACGGCAGAACGAAATCGGTCAGTCGAAAGGGTGGAAATCTTCGTTGACCTTGCGGTTGCTCGAAACAACTTCAATAATTCTTAATTCTTCTTTGACTTAATATTTTTCAATTTCAACTTTAAACTTTGAATTTTTCTCTATTAATTTCAAATTTTCTACTACTTTAATCTTTTCTTATTTCTTTGAATTTATTTATTCTCGGTCTCTTTCTTATTATTTGGTCTTGGTACTCTTTTGTTAACTCTGCAACTTTCTGACTTTACTATTCACTTCTCTGTTCTGCACTGCTTGAAAATTCTTTCTGCCTGGATTTTCCTTCTGCGCGTCTTTTTATCATTTCGGTTTATAGGCGTTCCGAAGTTTTAAGTCGTGGAAAAGTTCAATCAATGATGGTCCATTTTCATCTTGATTTTCCCTTTTCTTAAATTAAATGGCCTAATGCTTCGGGAGCGCACGCTCCCCTCCACATAGGTTACCCTATCTTAGTCGCGTAGGTGGATTTCGCCCCTCCCTGACGGCCAAAGATGTTGCTTTGGGAAGGCGCATCTTCCCTCCACAACTTGCGTATTATCGAATACAATATTTTATTTATAATATTATTCAATGTTTGTCAAATTGTATATTGTTATTTCAAACGTATTAGCATTTGCTTTGTGATTTACCTCATATGTCTCTTAATGTCAAATTTATTTAATAGCGTTACATATCTTTTCTTTTCGTGTCGTCCGTTTCAATTGTTATAATTATTCCAAATAAATTTTCTGTTATCTTCTTTGTTCTTTTGTTTCCTCATTACCATTTATTAATTATTCATTTATTTCATTTATTGTAACATTGAGATTTCATTTGTGTGTTTAAATTGTTTACTGTTAAAAGAAAAATATTTCAATGTTGAGAATATTTGAAAAGTGTTTCGTTTCGTTTGAAGATCAGCTGCATAAAGTTTTATGATCGTGGAAATATTTGAGATTTTGTTTTTCTTGGAATTTTCGGTACCTAAAAATATTCATGTTCCCTATCTACCCATGGCGTCTCCTAGTCGCCAGATAAGTGGTCCTCAAAAGGTTGCGGCATCTCATATTACTCCCTTTCGTAGGAATGCATTTGCTAATCTTCATGCGTTTCCGCTTTCGGTCCGTTGATATTTTTTTGAACTCGTGTGTTTTTTTTGAGAAAAACAGACTCGTGGGAAGTTTACATATAGAAAATGTTTATAAGAGTCTAGACGTTTTGTGTGCTCTTGTAACGTTATCTAAAGAATTTCTCGAAGAGAGAAAAAAAAGAAATACGGAGTTTCGACGGACGTCACATACGTAATGAATGTACGTTGTATACGTTAGGAAACTATTGGTAATTATATTTAATATACATATGGAATATGTCGAAAATACACAGTAAGTATACAAAATACACACGAAGTATGAAAACCGAATAATTTTATATTTTCTGGCAAAGTTCGTAGAGTCGAGAAAAGATCAGCTCACGTGGCATTGAATTCGAAGATTCTCGATGCATTATACTGTAAGCATACTTGTATTGTCGTGTGATGATTCTTTCAACTTAAAAAATTTTGTTGATGATTATGATTGATACGGAACATCTCATCATTAGTTTAAGTAATTTATGCACTAAGATCTCCTTAATATTTGTTTAAATATACCCTTTAAAATTAATTGGTTTAATTTATAATTGCGACCGCGGCGAGATGTTCATGCATTGGCCACAGCGCGGCCCATGGCCACGATCTCGCTCACAAATGACCATGAGCCAGAGAGAACATATAATAGCAGCATGGCAACGATGATTATTGTCCTCGACTTTAGGACGATTTTTGCTATACCTGATTTGAAGTCCGATACGCTGGCTCACAAACTGAACGGTGTCACGTTCGGAGGGCCAAGTGGCCTCTGCTCATAGCGATTTTACTGTACATATATTTACGTATGTGAATATATACATTTGCACGTGAATATACATGTCTATATATAAATACAAATTTATATACTCATATTTAATACGTAGCTTAATGTTCAATTGACGTAACTGCATGTGCATATAATATGGAATACTCGTAGATACATATTAAATATATTTCGAATCTACCTTGAATATACTTTTGTTGTATATTTGATATATATTGTGACGCCTTTTCCGGGGAGGAGGCGAAATAATACGAAAGGAATGAGATGAAACGACCGAAAAGAAAGAAAAAAAAGGATAAATCAGAGTATATTCTATAGAAAAAAAAACAAGTGGTGGGCGCCAGCGAGTTTAACGCCGAACTCGCAACGATTACAAAATAGCAAAAAAAAAGAATTTATAATAATTAAACACGCGAAGGGGGAAGGGGGGAGAGATCTCAGGGGGAGGGTTCCCGAACGATATGCGCCTCTTACACGGGACCGTCGAGTCCGAAAACTATAACAAAAGAATGCAAAAAAAAAGACGCCAAATCTAGAAAAGTGTCTCGAGCACGCGATGACGAAAGGGGGTGAACGGGCGGGGAAGGGAAAATCGCACAGAAAAGGCAAGGGGGAAATGGGAGAAGCACCACGCACAACGCAAGGGGGACACAGGGGAAATCGGAAAAACCGTGGCCACGTGGCCACTCGCAACGCAATCTTGCAAAGAACTAATTCAATGTTTGGACCGGTAAAGCAAAGAAAAACTCACGTTTCCGGGTCCTCGCTCTCCCACACTTTCCTCCTTCACAAGCTTTCTTTTACAATTCCTTCTCACTTCCCTCACAATTCCTTATCTCTCTATTCTTTCGCAATTCCTCTCTTCACACTTTTACACAATTCCTTTTCTCACACACTCTCGCACCCGCACTCTCAATAAAAACAAAGGCTCAAAAGGGAATGAATAAAACGCAAAAAGAGGGGGATCGCAATATAACGCAAAGGGGATCGCAACGCAAAAAAGAAACGCAAAGACTTCCGCTAACTAATCGCCTGAACGCCTCGCTCGCAAGTGACGATTTTCTTGCGGCTTCCGGGTTCTTCGCTAATGGGGAAAGTGGAAGAGAGTTTCGGGGGGGGGCTAATACGCGGGATGGGAGAAATTTCGAACAAGTGATACTTGGGATGGGAGAGGGATGGCAGCACGGTGACGGATTTCCATTGATCGTAGATTCATGATTTTCGGGCCGCGGAGACGAGGTGTCGATTGATAATCCTCCCCCGGGGATCGATGCATTTCGGTCGGTAATTTTTCGGGGACTATAGCCAGACGGTGGTGGCGGCTGCTCGATTTTCACTCTTCTCGATCCCTCACTCGGAGACGGGGGTTTTCTCCGCCGTGTGAGGGTGAGGGTGACGATTCCTCTTAGATTATAATATTCGTATCTTGGCAATTTGCTTTCAACGTCACAATAGAACCACGATGTAGTACGTTTATACTTTGAATTTGGTGGAGTGAAGAGTTTATTCGGAATTGATATGACAGACTTTGATTTTAAATTGAGATCAGTGGAGATAACTCTACTCGACAAACTGACAAAGTCTGAAAAGGAACTTTGACTGACTTCTTTGGATTCTGAAATTTGACTGTCGAGTACAAATTTTAGTCTAAGAGTGCACTTACGGAGTCTGATCTTTAACCGCTTGATTTCGAACTCTCGCTGCGGAGTCGGAGTCTGTTCTTTGACTGACTTGGGATCGTCACGGCTTGTCTTTATAATCCCTTAGATTATTAGGGAATGGTGGTAGTGGCAAGGGTTAATTGTGTTTCTCGAAGGAGATCTGCCTTCGTAATTTTTCGAGGATTCTCGGCGTAATGATAATTATTTTTAATTGACCAGTTCTTGCGGGTTGCGTTGTCGAAGTTGTTTAAAAGAATATAATATTCGTTCTGATATGCTAGGAGATGAAATACTTTACGAGTAAGGGGAGCTCCTTCGCTCACACCACATGTGGTCGCCGAGTTGATCTCAAGATCGGACTGTTCTCTCTATCCTTTCTTGGTCGAGGAGTCACAGATGAACTTATAGAGATATCTTTGTTTCTGGCTTCACCGATTCCGCGTTTCTGATGTGTATCGATATGGACATTTAGTAAAATATTATTATTCGAGCCTTGCACCCGTGTAGAAGTGGGTCCCGCATAGAGCTAGCCGCGGTCTATTTCTTCCCATTACTTGCTAGCGGCTGGCAGTGAAACTAGCCCGCCGCTAGCTCTATATGTAACACTTGGAAATCTAGCGGCTAGCCAGATATTCTAGCTCGGTACTAGATAGCTCTTAGATGGACGCTATCTGGAAAGAAAGCTATTTTATAATTCGGCGCTAGATAGGGTACGCTGGTAAGGGTTGAATAGATAATAATTAAAAGAAATCTAATCACTTTGAAAAAATAACAAATTTTATTAAATATTATAAATATTGAGTATTGAGTATATATGCACGTAAGAAGTAAGATAAGTAAATTATTGAAATTTAATATATTACATTTGAAGTCATTTTTTTCGTTAAATATTTATTGCTTTTTTAATGGTGCACGATCACGTTTGTTTTTTTTTTTAATTGTTGTACTGATTATTACTTCTTTGTTTATTATATTGCTGACTTTTTTTTTTATGGGTTATATCTTTTTAATCGTTCAGCGCTTTTTTTACGGTGCGTGATCGCGCCATACCCCAATCTTTGGCGTTAGTCAAAACTACTCCGAGATTCGACAGATATTCATTTTCGGAGACTCGGGGTATTGCGCTGTTCATCACTTTTTTTTCGATCATATCTGTAATTATAAAAATATGCATTTTATTTTATCGTACATTAAAGTTTTAAAATTAACTGATGGAATATCTTACCGAAAAGGCAGGTTGAAAACGCGGTATCTTTAAAGAGAAATTTTCCATCTTTTTTTCGCTGAGCATTGAATTGTAAAGCAAGATCTCGAGTCATGTATTTTTTGAGAATTGCAGCGATGTTTTTGGTAAGAGATCGCTTGTCGTCAAAGTGATACCATATCGATTGTATCTGAAATAAAAACCACAATACTTTTTTAAAAATTCAATCGCGTTAACCCGAATAGTTTAATTTAATTTTTATTCTTACAAAATCGGTTCGGCATTGTTCATTCGAGAGTAATTCTTTGTCAAAGACAATGAATAACTCGTACTCTGCGAATGGGGTATGAAGATTATACTTTTTCTCGAAACTTTCCATCGGCTGACCGGTATTCATTCCCGTCACGTTGCGAAGGCTGGACTGGATGTCGTACAGCACCATTTTCATTTGTTGCTGTTCATATTTGATGTTTTTAAGTTCTTTCAGAAGTATCCGCATGTCTAGAGTTAATAACATTTTATTTTTAATATATTTAATATATTAACTAAATCAACTACGCAATATATAACATTCAATCAAACCTATCGCATACTTCGTTAACTTACCGTAATCATCAAGGCTGCCTTGTTTTTGAGAGCTTGTTTCCTGAACAAGCTTTTTGTTGTTTCGATCAGGTTGCGTTGAACTATTGTTGTTTGAGAGATTTTCCATCATTTTTTTGGACTGCTCTAGCACAGGACGTTCTGATTTTGCAAGGCCTCGCACATTCATTTTTTTCTTCACCTCAGGTTGTTTTTTGGTTTCTTTGAATGGCTTCGTTTGAGCACGTCCCGGTGACGAAGAGGATGAAACGGATCCTGGAGACGACGTCACGATCTCTATTTACAAATTTATAAACAAAAATTAGATTTACACATAAACATACAAACAAAAAAACCAATTTACAAATATAAATTAAAACTCTTTTACAAAAGACGATGAAAATCAAACAAACTATTATTTTGAATATCAGCTTTATTAACGAAGCAAACAAAATTCCCAAAGAACCCTTAAATTTTCGAGCTTCAAAGGAGTCTAACCTCTCAATATTATTTAAAATTATTTAAAAAATATTCTTTTTTTTCATTAAAAAGTAGAAATAAAATAGAATGTACATTTTTTAACAATTAGATGGACAAACAATCATATCGAAAATTCGCTCGAACTAAAAGGAATAAAAGTGAAAGTATGGAACATAATTTTCCTAGCAATTTAATAATATTTATCACAAACATTGTACCACTAGGTTTTAAAGGAATGACGATTAAAATCGAATAACTATTATTTCGAACGATTTGTTTTCAAAACAAATTACGTAAATTTTTTATTCCATAATATTCAATCAAACCATCGTGTACTTCGTTGCCTTACCGTTATCATAAAGGTTGCCTTTTTTTTGAGAGCTTCTTTCCTGAACAAGCTTTTTGTTGTTTTGATCAGTTTGTGATGAACCATTGTTATTTAAGAAATTTCCCATAGATTTTTTTGATTGTTCCGGAGCTGGATGTTCTGATTTTGCGAGCTCTCGCATATTCATTTTTTTTTTCACCTCAGGTTGTTTTTTGGTTTCTTTGAATGGCTGTGTTTGAGCACGTCCCGGTGATGAGGAGGATGAGACGGATTCGGAAGACGACGTCACGATATCTATTTACAAATTTACAAACAAAAATTAGATCGACAAATAAACATACAAATAAAGATACCAATTTACAAATAAAAATTTTATCTTTTACAAAATGGCAATGAAAACCGAACAACTATTATTTTGAAAATCGGTAACCATTTTTTTTTCAAAGCAAATTACGTTCATTTTTTATTCTTTATAATCATGGCATAATGGAACCAACTACAGAACTTGGCTTTTGATTTTAGAAATAGATATAGATTTTAGAAAAGAATTCTAAATGCAATAGAAATATATATTAGAAATTATTTTGATTTGGAAATTACCGTCAATGGAATTTTGTGAGGCTAGAATTGGAAAATTCTTCATCGACGGAACATTAGAAAGTGTGCTCCGTTTGAGAGCTCCAGCAACTAAAATTTTGGTGGTGAGCTCGGATCTCTTTTCTGGCTCATCACACCCAGTTGAATATGCGTATTCTTGATCTGCCAATCGTTTTAATCTTCGCATTGCTTCTTTATACGTTGCTGCATGTGCACATGATAACAAACAATTAATAATAAGAAATAACTCACAAACAAAACTCATAGCACGTAAAGGGTGATTTAATGTTGATTCTCAGAAGCAAAAAAGCTGTAAATTAAAATTTGCACACTCGCACACACGTCCGGAATTTTTTTCTAGATATGAAAAGGGAATTTTTTCTAGACAAAAGGAATGTTCACCGTCCCAAAGCTCTGCGAAAAAGCAGCAAGTTACCAATTTCAATTGGCATCTTCATGCGCTGTAGAAATCTCCCTTCCTGCTTTCAACTTTCTTATCTTTTCTTCCTTTCTACATACATTCCTTTATATATTCTTAATATTACTTTATCAAGAGACGTGGCGCAGCGTCTCAACACCAAGTACACCTGTAACACCATTAATTTATAAGAATTGAAAACTTAAACTTACCAGCAGCTCCACGAATGTTGATGGGATACTTTTCCCAATCACTCGGTGCATCCGACCTTTCTTGAATCATATTTTTTAGCATTTTTATTCGTTTGTTGGTGTAAGGTGGTGGCATAAATTTGGTCAAACATTTGCCAAGCACTGGATCGAATCCGATCCAAGATGTTGGCACGCAATCGATCGATTTTTTTCCTGAGATGACGTCTTCGTCAAACTCTACGAGTTGGTACGTATTCACTGTATCCATCTTCTGGATAAAAACCACGAATGTAGGCAAAAAACAAATTTTGTCCATTTTTTTTAAACAAAAAATTGTTGAGCACAACAGTTCAGGAACATGAATATTTTCTGTGCTATCTCACAAAGTAACAAGTATATAGAATACTCGAGAAGAAATTATGTCATGCATTACTTCATGATATTCCAAGACGGAAATTTTCTCTTCGTAATCTTTTACATAACCTCAATATATACACTCGCAGTTCGAACTTGTACAGTAAGGTTGTTTGAGGGAAAATTTATGGAAAATTTCTCTTCTATGTATACGTTTCGATTAATTAAAATATTTGTTTGAATGTACTTACTTTTTTCATTGAATTTCTCTCAATTGTAGATCGAACTGTTAACATTCAATTTCACTCTGTACTGGTGGCGTGGCTTTCCACGAAATGGCGCTTTATTTTTAACGTTCGACGCGTTTGTCTGCGCGCTAGATGGCGTTGTCGTAGCTTCTTATATTTAAAAAAAAAGGGTTTCTCCGGTGCACGGTAATTAATGTTCATTATTGTTTATCACATGCAACCCGATATAAATAGATAAGCAGAAAAAAATCCTTGTGTTTTTTTTTCACTTTTCGCAAAATCATGTCGTCAAGTCAGAAATTATAATTAGAGAGAGCACGTGGTAGTAAAACTTAAGATTTCTTCTATATTGTAGGTATTATACTATCATACACTATATACATTGGTATTTTTTATTTTTTTTCATTTGTATTTGTTTTTTCTTTTTAGATTAATGCAAAAAAGGAATTGCAAAAATCTTTGTCGATCTACGACCAAAATTCGGCTTTATTTCGAGCTGGACCATTTTTCGCACCACTCTCGCTATACTGCATTGTACGACTCGCCTGAGAGGCTGACTGGCTAGTCGATACATTTTCAAGTCCTCTGATTTCGTTGGATATTGGAAAATTGAGCGTATCGGGTTCCATTGATTCCCACTGATAAGAATGTTTTGTTGATCTATCCCTGAACAGTGCATTTTCGTAATCTTCAATATTACACCAGAATCAAGAAGGACCAAATTATTTGGAAACGTCGTTGTCAAAGTAAAGTCCTTGTATCTGATTCTTTGTATTTCGAGTTGATCGTTATTGTGGTTGATTTTTGATTTCAAAATGTTTACACTCGATGGGAACCGTGGTTTTGTAGCAACGCCTGCAAGTTCGTACAAGCGCCGGCACACTTGTGCCATTGGACGGTTTGCATTTCGAATGAGTATCTTAATTCGTCCAAGCAGGCTTTCGAAAGGAAAAGCAGAGATAGCGTCTAACGTGCAGTTCGTATTTCGTACATCATCCGCCAAATGGATAAGGTTGTGTACGTTCATAATTTGAGACTGGTATCCATAAATAGTTGTCATCATTTGGACAAAATATCGCAGATACACTTTAGCGAGTGCGTTGTGCGTGAAAGCAAATTCATTACAGCATAATATGCGACACGCAACGTGAAATAATAAGAAGTGCCTGTAGAGCTCAGGGTCGAGGATTCCGTTTAAAACGATCGGCCCACAATATAAAAGAAAGAATCGAAATTCGGCTGCTTTCCAGTCAGCAATCAAACGTAAAATTCTCGGCTTGCGTTGGAATTCTAATGGCATACATCGACGTAGCTGCATCAGTAAATGCGAAATCTCTTGCTGTTGTCGACTTCGCAGCTTATACCGCCGGCGCATAAAGTTTTGTTGTTTGCCACCAACCCAATAATCCATAATTTTTTTCATTACGCCCTCACAACATAGGTGCATATAATCTAACAAAAATTGGTGAACCATGTTTATGCGAGGTTCAATGGCGAGTAGAGGCGAATCGCGCTTATGGTGGTGTGGTTCCGTTTTCGATCGAAAAGACAAATCGTCTCGTTCTCTGGCGTCTACGTCACCGTACACCATTCGCTGGTGAGAGCGCTCTCCTTTAACTGTACATCTCTCGCAAGCATAATATCCTCCATGTCCGATCGTACCTTTTAAAAAGGCTCGTGCGGGTGTGTCACAAATGAAGGAATGAATCGTTATTTCAAGGTGTCGCCCATGTATCCATATTCCTTCAGTTAATAAATGGTTAACCTCTTGAACGAATTCATGCAAAAACTCGTCAAGGTCCAGAGGCTTTGCATCTCCGGAGTAAAGTGCGACGATAAACGGCTGGTAAATGTCAGGACTATAGTGTACTTTGCACAATATAGGCCAAAATTGTTTTGTGCCCGAATTAAATAATTTCACTCCGTCAACATTTACTTGGAGAGAAATTCCGTTGTTGGCATGCAAACCTTCGAGAACACATGCTTCGAGACCTTTTACGATGCCGAAATACACAAATTCTCCCACACTGTCATTAGCCGCGTCCATTGGTTGGATATTATATGCAGCGGTTCCAGTTCGCAATAACGTTTTTGCTGATTTCGGCAACTGTGGTAGCAATCTTCTTCGTAAAATCCGTAAGATGTCGTCCAACGCGTTCTGTCGTATATTTCTCAAAATGGCCCAACGACGAATCTCCATTACTTCGTCATTTTCTTCATCTTCATCCTCATTTGGTCCGATAACATTGCCTTCTGGCTCTGATATTGTTGATTCTTCGGATTCGTCTGTAGCGCTTCCATCCTCGAGCTCTCCAGTTAGCGCGTATTCCTCGTTATCTAGGAATGACGATGATTGTTCGTTGCTGCGTCGATCAATTTCCCTTTGAACTTTTTCATTTTGAAGAATTATCTCCGGTATCCTTTCTTCATGTTCAGCTTCACAAATATTCTGAGGCTCTGGCCTACATGTTTTAGCTATAAAATAATGTAGATAAGTAAAATAAGATAAAAAGTTTTTTTAGGTTTCAAAAATGATAAATCAATTTTAGTCAATAATTATTGACTGAATATAATTATAATTTATGATGTTATTGAAATTAAATTACTCGGCACATCGACAAAACAAGTAACGCATAAAAAAAATCATCTTATTACTTTTTGTTAGCGAATTTTTTTAAAACAATATTGCATAATATGTCGACATAATTCTATCATTGCATATCAATGTTTGTATTTTTCTAGAACTAGTTGGATTATTAATTTTTTTTGCAAATGAATGTTAATTTTAATCCAAAGTTGCACTTACCATTGCGTTCTTGATTTTGCAAACGTTTTGCGATCGCATCGTTTATATCGGATTTTATAGCTCGACATTTACGGACTCTATCACGATTGGATTTTTTCTGCCGATCTTCGTCCATAATTTTTAATAATTATTACTTGAGGAGTAATTTTTCGCCGTTTGCAAAAACTGTCACATGAAGAAAAAAGGTTATAATCCACCGTCCCACACTCAAACCGGCGAGACCAACATAAACAATCCACCGCGCCATCTGTATCGCGAAAAAATCTGTTTTCTCCATCTAGTGGCTAAGTAGCAACACTGCGAGAGATCGTACGAGGAAAACTACTTTACCGTCATCTAACGGCGAGGTTACCAAAACTAGCTAGCAAAAACTTACCAGCCATAACCTAGCGCCTCGCGAGTTATGCTATCTAGGTCAATCTAGACAGCGACTAGGGTCAAAGTAATTTATGCCTAGTGAATTTCTACACGGGCAATTATATGTGTCGTCTCTGACGCCAGCATGTCGGCACAATATGACTTATATCTCTACGGATACGTGCCGGCTCGATACGGTAATTGCTTTCCATAGTTATACGGAATGCGTAAAGTTCGTAATAGTCAACTTGCTTTAGTTTAGGAGATATAACATTTTCAAAATTTTATCGTTTTTCGTCATATCTCTTCAAAAATAGATTTGTCTAGAACAAAAATGAACCTATCAATGAGCTTTACAAAAATAGTCCTATAAATCATTGATGTAAACCGAATACATTTCCCATTATGTAGAAAAACCGCACACCACCCTTGAAGTATATATTTATTATTTGGTTCTTTTCGAAATCTTGGTTTGGCTTTCCCAATCACGAATACACATATCAACCTAAAAATACGAAGGCAATCAAATAAAGCTGCCGAAGCAAAACGAATAAAATGAGGTCAAACAAAACCCAAAAACTAAAAAAAACGAAACAAAGCAGCCGAAAAAAAAGAATTGAAAAAGCCCAAACACAACTCAAAAACTCGAAAAAAACCAAACCAGTTTCAGCAAAGGCAATAAAAGGAGCTCAAACAATTCCAAATAAAAAAGCCCAAGCAAGACGAATTAAAAAAGCCAAACAAAAATTTGAAAAAGAATCAAATAAGAAACATATTTCAAGGGTGGTTGGCCGTTTTCCCACGTAAAAGAAAAAGTATTGGGTTAATTTTATAAGTTAATTACAGTAAACTCCCGTTTGTCCGAATCGCGTTTATCCGAAATCCGCTTTAAACCGAACAAATTTTTCCGATTTTTTTTCTTTGTTCACAACTTTAAAAAGATGTACGTAAAAAATCAACGTCTAATAGGTGTTAAACAGCCTAACAGATGCATCTACCCCACCCCCACCCACCAAATACCATCACGACCTATTATTTATTTGCTCGTGACACCTCTTCATGTAACGAAAGAACCCCATTAGACCATTTTTTAGGAAATTTTGATACTTTTTATGAATTTTGGCCCGCCATATTGGAGTCGCCATTTTGAATTTTGAAAATTTGATGTTCAATTCATGATAAGCAATCGTGAGAACCCCATTACACAATTTTTTTAGGCAATTTTACGACTTTTTATGAATTCTCGCCGGCCATATTGGATCCGCCATTTTCAATTTACAAAATTTGATGTTCAGTTCGTGATTAGCGATCTTTAAAACTCCATTATACAATTTTTTACAAAACTATCGAGTATTGACAAAATTGTCGTTACTCAGTATAAAATTTTGTATCGAGTTTGTATTGAGTAGCGAAAATTTTCTCGATACTCGATACTTTTGTATTGAGTAACGAACATTTCCTCGATACTTTTGTATCGAGTATCGAGTATCGAGAAAATTTTCGTTATTTGATTACTTTTGTATTGAGTAACGAACATTTCCTCGATACTTTTGTATCGAATATCGAGTATCGAGAAAATTTTCGTTACTTGATACAAAAGTAGCGAGCTCCAAAACGATACTTTAGTAGCGAAAAAACTTTCGCTATCCGATACACAAGTAGCGAGTATCGAAATCGCTCGATACTCGTGTAGCGAAGTAGCGAAAACTTTCGCGATACTCGATACTTTTGTATCGAGCTACAAGTAGCGCTCGATACAAATTTTGGACATCTCTGGTCACGTTTTCATAGAACGAGAAACACGCGGCGATGAAGACGACGAGCACGACTGAGAAATGCGATATTATCGCAAAGAGACATACGGTTTACGTTTCACCGTTATGTTGCACTGGGCCGAGGGAGGGAAGACTTTCGGGAAAATGCGAACAGCATTATCGAAGGAGTTGCGGTAAGTCCATCTCTTGTCGGACATTACTAGTGATCCTTCATTTTTGTGGTGTATAGTTATGGTAATTCAGCTTATGAATTGTCGTAACGAGAGTAAAAAAAATAAGCTGAAAAAGGAGGGTCAGCGATCATGAGTCCTGGCTCAGTATGAATACGGTTACCTTTCTTATCGACCGCATATCGGCAGCCAACGATGAGAGAGGTGCGAGAGCCAGCGTGAGCTTGCCAAGATTCTCATATCCGATAAAGTCTCATTGTACGGATGTACTCATACCGTAGGAGCTACTGTCACATGAACAAATTTAAGAACCACCCAACCTTGGGCCAGTATTGCCCCAATTATGCTTGACGCTCGACCGAGCGTTGTAGCCAGCATTCGGCAACAGTTAGATTTAATTCGTAATGTAACTTCGATACTACGGTCAGCAAGCAACTGTGGACCAATGCTGGCGAACCGCGTTGCACGAGCGTTGGCAAACAATTGGCCCACCGCTACACCGTTACTGGCTCAATTGTTCACGGTTATTTGTGAAATTACGTTGAAATAAGTAATAAATATTAATAAATTAAACTCGCAAAGTAATTAAGGCATTCATATTCCGTCATCAGACATGATTTAATATCTAATTGTGAAAATTAGAATTATTTGCTCTAACTGGGATTTGAACCCACGACCCGCCTGCCTACCTAGCATCGTTTAACACGGCGGCGAAATCAAGCAATCAAACGCTGCGAATCCAACGCCTATGGTAGCCCAGCGGTAAGACTTCGCTAGCTTCCCATGCTTCACTGAAACATTGGCAAAAATGTAGTGAAACGATTGACCCATACTCGGGCCAATGCTGATCGACTCGATGGTTAGCCGATAGACAATAATTAATATTGGCCCAGCGTGCGGCCAGCTTTCGATCGCTAATGTTTCAACTAAGCATTGGCGAAACCATGGCTAAACGGTCAGTCCATACCTGGGTCAATACTGAGGTGCTAGTGGTTGGTTTTCAATACCCTACCAAGCGTCGGGCGTTTCGTGAGGGTCGGCATATTTTTCATGAGAGCAGTATACATTTACAGTTAGATCGATTCGTCGTTGCGTGAACACAAGAAAATCTCGCGAACGTCATAACGGCCACCGAGACAAAATGCGTATGTATCATCGTCACTATAGCCATATACTTGAGCGACGATAAAGACTCAAAAAGAAAAATCAAGCGTATAAACTGGATAGTACAACTCCTTACGTTAGATGGCGCTATAGAACTGAACGATTTTTCCTTTCATTCGAAATGATGCTCTCTCTGCCTCTAAAGATGTCGCGCTTATCGTCTTCCCTCCACTTGCATAATGCTTCGCGTATAAAAGAGGCAAAACGAAATTGAAGGCGCTCGTTACGTCGATGTGGATTGACTCTGTCGAACAATGATCCAATGTCATGTGAACAAGTGGTCACATCGTACGTGATTAGATTATCAGAGATTTTTCATTACATAATTTTTCCATCAAGTTTCTAATTCTCTAAAAAATGATGGGTCTTACGAGGCAGTTTAAAATCCTGCTTGACTTCCCTGCGATACAATTCCCAGCGATCCCTGCGATACAATTACCCCCAAATGGTAATTTTACATGGACATGAAACCCATAATATGACAACTCTCTCATCAAATGTAACCTAAGTTTTTTTAAATTACTTAAAGTAAACACTTGAAACTTCCGACAAGGAATATTGAGTGGGCTAAGGCCTACCAGTGTCGACATTAAATCCGAGTTTCTCTCACGCTGTACCAATCATTTGTCGCTGCCAAGTACAACATGTGTTTGAATCTGTGACACGGTGTATTTTCGATCGCAGGCTGGAAATAAATATATGAGTAAATCCACGTCAACTTTCCCTTGAAAAAAATGTAGATATGAACACATATAAAAAGGATCGTAAAGTCGTTAATGCGTAATGCAAATTTTTGTGCAATACGCATTGCAGAATCAAAAGGGAAATCACGAGAAAACATTTTTTTTCTCACTTTTTGAAGTTCTTTATGGGCATAAAAATTAGTTTCGGACTATGCCAATGTTACGATCGTTGAGCTTGATCATTTAGCTTCAATTTGGTTTTTCGTCGAACGCTGTATAAGGATTTCTCGCTGAGGTATCGGTTATTCAATGAATAACGACCTAATGATTGTACAGCAATTGAAAAGAGGGTTTTGAAAACCTCAATCAATTCTCTACAAGCCCCTTTTGTTGTTTTACGGAAATTTTCTTTATTTTATCTTTAAGCGGGAAAACCAGTTTAGATTGATCACAAAATCGACTTTTTTTTATTGCATAAATAATAAGTATAACTACTCAAGATGTGGCCAAAATTGAGATAAACAAGAGATATGTGGTCAAAATTTGAAAGAAAAATTCGCATTAGTTCCGATGCTATGCGCACTTAAGGGAACCGTATGGTCTAGAGCACGAAAATTTCACCTATTTTCACGATTTTTTTTTTGCCATAAAAAATTAAAAAATCGATGTTTTAACTTTTCGGGTTTATTACTACCTTTATTAAGTATACAAAAAAATTTTTTTTTAATTTTAAAAACAGTGTTTATTATCATATAATTGGCATTGAAGACGACCCTCTCGAAAAATCCGACCCGGACGGTGAAGATCGATCCGAGACTTCTACTCATCTGAAACACAAAATTCAAGAAGATTCTTAATCAGAAAGAGTGCAGTTATGGTCGGGGCTGGAACAAATCGAAAAAATTAAAAATTGACAAAATGGCGCGCTTTTGAAAAAAAAATTCGTAAAATCGGGTTTTTTTCACTAGTTTTTTAGTATAAACAATAAGAAATTATTTAAATAAAATTATGATTGCAGCCCCGACGATAGCCATACATGTTGTGAACAACATATCCAAATTTCAAGTGATTCGGTTGAATAGTTTTTTTGTTTTCACCTGCGCGGTGCCGAAAAAAGTCGTTTCGAGATAAATGAGTTTAAAGTTTGAGGTACAGATATTTTCAAAAATTGAGCAAATTTTGAATACTTACAGTTAATCCGCGATTCCGGCACCATATAGGATTCCTTCGGAACGTTCATAATTCAAGATTTCCTCACTCCTTTCATTTCTTCGAGCTGTCCGAGCCTCTTTGGAGTTGTCCGTGCTCCTACGGTTGGCGCTCGATACTCGCAGCTCGTCTCGGTTTTGCGCTAGTTGCTCCGCTTGTGGCCCGATTGTTATGCCCATGGTCTCCATTATTTTCAATAGGGATGCGAATCCTTCATTGAATATGCAAGCGGAAATGTGAGTGGCAATATCAATGATTTTTTTTCCGGCAAACAGATGTTTCGGCGCAAGGTGCCACACGCAAGCATTGAAACTTTCGTTATTGTTCTGCGTATTACTGCCAATACACCTTTCCAATAAAGTCTCTGCTGTCAATTCTTCATAAATTGGTTTTAATATCTCTTGTGCTTCATCGCACAGAGCAGGTGGGTGCTCGTAGGTGTCTAAAGTACCTGCAGCCTCACTTTGACGCCACTTGCACCACGATTCGGAACCTGGAGGACAGTACGAGTGTTGCGGATTTTCATCTGTTGAAATTTTGTGATAATATGCTGCCCATATTTCACTTCTCATCCCTTCAGTCGAATCTGAATTACGTCTAATTGCTAGACCGTAATAAGTTGACAGCTCTTGCAATAATTTATTCGTCAATTGTTGACGCTTCGGTGTTTTATTTATCGATTTCCGCTGTGTCTTTTTTCCCTCTTCTTTTTCTGTCAATTTCTTTGTTGCTTTCTTTATTTGTGCATGTTTTTTTTTCGCATCAACAGCACGTTTGTACAAACGTTTTTTAACATGCAAAACACATTCTTTTTTGCAAACTAAAAAATCATCCCCGTAAGGCTTTGTGTCCAATAAGGCTTTGAACGTTTTCGTGTCGCCGTCTCCGATATAGTTCGCGTATTTTACGTTGTACAACTCTTCCGATCTCTTGAACATTTCCACGATGCCGTCTACCTCCATTTTGCCAGCACTTCCGGTATGATTTGCGTCACAGTGATCTTCATGCTCTCGATACCACGCTTCATATTCAATCGTATCCTCTTGGCCTTTCCATTGAGAGCAGGCTTGACATATACTGCATTTGACGACAACATCTAAAATTTTATTACTGTATTTCCCTATTAACGAGGCAATACCGAGAAGCGATGAGAATCCACGTTTCGCCCACGATCCATCACCAGACACAGAAAGTTCATCCGCGGGACGCCCAGCTTTTACATTCAACTCGACTTCTTCTTTCAATGCTCTTTGGAAAACGATTTTCGCGACGGCTTCAGCTGCAATTTTTATATTGTCCACGATGCCGTAATATGTACTCTTACAAATTCCTTGTCCAAGATCCATGAGACCGCACAAATTTTTCAAGCCTTCAAATCCTACTCCAAGCATTCTCAGGGCGAGAACAAGTCGACGGTTGATTTCAAATGCCTTATCAATTAACGGCGAAGACAAAATAAAAGTTTCTTTACACTCACACTTCACAGAGAGTTTGAATCCTAGACCACGTTGTCCGTTTTTGCTAAAAGTGACCGCACCGTTACAATCTTTACACTTCAACAACTGTTGCAACGTTAAAAATATCATGCTGAATTCGATGATGCAATAATTGAAAGTAGGATTAACGTTTACTTCCAATTCCTCATTGCCTTTTAATTTTTTCGCAGACGTGCTCGTAAAATCAGTAGTATTTTCGATAGTGAATCGATTGGGCAATCGATTCACTATCGAAAGATAGTGACATTCGGGCAAGATATTTCAAGGGCTTGAAATATCTTTTGCGACCTACAGAAGATGGTCGTCTAGAAGAGTTACGGCCTTGCTTTCTATCCATATTTTCTGATATTTTATTTCAAAATTTTCGATGTTGGTTCGTCAAAACGTAACGTTGTACTGATCAAGTCAGGGGAAAGCGAAATGACCGTTTCCCTCACAAATGTTCGACAATAGGTATATTTCGGGGAAGGGAAAAGTATATATAGGTATATAGTATGTACTATATACAGGTATATATTTTCGGAGAAGGATTGGGACAGCTGCTGTGCTCCGATTAGGTTACCGGTTAGCGCTAGACCCGTTAGGAGCGCGCGGACCGCTCTCTACCTGCGTTATGGGCTGTAGAAGCTGTAATATTGAGAATTTCTGCATGAAAATTTCACAGTATATCCTTGAGATACTATACTTTCGACATATCGAAAAAAAAAAAAATCGAATTTTTCAAATTTCTAGACCATACGGTTCCCTTAAGTGACCGCCCGTCGGTTCGGCGCCAAAGCGCGCGATAGTTAGAACGGAGCGGTCGCTCAGGGACCTTTTTTGGTTACCTGCCTCAATACCGCTGTACTACGGAATAATAGAGAGAGGGGGATTTCGGCAGGTGTTCTTGTTTGACCTGGGGTAGAAATTTCTCGAACGTTTACGATATTTCGACAGAGCTTGGCTAGTCGAGTTTGGCTAGTTCAGCTCCGGTTTTCCTACCGAGTGTTGTCAAAATGTCAGCGTATCCGAAAGGTTCTCGTGAGTTTAACGAACGACGTGGTAGACCACGTAAGAGATCTTTTTATGGAAATCAACCCACTAGGAGTGAGTCGAGTGTCAGTGGAGATGATGGAAGTGCGAGCGAAAAAAAGCTTTCGACTGCTACGAAGTGAGAATGTGATTGTGAATCCTATACATTGTTATAGGCTCAGCGAATGTTTCACACTATACACTGGTTTGTCAGAAATTCTTATTTGTCGAGATTGTTAACAGAAAGAGAAATTTTAAGAAGCTGGAAAACGTGGCCTTGGTTTCAAGCTTGTTGTCAATTGCCACTGTGGATCGAAACAAATCAATTCAGGTCCTTTACTCAACACTGAATTTGAGATAAATCGTAGGATTGCATTTGTCATGCGGCTCTTAGGTGTTAGCAGACAAGGACTGAATTTATTTTGTAATTACATGGACATCGGCAGTGGTATAGCTGAAGAAACTCACAACGGAATGTGCACTCACATCCACGCCGCTGCGGGAAAAGTGTATGAATTCTGCTGTAAGGAAGCTGTTGAAAAAGAAAAGAAAGAGAATGAGAAACGCGAGAGACCTATTCTGAATTTGAAAATATCTGGTGATGGAATGTGGAGAAAACGAGGATTCAAATCACTTTTCGGTGTTACAACGCTCATCGGACATTACTCCGGAAAAGTCATCGATCTGGTTGTACGAAGCTCTTACTGCCAATCATGTATATATTGGAAAGAAAAACCGAAAAATTCAGCAGAATATCTAGCATGGAAAGACGATCATGACGAAGAAAATTGCATGAAAACACATGAAGGCTCCGCGGGAAGCATTAAGGTAGAATCTGTGAAAATCTTGATGTTCTTGAGATCGGAGGAACTACACGGTGTAAAATACGGCAATTATATCGGTGACGGAGATGCGAAAACGTTCACAGCAATCGTTAATTTCAATCTCTACGGTGATGAACTGACAGTTGTTAAAAGTGAATGCATAGGCCATGTTCAGAAAAAGATGGGAACTCGGCTCCGAAACATCAGGAACTATAAAAACTGGGCGGAAAAGGAAAGTTGACAGAGGCTTTGGAGTAAAAGCTTAGCACGTATTATGGCTTAGCGATTCGAAGAAATGTGAACAGCGTCAAAGACATGAAGAAGGCTACAATGGCAACTTTTCACCACATGATATCCACATATGACAATCTACAACACGACAACTGTCCAGAGGGAGAAGGCAGCTGGTGCAAGTGGCAGGAAGCTAAAACACTTGGAACACAGCCTGAACCGCACCCTGCTCCTCGACGTTCAAAAAGAAATTCTTCCTATATACGAAGATTTATCGAGAGACGATTTGCTGACGAGATGTTCAGGCGGTCATACGCAGAACGCAAATGAAAGCTTTAATGTGACCGTTTGGTAATTGGCTCCAAAGCACCTTCATGCCAGTGAAGCCAAATCGCGTGCAAAACTTACCCTCTCTCTAGTCCCCTACGCGCCCATCACACAATCAGAGAAGCGCGTGTCCGTGAGCAAGCGACGCTCGGACGGCGTCGGAAAGAGCCGAGCGCGGTCGAGAAACTTCGACCGCGGCTTCGGCAGCTACACCCATACATGGGGACGCTGAGCACGTTCATGTGGCGCGTAAGAGGACTAGAGAGAGGGTAGCCTCTACACGCGATCTGGCTGCTGGCTTCTGGCTGCACGGCTCGCGCGTGACGTCACCCGACGGCCCGCGCGAGTTCTTCTAATAAATTGCTCCCGCTTCACTCACACCCGTCCTAATGCCAAATGTATTATAATCCCTATAAATAAGCGGAAATATATTTATATTACTAATATTATATTAATTCTCATACTTTTATCGAGGGATAAAGCAACAAAAGAGCAAACGAATACAAGCCAATCATCTATCCGGCCGCGAATAACAAGTACGAGAATGTGCATCTGTTCCTCAAGTGATTAGATGGTCCAGTCGGTAGCGTGCCTGACTACGGTCCGAAGGGGCGCGGGATCGATCCCCGCTCTAAGTACTTTTTTTTATTTTTTATTTTTTTGGCGAATTGTTCATTCGTGACACACGCTCATTGAAATAACAACAATTTTGTAATCGTATGATAATACATCTAAAATTTAGATGTATTATTATACTATACTTCGCTTACGATTGATACGATAATAATACATCTAAAATTTAGATGTATTATTGTATTATACTTCGCTTACGATTGATACGATAATAATACATCTAAAGTTTAGATGTATTATTATATTATACTTTATCATATTTCCATACTTTCTCTATTTATACAAACTTTTATCAAGCAATAAAACATTATCCCCGAAAACAAGTCATCATCATCCATCCGGCCGCGAATCACAAGTACCAGAAGATGCACTAACTCTACAAGCAATGGGATGGTCCCGTGGTAGCGCGTCGGACTCCGGACCACAAGGGCGTGGGATCAATTCCCACGCTCAATATTTTTTTTTTTTTTTTTATGGGGCGAGTTGTTCATTCGTAGAACACGCTAAAATAAATTGCAAAATAATATACAGGGTGGTCCACGCAACGTGTGCACCTCTTTCACGGTCAAAATATGCGTTGCACGAAAAAATGTTGTATACAAAAGTTACATGGTTTATAAGGCTTCATCATGTGGTGCATTTATTTTTATTCTAGGTGGAGGCGCTTCGGAGATTTCAAGGTCAACTTTGTTTTTTTAAAGGGAATGCTATATTTTTTATAGCGTAAGATGATAGAGTATCGAATTTTGAGTAAAAAAGTATAGACCCTTATTAGCCCTAAAATTAATAGTTAACGAGTATTTTCACTTTATTACTTTAAAATTTCTATTGCGTAATATCCAGTTGGAGATTCAAATCTACTACAAATATCTGAAGGATAGCATTGTTTACATGACAGTGTTTATCAATATGAACACATTCACCACATCACACGCTCTTATCATGATTCGCAATCCTCTCAATATTTGTAATCCAGTATTAAAGTTTCCTTCAGTGATCGTGCGTGATTATCAGAAAGATAAAAGTGAAAATGAATTTTTGTAATAGTGACAAAGTTGATATGCTTTTAGTGTACGGAGAGTGTCATAGAAATGCAGTAAGAGCTAAAGCTATGTATGCCGAAAGATATCCTGAACGGATTCAACCATCTCGAACCATATTTGAGAGAATCTGTAAATCGCTTCGAGAAAATGGACATTTCAATCTTAATAAACGTACCGTAAGACAAACTGCCACTTCTGAAGAGAATGCTATTGCGGTCTTAGCAGCCGTAATAGAAAATCCTCATATTAGTACGCGACAGATTTCACGAGGTTCGGGAATAAGCAAAAGCAGTATTCTACGAATTCTGCATAAAAATAAATATCACCCCTATCACCTTGCACTTCATCAGAAACTACATGGAACGGATTTTGAAAACCGCGTTTTGTTCTGTCAGTGGTTCCTACATCAAATAAATCAGCATGATTATTTTCTACAAAGTGTGTTGTTCACTGATGAAGCAACGTTTACAAACCGTGGACAGATCAATTTGAAAAATACGCATTACTGGGCAGCTGACAATCCTCACTGGATGAGAGAAGTCGACCACCAACACCCATGGAGCGTTAATGTATGGTGTGGAATACTGGGCAACCAATTGATTGGTCCATATTTCATTGATAATCGATTAACAGGGCAAAAATACGCGAACTTTTTGAATAATAATTTACCACCTTTACTAGAGGACGTGCCGTTGAATATCCGTGCACGTATGTGGTATCGGCATGATGGTTGTCCAGCACATTACGCACGTATTGTGAGGGAACTACTGGATAGAAATTTTCCCAATCGATGGATTGGTCGTGGTGGACAATTCATGTGGCCTCCACGCTCACCAGATCTTACTCCTCTAGACTTTTTTCTGTGGGGCACATTAAAAGACAGAGTGTATCGTGAAATACCAACAACTCCGGAGGATATGAAACATCGTATTTGTTTAGAATGCATGACACTTAGTCCGGACATAATTCAGAATGCAGTTTCTTCATTAGTTAATAGATTTCGTCACTGTATTGATGCCAATGGACATCAATTTGAACACTTACGTTAATTGTGATAAGCCACGAGTCACTGAATGTACTCAAAGTAATAAAGTGAAAATACTCGTTAACTATTAATTTTAGGGCTAATAAGGGTCTATACTTTTTTACTCAAAATTCGATACTCTATCATCTTACGCTATAAAAAATATAGCATTCCCTTTAAAAAAACAAAGTTGACCTTGAAATCTCCGAAGCGCCTCCACCTAGAATAAAAATAAATGCACCACATGATGAAGCCTCATAAACCATGTAACTTTTGTATACAACATTTTTTCGTGCAACGCATATTTCGACCGTGAAAGAGGTGCACACGTTGCGTGGACCACCCTGTATATTTCACATTCGTTAAGTGGCGAAGTAGGCAAAACACTGGAAAATCAAAGCGTCAGTGCTGAATGTCGAAGTTTTTTAACCTTTTCCGATGTCGAAGTTTTAACGCTTGAAGAATTGTTTTGTTGTTGTTTTTTTTTACTTACATGATTACATTCGGTGGTTTCGTACAAAAAGAAGGGAAATCCACATTTAAAACTTTAAAAAGTAAAAAATGTACACCAAGTAATAAAAATAGAAGTTTTCATCGAAAAGTATTTTTTTCAAATGGTGTGAAACAAAACAACAACAAAACAATTCTTCAAGCTCTAAAACTTTGACATCGGAAAAGGTTAAAATACTTCGACATTCAGCACTGACGCTTTGATTTTTCGGTGTTTTGCCTACTTCGCCACTTGACGAATGTGATATATATATTATTTTGCAATTTATTTTAGCGTGTTTTACAAATGAACAACTCGCCCCATAAAAAAAAAAAAAAAAAAAAATATTGAGCGTGAGAATCGACCCCACGCCCTTGTGGTCCGGAGTCCGACGCGCTACCACGGGACCATCCCATTGCTTGTAGAGTTAGTGCATCTTCTGGTCCTTGTGATTCGCGGCCGGATGGATGATGATGACTTGTTTTCGGGGATAATGTTTTATTGCTTGATAAAAGTTTGTATAAATAGAGAAAGTATGGAAATATGATGAAGTATAATATAATAATACATCTAAACTTTAGATGTATTATTATCGTATCAATCGTAAGCGAAGTATAATACAATAATACATCTAAATTTTAGATGTATTATCATACGATTAGAAAATTGTTGTTATTTCAATGAGCGTGTGTCACGAATGAACAATTCGCCAAAAAAATAAAAAATAAAAAAAAGTACTTAGAGCGGGGATCGATCCCGCGCCCCTTCGGACCGTAGTCAGGCACGCTACCGACTGGACCATCTAATCACTTGAGGAACAGATGCACATTCTCGTACTTGTTATTCGCGGCCGGATAGATGATTGGCTTGTATTCGTTTGCTCTTTTGTTGCTTTATCCCTCGATAAAAGTATGAGAATTAATATAATATTAGTAATATAAATATATTTCCGCTTATTTATAGGGATTATAATGCATTTGGCATTAGGACGGGTGTGAGTGAAGCGGGAGCAATTTATTAGAAGAACTCGCGCGGGCCGTCGGGTGACGTCACGCGCGAGCCGTGCAGCCAGAAGCCAGCAGCCAGATCGCGTGTAGAGGCTACCCTCTCTCTAGTCCTCTTACGCGCCACATGAATGTGCTCAGCGTCCCCATGTATGGGTGTAGCTGCCGAAGCCGCGGTCGAAGTTTCTCGACCGCGCTCGGCTCTTTCCGACGCCGTCCGAGCGTCGCTTGCTCACGGACACGCGCTTCTCTGATTGTGTGATGGGCGCGTAGGGGACTAGAGAGAGGGTAAGTTTTGCACGCGATCTGGCTTCACTGGCGTCAAGGACCGATGCGCTTGCGCGACTCAATTGACAGAGACCCATAGATCTCGAAGGAGAGGGAAAGGGCCGTTTGTCGAAGTGTCGCCGCGAATTGGGCAAGAGAGAGACTTTTGTTGTAACTCTCGTCCGATAAGCTTGTCTCCCTGTCTTGTCGCGAAGTCGACTGGTCTTGTCCAGCGCCTTCCGTATTTTGTTGTATCGACTATTAATTAATATAGCGAATTTTCTGTTGTTTCGGCCCTCGAGGACCTATTTTCTAATGCAACTGACTTGGAATTATACGACCTTTGTATTTTCGACGTGTGTACGTCGACCGAATATTGTGCGTTCCTCACCGAGCGAGTCGCCGCGTCTGCGGTCTCATTTCGACGAGGGCGTTTATAAAAAGGAATCCGTGGACAAGGATTCCGCCCGGACGAATTGTACGAATTGGTTTTGGAAGTCGATTAAATAAATTCATCAAACGCAGTAAGTTTTGAAGCCGCTTTTCTTTCTCACTCTACGCACGAAGCTTTCCTTTGCTTCGCGGTCTCTCGGGTCCCAACGGTTCCCACCCTGAGAGAGAGAGAGAGAACTTTGGCTAGGTAGTACGTTAAAATAAATAAAATCCTTAAGAATCTAGTGAGTGCTAATCTCGGTAAAAATAGCTGGCGCGCAACAACTTATATAATTAATATAAGAAACAACGAAAAGATTTTAGTCCAAGGAGCCCCACCAGCCCTTGACCCAGGTCGCGGTGGGTGAAAAATTCGACTTTCTCCCTCAGGGAAAAGAATTCTGTCTCAATACGATGCGAAATAGGTGGAGAATCATAGCTTGCCAGAATTTGTTGAAACAAGTTGTCTTCAGGTTTACACAAAGAAGAAGATCACGAGTCCGGTATTTTAGCAATTTAATTGCAAATATAATTGTTTGATACAGAGATGTTTTCTTCACTCGGATACGAATAACAAAGTTTCTGTTTATTAGACCTACTATTGAAACGTTGCACCAAACGCTTTAGAGTACTATACCGAGTTCTTAAAGGAACTTGTAAATTATCATCCTGTACACACGGTGCAAAGTACTACTACTGTAACCACTAATAGTAGAGACTCGGAGAGAAGAAATAGTCCCACGGTGAGAGCAAAGCGATAAGGCGATACCTCTTGGCGATATTTATTCAGGTATACGTAGGTTGACTCGTCATCAATCATATCCGCTTAATTTATCATAGAAAATGTAGCGGTATTTCTTCTTAAGCGATATTTATTTAGGTGTAGGTGTCTTGGTGGCGTTTGTCGACCGTAAGACGCAGCGACGAAAAGGTATTGTTACATGTTTATGTGTTGTGGTGTGACATTTGGCCTCCCGTCACGCCTACTAATCGGTGTCGACTATGGGGTCGGATCGACGACCCTGGGACGACGCGCGGTCCCCATATCAGCGAGGGAAATGCGGCCCTTTGCCGTGAGTAGACGAGCCAGAGGTTGTGGCGGCGGGAGACGTGGGAGAGAGAGCGTGTAGGTGTTGCAGACCAGTGAAGCCAGATCGCGCGTAAAACTTACCCTCTCTCTAGTCCTTTACTCGCCCATCACACAATTAGAGAAGCGCGTGTCCGTGAGCAAGCGACGCTCGGACGCCGTCGGAAAGAGGCGAGCGCGGTCGAGAAACTTCGACCGCGCCTTCGGCAGCTACACTAATACATAGACGCTGAGCACGTTCATGTGGCGCGTAAGAGACTAGAGAGAGGCTAACCTTTACGCGCGATCTGGCTGCTGGCTTCTGGCTGCACTGCTTAGCACGACTCGCGCGTGACGTCACCCAACGGCCCGCGCGAGCTCCTCTAATAAATTGCTCCCGCTTCACTCACACCCGTCCTAATGCCAAATGCATTATAACCCCTATAAATAAGCGGAAATATATTTATATTACTAATATTATATTAATTCTCATACTTTTATCGAGGGATAAAGCAACAAAACAGCAAACGATTACAAGCCAATCATCTATCCGGCCGCGAATCATAAGTACGAAAATGTGCACCTATTCCTCAAGCGATTAGATGGTAGTCGGTAGCGTGCCTGACTTCGGTTCGAAGGGGCACCGGGTCAATCCCTGCTCTAGGTATTTTTTTTTTTTTTTTTGGGCGAATTGTTCATTCGTGACACACGCTCATTGAAAGAACAACAATTTTGTAATCGTATGATATTACTTTTTAAAGTTTTAAATGTGGATTTCACTTCTTTTTGTAGGAAATCACCGAATTTAATCATGTCAGTAAAAAAAACAACAACAAAACAATTCTTCAAGCGTTAAAATTTGACATCAGAAAAAATTTTCCGTTTAGACGTTACAAGGTCGGAAAATTTCAAGCAAATAGCATGTGAGTATCTTCTGTGATCTTCGACTGTGATACTTGCTTTGACCCCTAAATGACCTAGAAAAGTAATGTCAACTTTACTCTGAAGTATCTTCCCATGAAAAAATAATCAACAGCAACTGCATTAACTACATCATTTGATGTTTATGTGATCTTTTGAAGGTCAAGCGAAGGTCAAAATGAAAAATCATTAAATACTAATTGAACGTAAAATTTTCCGTACTTTAAGAATCTGAAACAAAAAATAGGGGTTCCCATTAAAAAAATCATCATGACCTTCGAGTGACCTTCAAGACAGATCTCAAAGTCGAGATCAGCGATACGGGAAGGTTACCCTCTTGATCCTGTACAACTTTTGTTTCGAACATTTTTTTATATCTATCGTTGTTGAGAAGATATTTGTATCCGTCGATTAAAACGGACCACCCTGTATATATTATTTTGAAATTTATTTCAGCGTGTTTCACGAATGGACAACTCGCCACATAAAAAAAAATACTAAGTGCGAGAATCGATCCCACGCCCCTGCGGTCCGGAGTCCGACATGCTACCAACGGGACCATCCCATCGCTTGTAAAATGAGTGCACCTTCTGGTACTTATGATTCGCGGCCGGATGGATGATAATTGGCTTGTTTTCGGGGATAATGTTTTATCGCTTGATGAAAGTTTGTATAAATGGAGAAAGTATGGAAATATGATGAAGTATAATACAATAATACATGTAAATTTTAGATGTATTATTATCGTATCAATCGTAAGCGAAGTATAATATAACAATACATCTATATTTTAGATGTATTATTATCGTATCAATCGTAAGTGAAGTATAATATAATAATACATCTAGATTTTAGATGTTTTTACAATCGCTATGCCTACGTGCTAGTCTTAATTCTCTACTTAAAATACTAACAATGTTCGTAATATTGTGTTTCGTGACTCGATATAACTTAACTTTATCGCGCGTTTTAGTTTTTGCGTTTATAATTTTTGTGTAAAACTCACGGTGTTTTTTTTTGTGTGTGGTGCAGTGTAGTGTTGTCCTGTGTTGTATGATGCGTGTGTTCGTCACGTTACGTCCGTGTCGTGTAATGTGATGTGAACTCGTACGTCCTCCCTGTTTCTCCTGTTTCTCTCTCTCTCTCCCGTTCCTGCACCTATGTTTCTTCCTCACAGCTGATTTTGACAGCTGTCACAAAACCATGCTTTTCGTAGATTCCTCGTGTGATTCTCGTATTCGTTCGCACGTTTTCCTGATCCCTCTGTTTTCCTTCCTTCTCAGGTAAGTACTTCCTAGAGCCTTCAGTACTCGTCGTGGTCACAATACGCCGGGAACACTCGGAATCACGATCCCCACATGTATTAACTCTCGAGAAGTCAATGTTCGATGTGCCCTTGTGTCTCGAGTCGTTCAAAACCGTACGACCACTTGATTTCCTCGGGCTTTCGCCTTCGTACTCCCTGAATATCGTAGAATCTTTCCCAAACTCTAACTCGGATACGTATCACTGTCAGTTTGTTCGCGTACCGGGAGACCGTCTTACAACCAGGGCCAGATCGTCCTCGTCGGTACGTTACTTCCACGTAGGTGATGCCGTAAAGCGAGCTTGTGACACTTTCGTGCACGGTGCTTCTGTATCGCGAGTTGTTCAAGACCATGCAAGTACTCGATTTCCTCGGGCTTTCGCCTTCATACTCCCTGAGTATCGCAGAGTTTTTCCCAAACTCTAGCTCTGATACGAATCACTTTCAGTTTGTTCGCGTACCGGGAGACCGTCTTACAACCAGGACCAGATCGTCCTCGTCGGCACACTACTTCCACGTAGGTGATGCCGTAATTCGAGCTTGTGACACTATTGTGCACTGGACTTCGATTTCCAAGAGATAGCATGTAATGCTCTGTTCCAGCTCTTGCGACCAAGTCTAAATTTCCGTTCTCTTGCTCCCCTATTTATACTCGATTTTAATTGTTTAAATATCCCTTCCCTGTGTCTAATCATTTATCTTAATATTGTTAGTTTTGGCCCTTCCTCAAATTTTTCGTTTCTGTGTGTGTCGGTGTTTTGTTTTCGTCGACTTTTGTGTCTGTGTGTGTCGTGTCGGTGATTGTTAAATGTAAAATTTTATAAATGTTCAATTTTTTCGTTGTTTTCGTGTTCTCTGTCAGCTGTCGCTGTGGTGTTGGTGTCTATGTGTGTGTGTATACATCTCGGTCGATGACCCGAAATCATCTGTTCGACTGCCGTGTATAATAATTTCGGATTTTGTTTTTAGGTGCGCCTCATCGGTCATCGACCCTGCCTCGTTCAAGTAGTGGGGGGGGGGGGGCAAGGAGAGCATGAAACGTTTGACGTTTCAGGCTATTTCGCGAATTTCGTTAAGATTGTTCTGCTGCTCTGCCGCGGTTGGGATTCGACCATCGGCCGGTTTCTTTATGAAAATGTGTCAATTAGGGAAAAAATTAGTCTTCGAGCCCGTTTGAGGGAGATTTTCGGCAAGTGTCGCGCGGGAGTGCGTGGGCCCGGTGTCGCCTTCCCCTGTTTATTACTTACATGCCTGAACAAATGCTTTCATGTGCCTTGCCTTGCATGCAGGCGAGGTGCACGCATATTTTGGGGGAGTCGTCGCCACGCCATGCACAGACCTACGTGGTTTTGGACGAGCTTTCGCCGCCTCGGGGTTATCGCAAACCCCAACGCCGGTGTACGGGTGTTCCGGGACGATGTGGAGTCATTTTGGTGGGCCCACCACTCTTGTCGAGGTCGCTCCTCGGAAAGTGAAGGAGGCCTCCACCTATCGTCCGGAATTACCGGCAGTATTCTCGGGGAAAGAGGTAACGGGACCTTCGTTCGACCTTCAAAGGGCCTTCGTATTAATTATGACTGATCGGGGGCCGGGTTATTTTGTTGCATCACAGAATGTATTAAGTTTTGTTTAGTAACGGCCCCGAAACATCAAGCTAAAGCCTCGTGTCTCGTCCCCATTCCTTGTCTACAAAGATTTGCCTTCAGAACAATTTCACTGCCTTCTCGCGTATAATCAGGTTGTTGGATGATAGTTTGAATCACCGTGCCGTGGTACGGTGTGGGGAATAGTATTCTAAAGCGTAAAGTAATCTTTATATTCGGAATAATATGTCGTGTTAAATTTTTGGGCTATTGCAAAGGCCTCATACTCGCTACTCTCGCACTCAGGGTCGCACACGCTCGTGTATTGTTGTGTAGCTGTCTGTCTCTCGCGTGTTTACGCTACGCTCCGGCTTGGGCCTCGGCGACGAGCCCTATTGTCTCCTTTGTATCTTCCCTTCGTGCCTATCGTCTTTCTGCGTAATATTTTGGGGAATCGTGATTATTTCGTCGAAAGTATTACTCGGGTGTGTTGCTAACTCGACATCGTGATAGCAATTAATTTATCGGGCATACTTGTTACATGTGGTGTAGGATATCTCAGGACTTGTTTTACGTCAACTTTATTTTCTATTATTTGCTATTATTTTCGTTATTAGCTATTTGCATTAGTTACCTGCTTAGAGAAATGCCCAGTAAGCACAAAGTAACAGTAACATAACGTATATGTTGAAATGTCCGCCTCAACAATATAACTGTTACAAAACAGCCCTAGCACATTATTATAAAACAGCCCTAGCTACATTATTGAGGCGGACATTTCAACATGTACGTTATGTTACTGTTACTTTGTGTTTACTGGGTGCCTTTATGACTTCATTATTATTTATCTACCGTAGGAAACTGCCGTTATTATTGTCTTATTAGTTACTTGCTTAGAGAAATGCCTTTATTATTTCGTTATTATTTATTTACCGTAGGACCTTCGTTAATTTATTACTATTTTATTATTAGCTACCTGCTTAGGGAACTGCCTTTATTATTTTTGTTATTATTGTTTTGTTGCTCTTAATTTCGATTTAAAGCGCCCCGATGTAATGAGAATAAACATGATCGAATTAATGTGTAAGATTTGTATTTTGACTCTGTCGCCCGTCTCTATCCAATCACCCCGCCCCTCTACCGATTTATTCGAGTCGCGCTAGCTGGCTTATCCTCGGCTTCGCCAATAGTTGGCCACCTCGTCGGGCGGATTCGTCGTTGAAGAGGAAAATTTAAAAGCCGGTTTTGGCCGGCGGTACCTGCGGTACCTGGCGCCCAACCTCCTCGGGGCGGACCGGGCCCGCGCATCGGGTCACGGGGCCGAGGAGGATGTGCGCGTGAGGAAAATCCGTCACAGTGTATCTAATACTAATCATATGGATATGAAAATAAGGAGTTAGAAGACTCTATTGAAGACAATTCATATGGTTGTCTCAACACCTTTCTGCGGTCTTGGTGGTTGTTGATTCAGGTTCTTTTCCAGCGTTACACAAGCAACTAGCTATTGGTTCTTCATTTGAGGGTGGTTGAGTGATTGATACCTCTTTTTTGCCCTTTATGATTGGATTTCGTGATAATGCATGAGCATTAACCGAAGTCGAATTTGTCTATCGAATTTAACGGGTTCAGAAGCGCTTGAAAAAAAAGGAGTGTTTGATCGGAAGTTTGTGAATTTTTCAAAAAAATAGTAATTGGTCCTCTCTCACCCTTTCATAATGGTAAAAATTGACAAACAAAACTTTAGACGTCGATTTCGATCTGTTCACCATCTTTTTCATCAAATATGATTGTTTTTCGGAAACTTCAGAAAATTTCCGATCAAAAACTTATATAAAACTTTTCCAGTCATATCCTAGGTAGTACGTACAACTTGACAATGCTTGTGTTGCTGAATACCTTTGTGCATAGACCCCTGCTTCCGACACGTCCACGGTTTTGATAAGATCAGAGAGAGATCGGAATCGCAAGAGGGATAAGCATTATCTAGTGACTAAAAAATGTGATAAATTATCATAAGACGGTATTTCTTGTAATCGTTTTCATTCAGCTTATGTCGAATAAGAAAATCTTTAAAAATATATATATAAGTGATTATTCCCGCTCATTTCTTTTGAAATTGAAGCACCCAACATTTTTTAACAAGGCCGAGACGCACGGGCTTGAGCGAGCCATCCCCACTCTCGCCGCTCAGTGCCTAGCTGCTCTCCTCTATCGTATTGCTTAAATAGAGAAATGCCCTTCCCCTTATTGTTCGTCACTAATGCATCCCCCAAATATATCTCCTACGAGACCTTTAGTTTAGACAGATACACCTCCTTGACTTCGGAGTTGCCTATGCGCACATGAAATGCCTATTTCGTGCGGGCAAAAGCAATTATAGTTTCGAGCTTGACGAATGGAAGTTTATTACCTTGCCATTTGAAACATTTCCCGGAATATAAAACATCATCTTCATTGTCAAACATATAAAACATCATCTTCGATTGGGAAATCATCTGAGATGAGATGGAACGTTATGATTGAATTCAAAATTCGAACTTCAACTTTACCTACAGTTTAGACGTAGTTATTCATTATTCCGCTTAGTCTTACTATATCCATCGTGTCCACATCTACTTCTGATATAATTTGTCGACTTTCGATTAAATTCAATGCTGATCCTGTGTTTACTATCATTAACAGTGTTGGTCCTATTAGATCTTCTGATTCTACAGAGACTATGGGGACATTGCTTGTGCGATTCAAGCGGCCGACGTTGACCCGTCAAGGTCATTCTTGGTTTCCTTCTGGTTCAATATGTCTGATATTATGCACGGAAGACGTTTTCATTGGCCTATTTTCGTCGTTCATATGAATTTTTGACTGATTCGATGCTGAATTGTTATATTCACGAGTTGGAACCTGTCGATTTCTGAAGAAATTTGCATATTCTATTTTACGACATTCTTCCGTTAAATGGCCAGGATTTTCGCAGTATCGGCAAACAATTGGTTGATTTGGTATTGAATAATTTAAAGGTTGGCTATCTTGATGTTTCCCCTGGAAATCACTGGTCCTCGGTCGTGAAAAATTATGTTGAAATTGTTGTCCTTCTTGTGGATTATTTCTTCTTTATCTTTGTGATGGATAATTTGGATTTTTATTTAAGGCGATTGCTTTCTGCTAGTTGCACCAGCTTTCGGGTCTAATCGGGCAGTATTCGTGATTCCTTTGTTGAAAAAATATGATAAAAACTAGCCATAATCTCTTTTTTCATATTTTCAACACTTTTTACATTTCTTTGAATGCTCAAACCACAATATTTTGTTAGTTTTTTTACAACATTTTCTGTTGACTTTCCTCTAACGGAAAGTTTTTTTTTTATTTTCTAACGTTTTGGAGTCTGGTGCCCATACTCTTCTTTACGTAGCCAATGCATTCACTTCCTATAACACCCAATCGACCCTTTCGCGAATTTCCATTCCCTACTGTCCCACCCCGTCGTTATCGCGTGCTCGAGTCAGCCTTCTGGATTTTGCTTCTTTGTGGGCATTCTTTTCTTTTTAGCTGTCGGACTCGACGGTTCCGTGTAAGAGGCGCATAGCGTTCGGGAATCCACCCCCTGAGATCCCTTTCCCCGGTCCCCCGTCGCATATTAGTAGATATATGGGGCCGGTTCTACTCACAGATGCACCCTGCACCGACATTTACCGACACTAAGCCGAGACATGAACCCCGATTTAGCCCGGACACAAACCCCCTGGAGGGGAGGGGGGTGGGGTTGGGCGGGTGGAAGGGGTGGCGGTGGGGGGTGGGAGTGGGTGGAGGTATTTTTGCCTGGATATGAACCCTCGGGAAGGTGGAGTGGGTGGTATTTGGAGGTGGGTGGGGGTGGAGTGGGCGTGGTTCGAATGTTGAAGGGGGGGGGGGGGGTGATGTGTCGCCATCTAGCGGCCTCACGATCGAGCGTTGATCTTTTTTATCGGCGCGATAAGCGATCTTCTTTATCGGTGCGCTCGATTTTGGGCATTCAGCGAGGTCCGCGTGTGTGGGTGGGGAAATGGAGGGGGGAGGCCATTGAAATTACACGGCGCGTGTCGCCCGATTCCGTCGAACGTTGTACACATGTCAAACGATGATTTATGATAAACTTTTCGAGACTCGAAATTTCTCAGAAGTGGTGAGTGTCGTTGCAGGACGACACTTATCAACGCGTGTCATCCGCTCCATCGAATGTATATATCGTGCGTTGATTTGTTATAAGCTTTTCGAGACCCGAAATTTCTTGGAAGTGGTGCGTGTCGTTGCAGGTCGGCACTTATCAAACGTTGATTATAAACTTTTGCGTAAACATGCACATCGAGAATGGCGCCGCTATGGCGCGGGAGGATTTCTTGGAAACGACATCGCGGCGGTCAATCATCAAAGGAAGGAGGTGACCAAATGAAAGGGATCATTTAGCTCAGTCTGATGCAGTATCTTTGACCGCACGTGTCGGCACTATTGAATTTATTTCTCCAAAAAAAAAATGGGGGCGTGTAACAAATACTCGGTTTTTCCCTGCGCGGATCCGCGAACGTTAACTAGGAACGAGCTGGAATATATTCCGAAAATATTGCTTTTAAAGTATTGGGGTGATCATATACATTTGCTCTGGCATCTCCTTCCGAGACGTTATCAAATCGATCCTGAAGTGTTGTCGTATCTTCCGTGTAGAGAGCATTATAATACTTCTGTGAATATGGATCATTTCGACGGCACCCCACCCCAACGTCGAGTGTGTGAAAAATGTTTGTCAAATTCGCGGGTGGAGAAAAAGAATGAGTAATTTTTTTCGGGTGGGGAGGATAAGGATATATAACCCGCAATTTCGTGAGCGGCCTCATTACAGAACGATCAAATGCGAGACAGACGAGTCGTGCTGAAACAGCGATTATTGTTACACTTGAAAAATATCAGAGAAGTGAAAGTCTTGTTGCAAAGAGTGTCGGTGAATCGAGATATCAACCAAAGTGTGAAAAATCTTTCAATATCCGAAGCAACGTTGCATGCGCACAAATCTTGCACCGTGAACAAAGTACCGAGCCACAACAATGGATCTCGAGGCTATCAACAAAATCGGCAAGATGGACGATTTTCTGCCAACGAAAAAATTGTCGGAACTACCGGTGCGAGCGAATCAACGTATATCAAACGTGAGAGCTCTCCAGACGAATTTCGGACGACGGTACATCGTCGATATTAATGACGAATTTTCCGTCTTCCTGCCGGCCAGAATCACGAAAGCCATCGATGAGGACCCAACGACGTTAGACAAATTCCAGACTGCGACTAACGATGGAAAATTATATTTGAATTACATCGGTGGAAAATATAACAAACTAGAATTTATTCTGTTGTAGGGAAATTTGAATAAAAAAAAAACAAATGTGATGTAAATGTGTGTTTTTTTATTTCAAAGAATATCGCGATTACACAAAGTTTGATAGGCCTTTAGCCAACTTTTCAGAGATTTCACATTCGCGCAGGCACAATTGTATTTCGTTTGGGCGGAATGATGCGAACATCCCGGCGGAATTTTCGGCAATTTCTTCAACGATGGGCAGTCCAGAGTCTCGAGATCGATAATCTCAGCGGTCGTGAACTTTTTCATCCATTGTGTTTTTTCGAGTCCCTTGACGTATACTTTGCGAGCTCGTTGCAATATGGCGCCAATCACCGTTTCTGCCGCTTCATAGGGTATTTCACCGTCTTCCCAGCTCATTCCATGATAATTGCGTGTTAGCCATAAATTCATGGCCTTGTATTTGACCGGCAACGACTTCCATGGTGATGGAGAATCGAAGAACTAGGTCAAAGGTGGACCGTCTTGTTGCACTTCGACAAAAGATATTTCTTTGAGAACAAACTCGTTAATTGGTCGTTTGAAACCTTAAAGATCAACGATGTAATCCATATTATATCAGCTTCTTCACGCCACCGCTGATCGGATTATACTGAACGATACGATCGTGAAGTATGAGACAGTAAGCCGATGTATGCGCAGGAATGTTATTTTTCGACTCAAATTCAAGACGAACATCTACCGGGCCTGTCTTCAACGATTCGTTTTGCTTCGAGCAGTCGATAATAACGAGCGGAGCATACTTCAGAAATTGCGACTTGTCTAACCATGGCTCGGGCTCTCTGTTGTAGTACGTGGATTGGAAATTTGCGTACATCTGATACAGCAAAGCGTACTGATTTTGATCGATGTTGAGATTCAAATTTCCATAGGGATAACATTGCGAATTGAGATACAGTTTGACGTCGGTGATTTTACAATTATCGAAATTACTCGCATTCTTGTTCTTCGGATTTTTTCGATCTGTCTGAAATGCGAGAATGACGTAACGAGGCTTCTCGAGTTGCGTTGATGTTTTCACGGACCAAACGTGTTTCGAGGTGGCCGGTAATAGCGGATATTCGTATAGTTCCCACGTGCGGAAACTCATGGAAATCGGCGGATCCTTGGCTATGTACTTCAAGAGTTGAATTTTCCGCTGATCCGAAACTGTCACGTATGGCACGAGCCATTGAATCTTTTGCAAAACGAGTTTGAAATCTTCATCGGTTGCCTGTACAACGGCATCATTGTCGGTCTTTGATCGCTATAAGATGAGCTCGTGTTTAGCATTTATCACGATTTTTTGATAATCCTCAGCGAAGCCCAGCAGCATGCTCAGCTGTATGCATATGTCGAAATTACCCGCAGCATCTACGATTTGCTTCGTTTCCTCGACGTCGAGCCATCCGGTGTTCTCCAGCATGCTGCTTTTACTCGAGCTCATCGACGAGTAGCCCTTAATCAGACTCGTGAGGCCTACATTTTTACTTCGATCGATCTCGATGGCATTGAGCTCGTAACGTATTTCCTCGAACAAATAGCAAATGGCGTTATTGACGAGGCTCGTGGCAAGGGTCGGTGTGCCATCGTTTTTCGTCAATTTTCCGCATATATGTAAGGAGCTGTGACTCGGTAGTATGCAGAGATCCTGATGCTGAATGGAGATGCGGATTTCATCGCTGTTGTTGAAGGTTGCAGATGCATACGGCTGATGAGCATGAATCTCACAATGTGTGATGGATTCATCGAAGATGACGGGGTTCTGAATATTAACTATTTCCTCCTCCATTGTAGACAGCATATGGCCAAAGCGCAGAACAAAAATTTATGTCTCACACGTTTTTTTCGCGAATTTTTAGGTTTAGACTCCGCAGGAACAACACGTTTTGAGGTGTTAACGCTCTGCGCGTTGATCGACGACTGTCCATCGCAAGCCATATCGGTTTATTAAGAATTCTGTTGTAAACTATGCCCATTGCGATTTTCTATGCAAACGAATCGTAATAACTTCACCGCGAAAATGTACTATATCACCGTCCTGATCGACTATCTGAAGTCTGATGCAATCTATCGTTTTGCCGGTGATCGGCAGATAAATCACATGCGCCGGTACTTCGATGATTTTGTAACCAGGTGGGACTGTTGGAAAAAACTCGTGAATCGTGTGTACTTTTCGCTCGTTGATATAAGCTCCCGTGGTGATGTTGCACTCAACTCGCAGGGCGTTCACTTTGAGAATGGCTACCGGTAGATCGGATTTGTGTTTTTTATCGGCACTCAGAATACGAGGTGTAAATCCCAACAAGCGCCCGATAGAATCATTAGGTATAAAATTGATTTCGCGATTACACTTAATTTCACTACGCAAAGTATTATTATTGTGTTTTGTATTGAGAATAATATCTTTACGCGACAATTCCGACTGTACGTATTTCTCAATATCTTCAATCTCGTAGCTGCCCGTAGGTATCGTTAATATCTCATCTCCAACGTAAAGTTTATTACTTTCAACGTCGATGTAAGGGATGGAATTGAAGGTTAGCAATTCAATGAGACCGAGACTATAATTTTTGTGAGGTGAGAGCTCGATCGGTCGAAAGTATTGCGTCTCGAGTATGGACGAAGTTCCCGATATCGTTAATGTGAAACTATCATCCATGATGGTTAATTAACGACTGACCTCTCTGTTTTACCCTGTACGTTTATATAACGCGTATTTTTCACCAAAATCCAATTGATCGCAGAGAAACTTCAAGCACAAATGACCGCACTTGATTGTATCATAGTCTTGGTATCTCTCGTAGTTGTAATTCACGCTACCGACACCGAAATATTTCATGAGTTCGGATGGTGGTCGAAGGTTGCCAAAACTATCGAAATAATCGATCCTTTTTTCAAATTTTCAACGCAACCCAGTGTGTACCACGACCGATATTCTCATCCAAATTCACTATTGCTGTTTCGTATTTCAGCGGTCCGCTCTTCGGCAGTTTATCCCGCATGTAAACACCTCGAAAATGTCGAATGTTCATGATTCGTGCGTATTTACGGAGATCTGCGTCGGTGAGCGGTCGATGCGGTAGCTTCAATTCACGTTTTTTGGAGCTATATGAAGATCCAATCCCTGCTTGTATGGTTTAAAATGTAAACCTTTGCCTAATGCAATAGCCTCGATCGTTCGATTGTGTCGTTTGTGTTCGTCCAGTTCTCGTTTAGCTGCCTGAGCAGCGTTAACGGCTTTCGCTATACTTGCCGCACCACCGGCCAATGCCCCGGTAGCGCTGAGCCCCGCGAAAATCGGCATGAAACCACCGATCTTTTTCGGCACGCGTATAACACGAGGAGCACGCAGTTTACATCCTGCTGCTCTTTTGGCCACGCTCCGAGCACCCTTGAGAGCGGATCTTATGATTGCTCTCGAATCACCGCTACGAATCATCGTTGCTCGCGCTGCTGCGACAACTTTTTTGAAACTTGGCTTGACCCCCATACCGAATTTCCTTTTAACCTCCATGATATTAGCAATACTCAGGGCACTCGCTTTCTCGCCTAAGCTAGCGTCTCTGGCGAATACTCGTTTCCACGCTTCCTCGGTCAGCACCTTGTCAGCCGCGTGTCGCGCCGCAATATTCTCCCGATTTTACGAATACGCGATATCGTGTTCTTTGCAAGCCGCGTCGAGCGGATTAACGCCAGGATCGCCTCGCGCAAGCCGCTCAGACAATTTTGTGCCAGGCCCGCAATATTGATATCCCCGTATGTGTAACTCGACTGGAAGTTTATTAATCAAATTGTTGACGACTCCTTTCCCACGTTTTTTGTTTTTCGCGCCAACGATCATGCTCCTCGTGACAGTTTTCAATGCTCGCGATATCCTTATTTACACTGTTTCTTCTTATCACCAACTGCACCGTATCGTCCCGGGTCAACTTCTCCCGTAAATCGCGTACTTCCTCTAATGTTAGGATTAGAATAGTCACGATAACGATCGGCAAATTTCTTCAAACTTTCGGTTATAGGATTTTTCGGATCGTCTTGTTTCGGCATTTTCCTCATATGTTCATCAGACGGGAAAACATTCGCAACTGAGACATCAATCGTTATAAGCATACTACTTATACCTATTTCCATCAGTCACGGTCAAGATAAGTTCACAGATGGGACTATTGCCTGTAATAAATTTCGATGAATTTACGCGAGCGGAGAAGAGACAAAAACGTCATGGTGATTTGCTGCCTGATACTATTCGTGCTGTGTTTTGCGGTCCATCGAATTGTGGCCAAACCAATGGTTTGCTTTCGCTCATAATACATCCCAATGGACTGAGATTTGAGAATATTTACCTCTATTCAAAATCGTTGAAACAACCAAAGTATAAATTGCTCGAACGATTGCTCGAACCGGTGAACGGGGTCGAATATCATCCGTTCAACGAGCAGGAACAAGTGGTGTCACCTAGCGACGCGCGACCTCACTCGATAATCATCTTTGACGATGTTGCGTGCGAGAAACAAGACAATATGAGGGCCTTTTTCTCCATGGGAAGACACGAAATTGTCGACTGCTTCTACCTTTGTCAGACGTATGCTCGCATTCCTAAGCATCTCGTAAGTGATAATACGAACTTTCTTGTTCTATTCAAGCAGGATGATATGAATTTGAAACATGTGTATAACGATCATGTTAACACGGACATGACTTATTCGCAATTCAAGAGCATTTGTTTGGAATGTTGGAATTCTGATAAATACGGATTTATCACGATTGACAAGGATAGCGAAATGGACAAGGGTAGATACCGACAGGGTTTTGATACTTTTCTCACCATTAAATGACTTCGTTGTATCCAACAAACAGCAGTATCATCAGCGTCGCTATAGCGACAACATGGAGCATAAAAAAGAGCGAGATGTGTTGCATCAGCTTGTTCGAGCGAGCGAAGCGAGTAGAAAAAAATATCGTATGATGGAAAGCTGCAAGGATGATGTCGAACTCATGAGGCGGGAAGTTTTCAAACCTATAGTCACACCGCTGGAAACGTTAATACGGAATGCGGATCATCCAATCAAGGAGGAAGTAAAAGAAGAAGAAAAAGTTAAGGAAGAACACGATGATTCGTTTGGAAAGGAGGATGTTAAAAAAACTGATACGTCTTATGATGATGTCTCCTTCAAATCAACATATGATACGAGTATGGATGAGAGTGATAATGATGACAAATCAACCCGCAACGTTGACCAATTAATCAACGAATATATCGTGTTATTACAAACAAATTGAAAAACGAATTTCGATGTTTTTTACGGTGTTCGACTTCTCGCCAATGATCAACTAAAAATTGGCGATTCATCGATAAACTTTGATTCACCGAAGATTCGCGTGGGAGATCGAGAGTATGCAAAAACTATCGGATTAATCGAGCTATTGTTCAAAAAAGTTCCCGATATCGAGACTGTCACGGAGGATGATGTAACAAATTATGAAGATATCGTAATTACAACGAACGCTCATAAAAAGTTTTACAAAGCCGGTGAAGCGACGCGAAGGGATAATACTTATAAATTTAAAACATATATCGCAAAAATCGCATCGAGAAAACATATTGGCGGAAGTATCCATAAAGTGGTTGAAAAAAATACCAAATTCGATCATGTTTATTGGGATGATCCTAACGAATTGGTCGATCGTTTACGTTGACTCGTAGCATCTCAAGCAGCCGGCAACTTGTCTCATTTCAACGAAATTGTATCAATCATTGAAGAATTACGCGAGGCTGAAATTATTCATTAAAACGATTCTCACCAAGATCTTGTTGCACATTCGCAAGATGAGCGTTGACGTGTTTGGACGTCAATTGCAACCAAAAAGTAGAAGTGAAAATGTTCGCGGACCTCGAAGCAAAGGATTCAAGATTACTCGCGATGGACAATACGATATTGATAAAAAACGTTTGTGTAATTTAGCTGATCCGATAGACGAGAGTGATGCGATTTCAGTGCGAGTGATGCGAAGCGCAATGCAACAAGAAGTACGTCAGATACATCACGTTACATCTTCTCTACAGGAGGATATTGATAATCATGACATAATGATCCGTGCACTCGAGCCCCAACTCACGGAGCATATAAGACATCAAAAAATCAATCATGAAAATCTTGAAAATCTGACGAAACGCAATTCCGAGCTCATTGTGCTGTTGGAAAACGAGCTGAAAACATTGGAGCAAAGTAGTAGTAGCGGTGATTATATGTTAATGATCGATAGTGTCAAGAGCCGTTTGAGCCAGTTTAAAGCCGACCAAGAAGCTGTACACGCGTTATCAGTAAAAAATTCCCAAGTGCTCGCGCTACTGGACAACCGCTTGCACGCGCTCGAGCATGAGCGAGAAAGAGACCGTGGTGAGAGAGCTACATGAGCCGGCGCGAAGAAATTACATCCGTCGGCGTGTTGATATACGCGGTCTCGATGAGACGTGGCAGGCTGATCTCGTCGATATGTCATCTTACGCTCACCGAAACTCTAAGCAAAAGTTCCTCCTCACCGTTATCGATGTATTCTCAAAGTATGCCTGGGCAGTACCGATCAAGAGTAAAACAGGAAGAGATACGACATTGGCCATGAAATCAATACTAATTCAGGGTCGAACACCGAAAAACTTGCAAGTCGATCGTGGAAAAGAGTTTTACAATGCCGAGTTTCAGGCGCAGATGGAAAAATTCAACATTCAGATGTACTCGACATACAGCAATTTAAAAGCTTCGATCTGCGAACGTTTCAATCGTACACTAAAAAATAAAATGTGGATACGATTTAGTCTTCGCGGAAATTACAAATGGATAGACTTTCTCGATGATATGATTTCCGAATATAACAATACCGTACATCGTACAATTAAGATGAAACCAAAAAATATTAATACAGCTAATGAGAAACAAATTTTACGCGATATTTACAAGAAAATCACGTCTCCTACGAAGAAACCGGCAAAATCAAAATCGGCGACGAAGTGAGAATCAGCAAATTTAAGAACGCATTCGAGAAAGGTTACACCCCGAATTGGACAACGGAAATATTTACGATTGAGCGAGTGAAAAGTACGAATCCAACGATGTACCAGCTGAAGGATCATCGAGATCAACCCATCGGTGGCAGTTTCTACGAACAAGAGCTCCTTAAAGTGAAATATCCCGATGTTTATCTCGTTGAGAAAGTATTGAAGAAACGTGGAAATAAAATATTTGTAAAATGGCTTGGTTTTGACAATACTCACAATAGTTGGGTAAATAAATCTACTGTATGAAATTGATTTATTTAAAACTTGTATACAAAATTTTTTCATTCCTCATTTTCACTCTCACTCAACATCGCAACGCGTCGCTCTCGCCATGCAAGATTTTCGATTTTGCACGATTCATACTCTGCAACAGAGATATTTCAAAAGCGTAAGAATCTGACTGGCGTTTTAATTATGTAGAGTTTTAAGAGTCATATTAAAATTACCAGAATCTGCTGGTGATGATGGAATCCATGTTGATGCATCATCATCATCATCATCGCTACCATACTCTTGATTAGCATAGTTTACACGAGCGGCATCATATTCAAGGTACACCCAGTTGTCAGCAACATCGTCTTGCGCTGGTGCCTCCTCAACTGGCGGGGATGGCGATCTTTGACGCATATCGCACACATTGAGAGACTCTTCCGATGGTGTTAGTGATGGTGAAGATGCTTGATTCCCGCCACCAGATGGACCAGCTACAGCTCCATCAGCTTGCTCGAACTCGGGTGAATATTGGTTTTGATCCATCCATCGAACGCATTCTTCAATGCTTCCCCGTCGCGATGCATCATTGATCAAGTTATTTTCATCCTTCTGTGTGACGGTCCAGCATTACTAACGTAGACGATACGAGTGGAAAGAATTATAGGTGGCCGTAGCGCAGTGGTTAGCGCTCATCGCTCTCATCGCGAGGACCCGGGTTCGAGACCATCCAGCGGCTCACCATTCTTTTCACTCATCGTCACTGGACCGTCCCCACCACTGCAAGACCGTTCGAGTCATCACATCTGCAAACCTGAGTGCTCATCAATATGGTGTGTCGATGAGGATGCTGACGAAGATGATTCATCGCTCGAACTTTGGAGAAGTCGAATTTTCGCTAAAATAAACACCATTAGATGGTTTTTAGAGTCGTTTGATAATGATGAGCTTATAAAAAAATAAAAATATGCTCTTACTATGTTCCTCCAATATAGGCTCAAACATGCTCAATTCCGCCCAGCCAAATTTATAAATGATTGTAACTGCGGAATCCAATAGCTCGTAGTTGCACAATAAGCCCTTGTCATATGCTTTCCTGATATCCGTACGCGGCACCAAAGACAATACTCTCCGTAGTCTACGGTAGACCGCTGATTCTGGGAGTAGGCGTATGTCGACAGCTCGCAAATTTGGCAATATATTTGTCACATATGGATTTCGATTCAACAGGAAAATCAAAAGAGTATAGACTCTATCGATGTCACGGCGCTGTCTTATTCTTTTCGAAAACTGAAATAGTGAAATGAAAATTTTCTTCTTTATTCGAGATAGTGGAGCGGAGCGATTATTTCATAATACGTACCCGATGAATACTTGGCTCCAAATGATCCGCCGAATATTGCTCGAATGACCAACGTTGACATCTTTGATGTTATTGATAGTCATCATGTATATAATAGTTTCTGATTCCCGGTGCGTATGAAGAGCTGAGAAGACTGTTTGCTCTTAAAATTGTTTATATTCGATATATACAGCTCTCGCTTTTGTCGGCATGCGAGAAGTCACGTCCGAAATTATTAGTGTGCACAAAACATTTGGTTATACTAACGAGTAACCCCATGGTAACGTATCGGTTGAATCATACATCGACATTCTCTTATCATCTCTCCAGCTTAGAGCAATTTTTTTCTGTGTCGCAGTATGAACAATCTGTTTTTTACTTTGAATTAAATTTTGAGGTTTTACCACATTGTTATGTTCAAATAGGCACATTTTGTAGTCGTCAAGCGTAATAGTTTTAAGCGTTGAGCCCTTGATGCCTTTTGCCCGCTTTTTTTCACCATTGTCACCAAAAATTTTATAAGCATACAATTTTGCTCTCAATCCAATAAACTCCTCCATAATATTACCGTTGTTTTCGTCCTCCATCAGACCCAATACTTTTTTATTAGCTTGTGGAATTCCATACGGATTATCAACCGAATAATCTGAAGTGTCAAATTTGTGTATATCTTTTCTCATAATTTGGTAAACGTCGGGTACTTTGATGTGATAGATGAGGCTGTCGGTGTCTGTATATAATAATTTCGCTTTTTGTCCAAAAGTCGTCTTCATATAATAATAGTGAAAGTCGTAGAGCCAAAGTTTGGAGATGCCGAGGATCGAATATCCAACGTATATGGGCTTGTTTAATAAAACGCTGGCCTTGTTGAGTTCAATTATCACCATATCACGGTCGAATATAGTGCAACTGTGGAAGGTTGGTTTAGCGATCTGTGCTTTTGCCCCTCACCGTCCACGCCATTCTGTCACAAGCCTCACTTCTTTGTGCTTTCGCACATTTTCCATTGTTTTCCCAAATACGGCAATATTCATTAATTTGTAAAAATTTTTTTCAAACTCGTTGTTCGATTTTTTTCTCAGTTCCGTGTTCACGTCGATGTATTTCTTGAGCCAGGGCATCTGTCGAAATTTCAGCACGCGATGGATGTGTGTTACACGAAAACCCAATTTTGTACACTGTTTCAAATTTCTGTATTGAATAACGTATTTTTCTTTCGCCAACAATGTTGTCATTAATTTTTTCAAACCTCGGGCCTCAGAAGCAAAATGTTGAGGACACAACGGCAGGTCTTTGTGATTTTCATGTAACTCGCGAGGATACTCGAGATCGACTTCGAAAATATAACCGACCGGAGAATCATCTGGAATATTTTCAATGTCCTCTTGGAAATTTTCCACCCAAGCGAAAGAGCCGCAAGGTAATGCCTCGCTCATAGCCGCACCATAAAGATTATTAACGTCGAAATACATCAAATATGATTCTTCTTTTTTTGAATCGTATTCGTCTTTCATGTAGCGATTGTTAGCTTTCGCGTATCTATTCGAACACTGTGCCACACCACCGCGGATTCCCTTCTCGATGAACATTAACATGTCAACATCGGTCAAAAGTTTGAGTTCGATACCGGTGCACTTTAGCATCGCGTCGAACGAGAGACCCGGCGCCGTATAATAATGCAGAGGATCGAGAGCGTACGTTTCGATACAATTTCGTCGAAAATTTTCGAAAATGTCCGTCAAAAGCAGTACATCTGTTTTCAGGTACAAATCCGAATATTCGCCCAATGTTTGCACATTGAACGTTGTCCACACGTCGCGAGCATGCGCATAATCATCGTCCGAGATGTTTGAATTTTGAAGTTTTGAAAAAAAGTCTTTTTTCTCCGGTAATTCGGTTTCGTCGAGTCTCCTCCAATCATCAACGTAATCATACGGAAAAACACCTTTTCGCGTTAGTAATTGAAATTTCGCATCATTATCGCAAAATTGCCGTGTTATCGTTTTTTGCTCGTGTTTGAGATACGATGCTAATTTGTCGATGCTGCTTGCCATGAATCTGAACGAATCGATAAATCGATATTGTACACGTGTTCCTTTGACGGTTTTGATGAATGAAATATATTTTTCCTTATTCACCGGCAAAAGCTTCACCGATCCTTCAAAGTTTTTCGCCAAAGCTTTTATCAAAAAATGTGAATCATAGCCTGACAAATTGTGAAATACGATGGGAACAACGTGAGAATTTTTGTAATTTAAATTACAGCTCTGATGAGCAGCACCTCGATATTTTCCCGTGAAATGACAATGATCTCGTACTTGTGTCTCGGTGACGACGAACGGTTTTTCACAGATGTGACACTTTTTAGCTGCACGAAAATTGTCACTTTCATGCGAGTTCAACGGATTCATCGGCATTATTGTCTGGAAAAGCGTGTTGAAAGACACCGCCATTTCTTGCAATTTACGCATAAACCACTCCACGCAATCTTTTCCTCGATGAAATTCATATTTCGATTTCGAATCGTCGAAACTGCAGTGTACGTAATAGGCGATACTGTGAGGCATATGCTTCTGATAATTCATTGTATTTTTTTGTGGGCTTGTTATCGACTCGAGAAGACATTCCAAACCTGCGTATATCGCGAACGGCACAGCTTCTTTGTATTTATAGTTTTTGAATTTTAAAATGGTCGCCTCATCTTTTGGGAAAACAACACGAAAATGATTAACGTTTGCACAGTCTATTTGATGCCGATTGAGAATATCTTGTGTTTTCAAATGACACAAACATCGGTCACACAACCACGCTTGATGATCTGTCTTTGATATTTGCGCGCTCACCAGCCTTGAAATGTTTTTTATCCATGCAAAATGATGATAGACTTTCTCGATATCATCATCATCATCGTCGTCGATCGAATCAATCGCTTCTATCATAAGCAAATGTATCGTAGGTCTTTTCAATATCTGTTTACTAAGATGTACTGGCACAATTTCGCTTCGTCCATTCACACGTTCTATGCCGTACACATGAATCGATAATCCATTAATTTTTTCGAATTTTTCAACATGCGATAGACGCATCGGAAAATCGAATCCTTGATAATTAAGCATTTCGCTAAAGTGTGGATAAGAATTTACACTTTCAGGATGTGACTGGGGAGGTGACAAGGCTGCCACTATAGACCATAGGAAGCAGTAGGCATCAGTGTTCCGAATGTTTATAACGGCTCGCTTCAGTTGAATATCTCGAGGCATAGGTGTGAATGTGGATAAACCACCAAGCAATGGTGTGTATGAATTGATGCTAACGAGGAGATGATCGATTTCATGCAAAGACCAGCCCGATTTTTTTTCCTGAAAATCTTCGATTTTTACGAGCAGTTTTGATTGCACGTATTCCACAAACCATTCATCTATATCCGTCGATAACGAAATGCTCGCATTCCTCGTTTGGAATGTTTTTTGATCCTCGATGGTCTCGTCTATCTTCGAAAGGTGAAATTTGCATACGAGCGTAACGTTGACCTTGATGGTATTTTCTTCTCTCACGACTGTTTTTAATTTCGGCACCATCACTTTCTTCGCATCTTCGAGGAAATTTGACGCATCTTTGTGGCTCAAATTGATTATAGCACCCGTCTTTATTCGACCTTGAAATGCTGATTCTATATCAACCCATTTCACCGCACCGCTCGCGACACTCAAACTAGCACCACTTTTTCGCGGGTTGATACGCGCAATTTTTTCTTTCAACGATAGCAACTTGGCTACACTAGCCTGAATTCGTAATTTTTCACCCGTCTTGAGATGAAACGTTCGAAAATTTATCGTTAGTTCTTTAATGCTAGCATCGCAGAACTTTAACATTTTTTCAACTTCAATGCGGGAGACGTTACTTTTGAGCGCCGCATACGCTCTTTCCAACTCGTCGATAATTTTACGATATTCATCAGCGTTCATCGTGAATGTAAGCTATTCGCTCAATAGATCAATCGCAAGTGTGGCAATTTTCGGCGTAGCAGCATCTCAAAAGAGCGCTTATCGCTTCACCGCTCTCCTCCTCCGCTTCGCATAAACAAAAGGGTGATGTACTTTTTACGCATGAAATTCATCGTTGCTATCACCTTTAGAGAGTGTACATTTTTATAAAAATAAAGATTGTACATTAACCCCCCGAAAAAAGCATATTTATTGCATACCATAAACTTTATTACAGCTAATGCACATTTCAATCGCTCAAGAAAATACTCTTGTACGTTTTGAAAATTCATACAAGCTGTTCGGCGCATGTCGTTGCTTAGCCACGAATGTCTCAAAGTATAGACGATCGGAGAGGAGGCAGGGTAAAACGTCTATAACATATTTAGAGAGGCTAGCATAAACCGGCCAACGTAAACCATTTCTCTATATCCCTTTTTTATCTTAGACGTTCTCGAACCTTTGTATAAATGCGTTCCAATTCAAGTGGAACACTTTGATTTTTGTCGATCTCCGGCGCAAATCGATCGATTTCAAAAACAAAAAAAAACACTTTCTTGCAAATTTTATTTGCTTTCGAATGAGCCTAGTCCGAATCTGATCGGATTAGAATTGGCCGAGCACCAGGAGTCGACGTAAAATCATGAAAATCGGGTTCCGACGCTCAGCTCGAAATTTCGTATTTCCGGGAAGGGCGCTATGATTTGTCATACACCGTTGGAAAAGACATTTCACCCCGAGAAAAATGCGCACAAGCTGGAGTCTGTGCGATCATCCCAGAGGGAGATATAGCACTAGGAAGCGAAAACGGTTTATCGACGATAACTCGAGAACCGTTCGGCCGAATTCGCACAGCTTTCGCATGAGCTATTCTTTTTCCATCCCCCAGAACTACGTGAAGTCGTTTTTCCCGTGGATGCTCCCTCGGCCGAGAACCAGAGATCATCGCGGTGCACCGTGAGCTTCCGACGCCATTTTGAACATGAAAATATTCGCGCATTGCGACAATATCTATTTCATCGAATGGCTGATGATTTTCTCTTTAAAATGCACCCTTGAAAGTCTAAAAAATCTCAGTTTTAAGGTATGATATTTCCATTTGAAAATGCATAAAAATTTGACAGCTTTCGGTCTTAACGGGAGCGCGAGAGCGCGGACCGCGGGCGGCGCACAGCGCGTGAGGGGAATCGATCGAGGGTGCCCCCACCACATGCCCGCAGTCTCATAACGCGAGCTTACGTATTATTGCAGGATCGCAAATTTTTTCAAAATTTATTTTTGTACCGGCTTTCTTTTTATATCTCAATATTATTGTTAAATTAACAAAGCTATTATTGTTAAATTAACAAAGCTATTATCGTTAAATTAACAAAACTATTATTGTTAAATTGACAAAGCTATTATTATTAAATTAACAAACTATTAATGTTAAATTAACAAAACCATTATTGTTATTAATTAATTTTTTTGTTATTAAATATTCTTCTAATAAAAAGTTGATGGGGTCCCGAAGTTGATCCTTTATCTAAAATTTCACGCGGGATTGTTGTCATTTTATTCGTTTTTGCTTGAATGTGGCTGTTTTTTTATGTATTTTCTTACTGATATTTCGAATTTTCGCGAAAAACTCGATTAGTTTTGCGATCGGCGGAATATTTGCGATGAAACAGTTTGTTGAACTATCGAAAATTCGAAAAAAAATGTTTCCTTTATTTTGGCTAATTTTTCAGAATCGTCGAAATGCCAAAATTTTGAAAAGGCTATAACTACGTTAAAAATCACGCTCTAAAGATTTGTCGGGAGTGTTTTGAGACGCTCTCGAGGAGACTTAAAAAATTGTGAAAGTTAAATGTCGATAGCTCAATTCCTTCACCCTCAAAATCGATGTCAGAAATTGCCAAAAAATTTCATTTTCAATCGAAATTTCAGTTCAAAAATAATTTTGAATGGTTCGTATCGATGTATTTTTTCCCGCTGATTACGGAACACACCGGTATTTCATCGAAAACCCAATATTAAAGACTAAAAATTTGAAAAAAAAATCTCGACTCATTTTTCGTCACTTCTCAAAAAACCTCAAAAAGTCGAAATTTCGGAGACTCGCAACACTTTTTGCTTTTTGGTGTGCGCGTATGTTTGTTTTAATTATTGAATGCGTATGATAAAATTACGTAAAAAATCAAGGCGCTGCAGCGCAATCGCGCGATCGCGCGTGTGAGCGCGAGCACCCATCCCTAGTTTCAATGTAAAACGGATGATTTTGTTATTTCATTTTTACAATTTCTCATTTTATTTATTCACTCAATAAACTTTTTGTTGATTTATAACGTCAGTTAAGTGCTAAACATCGTGATTATACTGTCACTCAAGCATTTTATGCGTGTTTGTTCATTACTCGCCTAAGTACGACGATAGCGCAGTGGTTAGCGCGCAAGATCAGTGACCCGAGTATCCCGGGTTCAATTCCCGTCTCGTTTTTTTTTCATTTTTTTTTTTTCGTCAAACTAATCTTTGACGAAAGCGATGACGATGTTTCTATATCATTTTTCCCTTTTGAAAAAATTAAGGGAAGAAAGCGGGCGCAAAACAACGTCTTAATACTCGTTGCTCGCACTTTTTATGCACGTTTGTTAATTATTCGCATAAGTATAACGATAGCGCAGTGGTTAACGCGCGGGATCAGCGACCCGAGTATCCTGGGTTCGATTCCCGACTGGTTTTTATTTTAATTTTTTTTTTCGTCAAACTAATCTTTGACGTTTCACTGCAAATACCTGGAAGCCCTACGAAAAAAGAGAATCATCATTTTCAAAAATGTTAAATGATAGCGCAGTGGTTAACTCGCTGGAAATGGAAGCGCGTCTCCACATTCTCCTTTCTCCAGCATGCTTTCGGACTCTGAAATAATGACGCTTCAGAAATTACGTACCTCACGCGTTACGTTCCTCACATCTAGTGTGAATAAAAGAAAATAAATGGAAAGTTTTCGCAGAGAAAACCATAGTGCTTTGTATTGAAAACCATGTTTATTCTCATGGATTGTCAACAAAAATAATTTTTCTTTAAGTAAAACAAACCACACATGAAAATGGATGATATTTAAAAAAATGAATAATCATGAGAGAGTTATTATTTTTTTTTCATGCTATCCTCCTTCCTAGTCCTCCCCTTTCTTTTTTTTCAGGTTTGGTACGTAATTTCTGAAGCGTCATTATTTCAGAGTCCGAAAGCATGCTAGAGAAAGGAGAATGTGGAGACGCGGTTGCATTTCCAGCTAGTTAACCACTGCGCTATCATTAAACATTTTTGAAAATGATGATTCTCTTTTTTCGTAGGGCTTTCAGGTATTTGCAATGAAACGTCAAAGATTAGTTTGACGAAAAAAAAAAATGAAAAAAAAAGAGACGGGAATCGAACCCGGGATACTCGGGTCACTGATCCCGCGCGCTAACCACTGCGCCATCGTCGTACTTAAGCGTGTAATGAACGAACGCGCATAAAACGCTTGAGTGACAGTATAATCACGATGTTTAGCACTTAACTGACGTTATAAATCAACAAAAAGTTTATTGAGTGAATAAATAAAATGAGAAATTGTAAAAATGAAATAACAAAATCATCCGTTTTACATTGAAACTAGGGATGGGTGCTCGCGCTCACACGCGCGATCGCGCGATTGCGCTGCAGCGCCTTGATTTTTTACGTAATTTTATCATACGCATTCAATAATTAAAACAAAACATACGCGCACACCAAAAAGCAAAAAGTGTTGCGAGCCTCCGAAATTTCGACTTTTTGAGGTTTTTTGAGAAGTGGCGAAAAATGAGTCGAGATTTTTTTTTCAAATTTTTAGTCTTTAATATTGGGTTTTCGATGAAATACCGGTGTGTTCCGTAATCAGCGGGAAAAAATACATCGATACGAACCATTCAAAATTATTTTTGAACTGAAATTTCGATTGAAAATGAAATTTTTTGGCAATTTCTGACATCGATTTTGAGGGTGAAGGAATTGAGCTATCGACATTTAACTTTCACAATTTTTTAAGTCTCCTCAAGAGCGTCTCAAAACACTCTCGACAAATCTTTGCAGCGTGATTTTTAAAATAGTTATAGCCTTTTCAAAATTTAGGCATTTCGATGATTCTGAAAAAATAGCCAAAATGAAGTAAACATTTTTTTTTGAATTTTCGATAGTTCAACAGACTGTTCCATTGTAAATATTCCGCCGATCGCAAAACTCATCGAGTTTTTCGCGAAAATTCGAAATATCAGTAAGAAAATACATAAAAAACAGCCAAATTCAAGCAAAAATGAATAAAATGACAACAATCCCGCGTGAAATTTTAGATAAAGGATCAACGTCGGGACCCCATCAACTTTTTATTAGAAGAATATTTAATAACAAAAAAACTAATTAATAACAATAATGATTTTGTTAATTTAACAATAATAGTTCTGTTAATTTAATAATAATAGCTTTGTTAATTTAACAATAATAGTTTTGTTAATTTAACAATAATAGTTTTGTTAATTTAACAATAATAGTTTTGTTAATTTAACAATAATAGCTGTGTTAATTTAACAATAATATTGAGATATAAAAAGAAAGCCGGTACAAAAAGAAATTTTGAAAAAATTTGCGATCCTGCAATAATACGTAAGCTCGCGTTATGAGACTGCGGGCATGTGGTGGTGGCACCCTCGATCGATTCCCCTCACGCGCTGTGCGCCGCCCGCGGTTCGCGCTCTCGCGCTCCCGTCAAGACCGAATGCTGTCAAATTTTTATTCAATTTCAAATGGAAATATCATACCTTAAAACTGAGATTTTTTAGACTTTCAAGGGTGCATTTTAAAGAGAAAATCATCAGCTATTCGATGAACTAGATATTGTCGCAATGCGCGAACATTTTCATGTTCAAAATGACGTCGGAAGCTCACGGTGCACCGCGATGATCTCTGGTTCTCGGCCGAGGGAGCATCCACGGGAAAAACGACTTCACGTAGTTCTGGGGGATGGAAAAAGAATAGCTCATGCGAAAGCTGTGCGAATTCGGCCGAACGGTTCTCGAGTTATCGTCGATAAACCGTTTTCGCTTCCTAGTGCTACATCTCCCTCTGGGATGATCGCACAGACTCCAGCGTGTGCGCATTTTTCTCGGGGTGAAATGCCCTTTCCAACGGTGTATGACAAATCATAGCCCCCTTCCCGGATATACGAAATTTCGAGCTGAGCGTCGGAACCCGATTTGCATGATTTTACGTCGACTCCTGGTGCTCGGCCAATTCTAATCCGATCGGATTCGGACTAGGCTCATTCGAAAGCAAATAAAATTTGCAAGAAAGTGTTTTTTTTTGTTTTTTGAAATCGATCGATTTGCGCCGGAGATCGACAAAAATCAAAGTGTTCCACTTCAATTGGAACGCATTGTATATTTTTCTACCAATACGCCATGCGTCTGGCCAACCTTTGACTGTGTCATATGTTCAAGTGTTTTTGCGCTATGTGCTCTATGCTTTGTGTGAAGCAGCTACTTTTTAGTCAGTCACGCAGCGACGTTCGTACGAAGAAGGAGCCGAAAAATTATAAGCGCGTTTGAGAAGGCGACAAAAATTTATATTACAATAAGTTTGTGATTCTCTGAAAATCTTTTATTCAAATATTCCAATTTGTGTTAATATTTAATATTTATATTTTTTTTAGATGTTGCACTCGATGATCATATTATTGCTGAGCATTTTCGAGAAACCCGAAGAGCCTGCTCCTCTTCAAGAGGTGGAGGAACAAGAGGAGCAGGAGGAAGAAGAGGAGCCAGAGAAAGAGGCCCAGGAGGAAGAGGACGAGGGCCAACAGGAGATGGATGGGGAATGGATGGATGGGGATTTCCCTCCTGTTGGGGAAATCTCCTGTGCCCTTACTGCAGGTAAACGAAAATTGAATTATACATTGATGCATATATAAACACACATATGCATTTATTAATATAAAAACATTTTTTGCTTGTTACAGGGAATAAACACATTGTATGCAGCAGCATTTAATAATTCTATATTTTTATATTTTTTGTACGTGTTGTAGTTTATATTTTTATATTTTGTACTGTGTGTGTGTGTGTGTGTTATTTTTATAATTAAAGAAAAATTAATTGAGACGCTGATCTTTTTATTTTTCTCGAATGTTTTCTCCCTTCCGCCGTGTCCCGGTACGGGCCGCTTTTCAGAGGCCTCTTACGTTGGGCATCTCTCTCTCACGCTTCATGGTTTGGCCTTTCATCGGGAAATTCTTTCGTAGTGGTCGGTTGGTCGGTTGGCGTTCGTTTTCTCTCTTCCTCCTGCACTCGCATCATTCGGCTCTTTCGTTGACGGTTTGGTCGATCGGTCTCTCTTTGAAAAATCAAAACTAAGCATTCGTTTTCTCTCTTCCTCCATGTCTCGGCGCGGTCGACTGTTCGGAGGTCTCAAATGTTCGACGCTCGCATCGTTTGTCGCTCCCTCTCTCTTGCGCCTGGTACTTCAGTCTTTCATCGGGAAATATGATGCGCTCGCATTGTTTGTCTCTCTTTCTCTTGCGCTTGGATATATACAACGTTCAACGGAATCGCGCGACACGTGCCGTGTAATATCAATGGCCTTCCCCCTCCATTTCCCCACCTACACACGTGGACCTCGCTGAATGCCCAAAATCGCGCACACCGATAAAGAAGATCGCTTATCGCGCCGATAAAAAAGATCAACGCTCGATCGTGAGGCCGCTAGATGGCGACACATCCCCCCCTCTCCAACCTTCGAACCACGCCCACTTCACCCCCACCCATCTCCAAATACCACCCACTCCACCCCCTCCCACCTCCCACTCCACCCTCCCGAAGGTTCATATCCGGGCAAAAATACCTCCACCCCAGCCCCTCCACCCACTCCTACCACCTCACCACCACCCCTTCCACCCGCCCAACCCCCACCCCCCAGACACACACCCCTCCCCTCCAGGGGGTTCGTGTCCGGGCTAAATCGGGGTTCGCGTCTCGGCTAAGTGTCGGTAAATGTCGGTGCAGGGATCTGTGAGTAGAACCGGCCCCATATATCTACTCATATTGAATAGTATTTATCGTTTTTTTTTTAATCAGTCATTTGCAAGTTCGCGAGAAAACTCGCTGGCGCCCACCCATTGTTTTTTTTATAGAATATATTCGTTTTTTTGTTCTTAATTTTCGATTTTCTGCCCCCCCCCCCCCCCGCATTGTTTCGCCTTCCCCCGAACAAGGCGTCAGTAGTATGTGGACCACTATGGCGAATCCCCACTCTCATCCTCACTCCTATCCCCACTCCTTGGAGTGGTTAGAGTGGGGGCGGCCAGGAGAGTCGCCGTAGCGGTCCACTCATTTTTCCTTTATTTATTATATATTTAATTTCCTATATATTTAAATCCTATATTTAATTGTTACCTTTAATGAGCCGCATCCTGTTGACTCGTGAAGGGGGAGCTGGAAAAACGACGTAAAAAACGTTCGTTTTCCGCGCGCACACACACACACACACAACGACGTAAAACGTTCGTTATCCACGCACACACACACACACACAACGACGTCAAACGTTCGTTTTCCGCGCACACACACACGCGCGCGCAACGACGTAAAAACGTTCGTTTTCTACGTGCACACACACACAAAAACGTCGTTGTCGCGAAACGTCAAAACGTTCGTTTTATGCACACACACGCACACACACACACACACGTCGCGCACGATTCACTCCTCTGCGCGCCCCTCCACGAAACCCTCGTCGTCGTTGTCCTCCCAATGGTCCAGCTCCAACCATTGGATCAATCACACCGTAACACCCACGTTCGCCGCTGTTGTCAAGTGCACGGCTGGTGGGTGACCGACGGGGTGGTGAACGACACCGTGGCTGAAGAGGGCCTCTGATGAGAGGACCCACAACGCCTCCTCCACCCCTGGGATATCATGGCGATCCAGCCCTGCTATCGTTACCTCCTCCCCCAAAGCGGGGACCACGGAGGCCAGAGGTGGTGGGGTGCGGAGGTCGTGCAACCAAAAGAAATCGGTGACACCGGAATCGACGAGGTACACCTCGAAGTACTCGCCGTCGTCATCGCCACGGGTGATTTCACCCCGCGAAACCGCCCCGTGGCGAAAAACGACGCACGAGGCGCCTACGAGGGCGTCTTCTCGAGGCAGACGCCAGCTCCTTGGGTCCTCCTCGTAGAAGGCCCTTATTGTTTTTTGGAGGGCCTCGTACGCCGCCTGCACCTCATTGCTTCGTAAAAAAACGGCGCACTCGCTCAACACACACACAATGCGGCAAAATACCGCATCCAAACACGCACTGTATCGCGGAAACATTTTCACCGTTTTTACAAGACCCGCGCGTTTCAAATGCAGGAAGAAGACTGAGGATGATTCTTTGCTCCGGTATGAAACATATTCGCTCGTGAAGAGTCATCAAAATCGAGGATCGTCGCAGTTACGAGACGTACCAAGGAATTTAATCTCGCAGTTCGAGGAGGCAAATGATGCATCTGTTTTGGACACGCGCGACGGCATGAAAAGCGTATGTCAGCGGGAATAACTGCTGCAAACTTTGGTAGAAGAAGAAAGAAGACATAGATTCTTATGTACATGAGGTAAGCCGTCATTCGCGACAGCAAGAAAGAGAGAGCGAGCAGATTCTTTCAAAATTGCACGTCATCGCGCCAATGACCGCACCAAGAAATCTAATCCTGCCGGGCGAGGACAACGATGCATCTCTTTTTGAATCGACACGTGTCCACAGCGAAGGCAACAACAGCACATGAAGTATACGCACGAGAGAGACAGAGATTCCTTTTGATGAACATTATTAAATATTATAACGGACAAAGCACGGTACTACTATTCGATGAAGAAGAAGAAGAACGGTGTATGTCCTTTGCGTAAGCATAGGCGATACTCGCACGACAAATTGCGTCTGTATCGTCTGAATACGTCCTTTTTCCTTTTTTGAACGAAAATTTTTCGACAATGGGCCTGAACTCGGCTCATCGAGCACAAACCCCTTTAGAAAACCCCCAAAATTTCGTCCGTTTTCGCGTATCTCGCACCGTTCTCGAGATATCGCGATATTTCGCGCTCGAAATAAGAAGGACGTATCCGCGGTGTACAAGTATACGGGCTTACGACGTTACTCGCGTCCTACGCATACGAAATATATCGTAATTCGCGAGGGCCCGCGAAAAGAGTGAGAAAGAGAGAGAGAGCGAGAGAGAGAGATTCATATGCCGAAGCGTTATTAGCGACAAGGCGTGTGTTCGCCTTAACAGCAGGCCGAGAAATAAGGACGTATGTCTCACGTATAACGACGCGAGTTACGTCCTTTTTTGAACGAAAATTTTTCGCAACGATGAGCACGAACCCCTTGCGATACTCCACCCTGAAATTTCGTCCGTTTTCGCGTATCTCGCACCGTTCTCGAAGTATCGCGATTTTTTCCGATCTACGCTATTACGAAAAAAGAAACACCCTTCTAAAAATTCGTCACAAAACAAGGCGAATTTAACTGAATTGTAGAATTGTTTAATGTTCATCATTGTGTATTTTGTTCATAGAATATTAAAAGGAGAAAGGGGAGCGGGTGAAACGATCGTGATCGTTTCACGACCACACGTCGTGGTCGACGCAATAGCGTATTACTTTTTCGCTTTCAGTTTATTATTTGTCGTTTCGAGTATCGTATCGTCTGACGATCAGCTCGAAGAAACTTTCAGCGATCTAAAGTTTCTTGCAATTTGAAAACAACGCGTTTATATCATCAGCAGAAGAAGAAGAATTTGCACAGTCAAACCTTTGAAGTAATTATTTGTTACAATACGATTTGTATACGAGGCGTTCCATGCCAAATGCACCTTTTTCATGCTTTGATTTATTCATAGATGCAGTTCTATGTGAAGGGAAGCAAGATTATTTTCAAGCGTGAAGGATCGGACCTGGTCCTGGTGAGTAAAAAACATTTCAAGTGTGTGTGTGTGTGTGTGTGTGTGTGTGTGTGTGTGTGTGTGTGTGTGTGTGTGTGTGTGTGTGTGTGTGTGTGACCGCGTGCTCTTTTCTAATTTTTGCATTGTTACAGAGGGCTCTTTGTGCCTTCGTTGAAGTCGCTAAAGCCGTGAGAACACGTAGAAGAGAAAACCGCGAAAATCTTGCGAGATTATGGAGTGACATTAATTATACAGAGGAGTGTTGGGTATGGGATCCCGTGGCTGCTCCCGCAGACATTTTGGGGCTCCGTCGCCTCTATCACATGGAGCCTTTTCCGCGACATCCCCCCGACGAGATCTGGACGGAGGAACTTTGCAAATTATAATTTCAATGAATAATTGTAATTGAGTATGAATAAATGCTTCAATGCACCGTTAATGTGACGTGGTCAGCTCGTTATTTTTTCTACGCTATTATATATACGTGTATAATATAAAATATCTGCTCTGAGGAATACGGAGATGGTGATGGCACGTGTGCGAGCGCTCGCTCGAGCGCTTGTAAGATAATACGATGTTTAGGCGAACATCACGATAGTCGTCGTCGTCGTCGTCGTTGTCGTACCCATGTTTTCTACCATCGCTCGGCCGTTAATTTTTTCCATCAAGTTTGCCGAAGTCGCGAAAACTGCATACGCGCCCTTCTCACACACTCACACACACACACGCACATAGAGCTATTCTATTAAATGTTATATTCATTTCAAACACGAGAGATACTCAGTTGTCATTTAACCGAGCATCAGAGAGTTATCTCGCGCGATTAATCGACAATGTCAGACGTAACGCTTATTCGCGAGTGTATTATAGATCTTTTGCGATTGGCAAAATTTCATAGTGCGCAGCTTCGACGACGGTGCAATGAACGCTGGTACGGTGAATTACAGTGTTTATCCAGAGATAGACTGTTGAAGCGCTTAAAATATGTAATATGGTGGACACCTCTGCTCGTCATTGTGAAAGCGCACAAGTGCGGTCTGTTGAAAGGGCTGTCTATTCTTACATGCGTATATGAAGAATTAAAACGTCGCGGTGTTAATGACTCATCGTGTATCAGAGCACTCGTTGAAGAAATTAAGGATAAGTACCGTTTTAATTGTAACATATCGCCATTCCGCAAAACACGGATAAGGCTTAACGACAGCGGTGGCGGGCGGCCGATTACAGGTTATCAGCAGCTTCTCGATGCATCGAGCGATGAAGAAGCGGCTCTTATTGACGCGACAAAGGCCGTCGAGGAGCGCACTTATGATGATGATGATAAAGAAGAAGAAGAAGAAGAAATGTGCGTAGCTGGGCCTTCGGGTATAGGGCAGGCATATCGACGCGGTCGGGAAATAGACGAGTCTGCCGATAGCGATTCATCCACGTGCTCCGATATTACACCAGCACCAGCAGCGTCGAGTGTTTTTAACCCCTCTCAAATATTCTCCGATTTATCACGACCCTCGTGTAAGTATTTTTTTAAAGTAAAAAATCGAAAATGAAATTATCTAACACAACCCGATTTTCATAGATGAGAACCGTATTGCGGATGAAGGAGACGAAGAGGAAGAAACCGCCAGCGGAAGGGGTAACATTCTGCTAGAGGAATGGGCTCGTGAAATTCAGAATGACGCTGAACAACAATTCGATCATCGCGAGAATCAGGCATGGGAATACCCGATGGAGCTCGACCTGGATCAATCAGACGCGGACGATGATTTTGACAGAGCTAACGAGTGGTATGAGCAGCTCATGGTCTCTGGCAATACCGACTCAGGTAAAAGCTTTATTTGACATGTAATTTTTGAAAAATGTAAGTAAGATTGGTTATTTTATGACAGGTTATTCATCGGAATGGGGTTTTTTTGAAGACGATGAAGCTCCTTTCTAGCAGGGACCCCAATAATAATAATAATAATAAATGGTAATAGTTTATACTGATGGAGTCTGCCTGAAACTCAGAAATTCTCGACGCTTACTATTTTGTGATTTTTCAGAGATACAAGTGGGCGAAGGCAGGCCGCGCGATACAGGCCTGTCGGAAACTTTTCAAGATGTACAGCCGCCGGGAGAGCGCATTGAAATTATCGAGGAGTCGAGGCGTTATTTTAAACGCTTTAAACTGCGTGGCAGAGAGACGTTAATGCGCGTTCGTCAACCACCGTCTGGGACCAGTACGATAAAATGGCTCGAAGGAGCATTTCGTGACGTCCTGACGCATATCACCAGCTCATGCGAGGGCTGCGATTATGTCGGCGTGTCTTTTACGGCCGGCGGCTTGTCACACGGGCCCGTATGGCTATCTTTTCGGCCTGCAAGGGATTACACTTTTCGCGACTTGTGGCATTTAATAAGTAGCGTTGCGCAGAGTTCCGCCTCCTTGAATATCGATGAAGCGTGCAGTATAAAAACATGCGTTGTCAGGGGTGTCGAGGGAGCGGGTCGAAAAGGTCTGACACACGAGGGTGTAGCAAAAAAATCTATCTTAACGATTAGGAACAACGATAAGCTTTGTTTGGCGCGCTCATTGGTGGCCGGCCGGGCTTACGCGGAACGCGGTGAAATACGATCGGGTGACTTGCACGCTAATTGGCAACGAATACGACAGATAAACGGTGCTGCGCAACGAGAGGCTGCTCTTGAACTCACGAGAGCGGCAAATGTTGTCATACCCGCGCGTGGCTGCGGTGTACGCGAAATTGCCTTTTATCAAAATTATTTAGCGTCTGAGGGCATTGCTATCATAGTTTATGAATTTCTCACTCTCGGCCGTAGGTCTGAGCCGCTATTCGACGGCGCGCAACAAGTTTTGAACACAGTCGGTATTATCAGGCATACTTTGTACATCTTGTATTACGAAAGATCGCATCACTTTCAGCCAATTCTGAATCTAAGGGGCGCAGTTGGCAGTAGAGATTTTTGCGTAGCCTGTAATACGCGATATCGTCGATTTGGCCATCGATGCTCGCAAAAAAAGAAATGTTCTCGCTGTTTCGGCTCACCACCGTGTGAACGACGTCTAAACAATACACTCAGATGCCCAGTATGCTATAGTGATTTTTATGGGGATGAATGTTTCCAAAAGCACAATTCCGTAATTGGCGCGTATCGCGGCCGTAAAACAGCCAGCATATGCTATTCGCTTAAACGTTGTCGCGACTGTTTCCGCACGATAAGACCATTGGAAAAAAATCAAAGAAAAAAACACGTGTGTGATGTGACATTTTGTAAAACATGTAAAAGCGATCAACCGAATAATCATTTATGTTTCATGAGACCGATTTATTCGCGCAAAGCCGACCCAAAGGTGATATTCATTTTTTATGACTTTGAGACACAGCAGAGTACACCGGTGATCGGTGATGCGAGCACATTCAAGCACGAGCCAAATTTATGTGTAGCTCAGCGCGTTTGTACATTTTGCTGTACAAATGACTCTATAGACGAGCCATGCGAGCATTGCGGACCGCACGAGTTTATTTTTAAACAAAACCCCGTATCTCAGCTGGTTGAATTAGCCTCGGAGCGTATTAAGGGGTTCACGCGAACAATATGTATCGCTCATAATGCAGGGGGTTTCGACGCGCAATTCATCCTGCGCTATCTAATCGAGGAGAAAAAAACGAAACTTCCGTCTTTAATTATGAACGGTACAAAGATAATTTCCATGCGTCTCGAAAAACTCATCTTTCTCGATAGTCTAAATTATTTTCACATGCCGCTGAGTGCTTTGCCGAAAGCTTTTGGCCTCCCTGGCACTATCCGCATTTGTTCAATCGGCCGGAAAACCAAAATTATGTCGGTGAGCTGCCGCCTATCGAAAATTATTCGCCCGATACAATGCATACGGCTGCGCGAGCACAATTTCTGACGTGGTATCGTGAACTAGTAGAATCGGGGTATGTCTTTAATTTTGCAAATGAACTCGTAACCTACTGCACCGATGACGTGACAATTTTGAGGCGCTCGTGTATGGCTTTTCGCGATATGTTTATCGCTAGCGGTCGTGTGTGTCCCTTTGCCGAGGCCACCACAATAGCCTCAGCCTGCTTTCGTGTTTTCCGTAAAAATTTTTTGAAAGACAATACGATCGGTATTATTTCTACAGGCGGATACAGATGGGCCCATAATCAGTCGAAAAAAGCGGTATCGTGGCTCGTGTGGATGGAGCATTCTCTCGGGCATGCAATTGTCCATGCGGGTCGCTCGCGCGAATTTAAGCTCCCGCAAAATCTCCTAGTCGACGGCTACTACGAGACACGTAATGACGATGATAATACCATCGTTGCGCATGTATTACAATTTCATGGGTGTTACTGGCACGGCTGTCCGCGCTGCTATCCCATCAATCGAGAGCTCAAACAAAGCGATGATATAACGATGGATGAGCGTTTTGAAAGAACTATCGCGATAGCTGATAGAATACGCGCGGGTGGCTACACACTGCTGGAGATTTGGGAGTGCGAATATGACGCGTTGTTGAAAACAAACGGGGAAATGAGAGCATTTCTGCGGGAGCATCCTCTGGTTACAGCAGAGCCCTTAGAACCGCGTGACGCTTTCTTCGGCGGCCGAACGGAAAATATGGTTACTCTCTACGACATACGCGACACAGAAGAGATACGTTACGTCGATGTTTGTTCTTTGTACCCGTATGTCTGTAAATTCGGCAAATATCCCGTAGGTCATCCCAAAGTATATGTGGGTGACGAGTGTAAAGATCTGACCGGTCCTGATAATAACGATCTTACGCGCATGGAAGGGCTCGTAAAGTGTACCGTACTGCCACCTCGAAATTTGTATCACCCTGTATTACCGGTGCGTATGCATCAGCGTCTGTTGTTCGCTTTATGTCGCACTTGTTGCGAGATTATGAATCAGGAAGCGTGTACGCATGACGACCCGTTGGAACGTGTATTCGTGGGTACATGGGTTGTCGATGAATTACGCAAAGCTATTTCATGCGGCTACACCGTTATACGTGTATTAGAAATCTGGCAGTACGAAGTAACGGAATTGAATCGCGATACGCAAAAAGGCGGCCATTTTGCCGGGTATATTGACACTTTTTTGAAAATCAAACAAGAAGCTAGCGGCTGGCCGGAAAATTGTCAAGATGATGGTGCCGCGCGTGAGCGTTACATCAGCGACTTTGAAAAATCCGAAGGTATTCAGCTCGATCGCGCTGCTATCGCGAAAAATCCCGGTTTACGCTCCGTTGCTAAGCTATGTTTAAATTCTTTTTGGGGCAAGTTTGGTCAGCGTGAAAATTTGCCACAAACAACCATAGTTTCGACGCGAAAAAAACTTACCGAATTACTCGCTAATGCAGAGTACGAAATCACCGGTGTACTCCCTGTTAACAACCATGCATTGTACGTTAATTACATAAAAACCGACGAAGCTGTGATACCGTCGAATCAGGCGAACGCTGTAATAGCCGCATATACGACAGCTCAGGCTCGCTTAAAACTGTACAGTTATCTCGAGCGTTTGGACAGACGAGCGTTATACTGCGACACCGACTCGGTTATTTGTGTGACGAAAAAAGATCCGAATGAATACGAGCCACCGACCGGTCAACTTTTGGGTGATTTGACGGACGAATTGAGCGCTTATGGAGAGGGCAGCTATATCAGAAGTTTCGTTTCGGGTGGCCCGAAATTTTATGCATTTATCGTACGATGTCCCGACAATTCGGAAAAAGAAGTTTGTAAAGTAAAAGGTATAACGCTTAATTTTAAAAATAGTTCATTAATAAATTACAATTCGGTGCGCTCGTTTATAGTTGATGAGATAGAGGAACCGCTCGTGCTCCATTATGACGCGATTCGTCGTACGGCATTCCATCAGGTCGTTACGCGTGCTGAAAGTAAATCATGCAAAGCGTCGAGCGTCAAGCGGAGACGCGACGGGACATACGGCACGCTACCCTACGGCTATCTTTCATAAGTTTGAAAATTGTCAAGTTTCAAACGACACCTACATATGTTATCAATAAATTAGTCATAAAAAGAATGATTACATGCGGAAAATCCTTATTTACCCTTTCAGAAGGATATTTCATTCATTCATAATAATGGACACGCGGTGGCAGCATCCCTGGACATCGATGATCTGCGGGCCCACAGGTTGCGGTAAAACATATTTTGTGAAAAAATTTTTAAAGTATATCGCGTGTGTGAGTAGCACTCCTTTCGACAGAATAATTTTTTATTATTCCGAATGGCAGCAGGCTTATACGGAATATGGCTCATCGCTAGAATTTCACGAAGGTCTACCACAGTCAGCGGATTACGCTGACGACCCTCGACCGAAACTAATAATTATCGATGATTTAATGCGCGAAGCGTCGAACAACAGTGTTGATCTATTCACGAAGGGCAGCCATCACAAGAATCTCAACGTCATTTTTATTACGCAAAATTTTTTTCATCAGGGTCACGGTCAGCGTGATATTTCACTCAATGCCAGTTATATCGTCGTTTTCAAAAACCCCCGTGATCGTGCGCAAATACAGCATCTAGCCCGTCAGGTATACCCTGAGAAACCTCGCTTTTTACAAGAGGTTTATCATGACGCCACGAGTAAACCTCATGGTTATTTGTTATTAGATTTGAAGCAGGCGACACCCGATAATTGTCGATTTCGTACCTGTATTTTTCCCGATGATCCTCATCACTTTGCCTATGTGCCGCGAAAGAAGATAAAAAGAGGATGTAGAGAGAGGGAGTTGCCAGTTTTACGTTTGTAATGGATAGCTCTTGTGCCTCGCGGTACAAAAAACGCGCAGCAGCAGCAGCAGCAGCAGTATATAATCGACGTGCTGTTAATTCAAACGATGTGACGCCTGACGCTATTCGCTGTTTTTGCGAGTGCGCCTTACATATTCTGCGTGGTAGAGTGCCGGCTAGCAAGCGCAAGCGGTAAAAAAGACGGGGGCTTCGGTGAAAAGTTGTCAGTACAACGTTTGAAATGGCTCATAGAGGGTCACCAATCTGCAAGAAGCACGTTGCAATATTATACGCTCTCCAATATCTGAGTAAGGAACAACGTGAGGCAGTTTTGCGGAAAGCAGATTTTCGCACGATTCGGTGTGTTTGTGAGTGCGCATTAAACGTTCTTCGAGGCAACGTGCCTCTTAAGCCCGGCGAGCGGGCGAAACTACGACGTTACGCACCGTTACTCCGGAAGCTTTCGGTAAAAACCGGCTGCTGGAGGGCTAAGAAGCGTTTTGTGGTTCAAAGCGGTGGATTTTTATCTCTTCTGCTGGCTCCGATACTCGGTACCCTTCTCTCAAGTTTACTCGGCAATCGTCAATAATGGAGCACGCTCGTAAAATGGTGCTCATATCAGAGGAGAATTTACATCAAATGAGTGCGCAAAATCATCAGCATGGTACGGACGACTCGTTAGCCAACGGACCGGCGGAAAAAGCGATAGCGCCAACTTTGAGCCGTTTGGATGCCGAAATGAATGGAATTTTGCTATCAAACGTGTACAAGGATGAGCGAGAAAAGTGGGCAGCGTATTTGGCTGTGCTGCAGCGTTATCTACATTTTGCCGATTACGAGCGAACTCAGCAGCAGCAACACTTTGGTCTTGTGAAGAAAAAGACGGACGATGCGGTTAAGACGAAGGAGGAGGAGGAGGAGACTGAGAAGCGATCGTCCGACAAAAAAGGACAAATGAACGACTCAATTATAATTGAAAGCGTCCCAGCGAAATATCGCAACAAAGCAAAGCTTCTATTACGGCGGTTACACGACACGCCAGCGCCAATTTTTTCATGGGATTCTGCGGGTGTTGTCACCATCGAGGGGAAACCAATCAAGGACTCGAATATCGTTGATCTCGTTAATGATGCTATGCGTGCGAGAAAAGCTACCATGCCCGCTGGTCGCAAAGCTTTTGCCAGATTTTTTAGATCTATACAGGCACCGCGAGAATTCGTGGGTTATGACGAGCTGTGGCGAGAGACAAGAGCCAATTCAACGTTACAACAACAAGACAGTGATAGCAGCGACGACGAAGCAGAGATAAGCGACATAGGTCATTCCGAGTTTTACAGCGGTAGCGGACACAGCAAATCGGCCCGTGGTGTACAGAGCGATTCAGGTCATTGTAATAAGAAAAGACGTGTAACTTGGTCTTCTCTGAAATTATAATTATGAAAATATTGGAAAAAGTGTATTTCGATCCGTCCCATGAAGCATCATTTTCAGGCGTTGCGAAATTACTGGCCGTTGGCCGAAAGAAAAAAATTCCCGATGACAAAACAGTACAGTGGCTGGAGACGCAGGAAACTTATACGAAGCATAGACCGGTGAGATTACGATTCCCGCGACGTCACTACAATGTAGGGAATATTGACGATCTGTGGGAAGCTGATCTCGTAGATTTACGCTCGATCAAAAATTACAATGACGGCTATGCCTATCTTCTAGTGGTTATAGATGTTCTCAGTAAATATGCATGGGTCGAGCCTTTACGCGACAAGACGGCTGCAACAGTGGCGAAAGCCTTTACGCGTGTTTTATCATTGAAGCGCTCCAACGGTAGATCACCCGTATGTCTGCAAACGGACAAGGGTAAAGAATTCATAGGAGCGGCGTTTCAGGCGCTCATGAAGACAAAAAAGATTCGGTTTCGTACCGCCCGAAATCCGGACATAAAAGCATCCATTGCTGAGCGATTCAACAGAACGCTCAAGGAGAGAATGTGGCGTTATTTCACGTATTCTCGAGAGAAACGCTACATTGACGTTTTGCAAAATATTGTTTCAGCGTACAATCATGCACAGCATAGCAGCATAAAAATGGCTCCTGCTGCTGTGACATTTCTTACAGCCGCTAAAGCGCGATTCAATCTGGTCCAACGCTACAGGGAGCCAAAATATCAGCGAGCTCCTAAATACAGGGTGGGCGATATTGTGCGCGTCAGTAAGGCAAAGGCTGCGTTTGCAAAAGGTTACGAGGGTGGCTGGAGCAGTGAGTTATTTCGAATACACCGGATATCGTTCACCAGCAGACCCTTAGTATACATTCTAAGTGATCTTCACGGTGAGGACATTGACGGTATTTTTTACGAGGCTGAATTATCGCGAGTCCGATCATTTGTTTCGCCGCAAGCGCAAACGGAAAAACCCGAGGAAGAAAAATGAAAGACGAATTCCATATTATTTTACCTAGCAATAGTAGTATGAAGTATTATCCGGACAATACGACTACACGATACACCACGAGATTACCCCAGACCGTATCTTTGCTCGGTAGGTGGGCCGTTTCTTTAGCCGAAATACACATACCTATGACAATTTTGCACGTGCCGCCTGAGGGTAAAGACAATTTTTTGAGTATCGTAACGAACGTCGTGACACCGGGTATTGCTGCAGCAGCCCTCGATTATACGGAGGATCGTGCTTACGTGCCTTCAGGCGTATATCGCAGTGTAGAGTCATTGCTTGAAACGATAAACGATATCCCCGGTGTGTTTGAGCACTTAAAATTTCAATATGCACGTAACGGGTATGTCACGGTGACGCGTATTTGCGACGACTGTAAAAATTTGGAACATTCCTTCTGCTTCTCCGATGCCCTGAACAAAATTTTAGGATTTACTTATTCAAATGGTTTAGTGGTCAAAAGCGAGACGCCGTATATTGCCCCCCGGCCTGCCAGTCTGACCAACGGTATTCCCAACATGCTCTTTATTTATACAGATATTTGCGAGCTTTATATAATTGGTGATGTGCATGCACCTCTGCTACGAGTAGTACCATCCGATGCTGCCAATAATTACAATTATGGCGCGGTAAAGATAAGAAGTTTTTCACCACCTCGTTATGTGCCTCTATTACGCACGAGCTTTCAAACGATAGACATCGATATAAGAGACGAATTAGGACAGCTGATACCATTCGAGTATGGGACACTAACAGCGACGCTACAGTTCAAACGTGTGGATTGACAGTGTAAAACACAATGTCTTATTACGACGAGTATTTTGATGTCCAATCGGGCGGGGCTAGAACAGGATATGGAGGGATTAGCCATGTATACATAGGTTCGCCGAATCAGCGTGGTCATGGTATCGGCAGTTTCCTCGGTGGGCTCTTTCAGCGAATTATACCTCTCTTGAAACGGGGCGCACAAGCTGTCGGCAAGGAGGCATTACGCTCGGGTATCAATGTAGCCGGTGATATTCTTAACACCGGTGTGCATCCGGGAGAAGCGTTCAATACGCGACTGCGCGAATCGGGCCAAAATCTCAAGAGAAAAGCCGAGGAAAAAATTGATGCCCTTATGCATGGCTCGGGATATAAAGCTGAAAACATTCGAAAACTGTTGCATTCCGTTGGTGGTGGTGTTGTGCGTCGCAGCAACAGCGGTACGCGCAAACGATCAGCAACATCGAGAAAAAGTCCCGGGCGCGTGACGAAGAAGAAGAAGAAGAGGAAGAGCGGTGGAGGAGGAGGAGGAGGAGGCCGAAGAAAAAGAAGAAGAAAAACCTCGGTAAAGGTGGGCTCTAAAAACATAAAGAAGCGGAAAAAGAAGTCAAGAACCGTATCTGATATTTTCGCATAATCCTCGTTCGCGAACAAAATGGCCTTTTTACACGCTCATTCGTGCGAATGCCTAAAATCCGAGCTTGAGCTATTCACACTACCACCGACCCAAACGACGATTGAAGGAACACAATGGGTATACTACAAGCCAATCTCGTCGCTGACCGATGACTCACCTATCGAATTCGTCGTACCTGGACAGGGTGATGAATACATTGATCTTGCCCACACTATGCTCAGTGTGCGCGTTAAAATACGCTCAACAGCCCTGAAAGCAGCCGATCTAACAGCAAAAGTCGGTCCTGTCAATAATTTGCTACACTCGTTATTCAATCAAGTCGATGTATTCTTGAATCAAAAACTTGTATCACCCCCTAATAATGCCTATGCATACAGAGCGTACATTGAAACTCTGCTGAATTATGGACAAGGTGCAAAAACCACCTATCTTTCGAGCGTTTTATGGTGCAACGATACTCCCCGCAAAATGGATGATTTGGGTGATGCTAATGCAGGGCTTACCACCCGTAGAGCAATTATCAACGGAAACGGCGGGGTTGATCTATTGGGCCATCTCCACTGCGATATCTTCAATCAAGAGAGGTTCTTGATAAACGGTGTTGAAATGCGCTTACGGCTCGTGCGAACCAATGACGCGTTTTGCCTCATGACCACCTCGAAAGATTACACGATACATGTAAGCGAGGCGTCGCTCCTTGTACGACGTGTCAAAATAGCTCCCGGTATACTTTTGGCCCATGCAAGAGCTCTCGCAAAATCCACCGCTAAATATCCCCTGACGCGTGTAGAGGTAAAAGCAATATCAATGTACGCCGGCGAACACGGCGATACTTTGGATAATGTAATACTCGGGCAGCTACCAAAACGCATAATCATCGGTTTCGTCGATAATAAAGCTTTCAATGGCAATTGTACATTGAACCCCTTCAACTTTCAGAATTATAAAATAAACTACCTTTCTTTATATGCCGACGGTGTACAGATACCGTCAAAGGCCCTACAACCGAATTTCGCGAATACTTCTCTATATGTAGACGCCTATCATACGTTATTTTCCGGCACGGGTATTCACTTTCTTAATCAGGGTAATTGTGTTCCATGTACGGCCTACCCTTGGGGCTATTGTCTCTTTGCATTTGACCTTATGCCCGATCTGTCGGCAATCAGTAATAGCCATTGGAATCTCGTGAGACACGGTAGCGTCAGAATAGAGGTACGTTTTGAGGAAGCTTTAGCCTCAACCGTTAACTGTATTGTGTATGCCGAGTATGACAATGTATTGGAAATCGACTCATCGCGTCAAGGTATCGTAGACTTCAGCGGGTAAGGATAACAAAAGAAGAAGAAGAAGAAGAAGAAGTACATTCACCCCCCCGGTGGTTTATCATGAACAGTCTGCAAATTCTGCACGCTCTGCGCGGTATAAAGGGCCATACTATAGGTATATACCCGGCAGATCGTATTCCGAAGGTGTGGGCTAAACCCGTAGCCTTCGTAGTTAATACCGATGGACACAAACGCCCAGGAACGCACTGGAACGCCATGTACGTCGATCGAGATGGATGTGGATGGTTCTTCGACAGCTACGGACTACCGCCAATCATCCCCCAGCATCTCGCACGACTCCGAAAAAACTGCAGGTTCTATCGGTTCAACACTGTTCAACTTCAAGGTCCGGATTCGCAGTGTTGCGGACAGTATTGCATTATATTTCTTCATTATATGTGTGCTGGTCTCGGTATTGACGAGTTTAGAAGCATATTTTCAGATAACTTGTCGAGAAACGATCGCATAGCGTATGATTATTATTATGCATATGCCAATAAACACAACGCCAATAATCATGATAAATTCAGTAACGAGCTGATATGTTGTATACAAAAGTCTTGTTCTCGCAATCGCTAATTATCCATACGCGCGCGCGCGCGTATGTGTGTGTGTGTGTGTGTGTGTGTGTGGTGAAATAAAATTATAAAACCTATTATTGTTATATTTTAACGTGTATTCTTAATATCCAGCTATGTTTCATCGCTCTAGCTCGGCCGAGAATTTTTGCTGAATTGCAAAAACACAGACGTCGCGAGAAGTGGTGGTGGTGGTGGTGGTTGTGGTTGGGGTATCCGCAGAATTTTGCAGACTCGTCAAAGTGCGTGCATCGCAGTTTTTTGAAATTAATATGTTCGCTAAGGATAAGAAGAAGAAGAAGATCAGTAGCCGCTGGAATCTCGCTCAAACCGCAGTCTTCTTCTTCATCTTGTGAAATCAAGCACATGAGCGTCGAGCAGCGATACGCCTTGAAAGTGCGCCTGGAAAAACATTTGCAAAACATTGCCGCTATTAAAGAACTAATACGCGTACAATCCGGATTATCTCAGTCAACGCGTCTGCTCCAGCGTCTACGAATCTCCAATGGATTTTACACGAATCAACAAAGTTGGAAAAGCAGCGGAATTCCTGCCAACGAAAAAACTGCACGAGCTCGAGCTCGCGACGGATTACAAAATTTCGAATCTAAACCGTGTTCAGACCAAGTGGGGCCCTTGTATAATTATCGATATTGAGGATAAGTTCACGTATTTTCTACCGATGCGATTCATCAAGTTTTTCGAAGAAGACGCTGCTCTATTCTCCGAGGTTCAGGCTGCAGCTCGCGACAATAATCTGCTCATGCGGTACCTCGGCACAAAATTTAATAATGTGGAATTCAAATCGGCCCAGCAATAGTATACGCGACGCTCTGCCGCAGCATGACCACCATCACCACCACCACCACCACCACCACTTCCTCCTCCATCGTGTTTGATATTCTTGGCTTCAAAGATAAGCACGGCCGTTTTCTACCGAAAGAAGTTGCGGTCGGCTCTTTGTGTAATCTACGACATCTAATGTTATGGATTGTTACACCGCCCTATGACGCCAGTGAATTACCGGCGCAAGTGCGTTCAGAAAATAATTGGCTGACCGCTAATTATCACGGCATACATTGGGCTGAGGATGGCGTCTCCATCGACAAACTACGTGACGTGCTGTGTGAAATCGCCAACGGACCAAGTGACGATGTTCTCCTCTACGCGAGAGGTCACGATGCTGTCGACTTCTTGAAAGACACAACGGGCTACGAAATCATCAATATCGACAGCAGCGAACAATTCCCATCGAGCGCCGATCCATCACCATCACCAATCGTGTGCTTCTGGCATGGCAAAGCACCTAACGAATTCACCCTAAACTATCCTATAATTTATCATTGCGCCTTACAAAATGTCAAAAAAATACAATGCTATCTTAAACCGTTTTCTCTCCAAAAAAACATATTCCATCATCACTGGCGATAATAATCTATACATTATAAAATATGTACCTTGTAAAATATTATCTGTATCTTGTAAAAATATTATCTGTATCATATTTTTATCAATAAAACAAAAATTATTATTATTTCTGAATAATAATAATGAGTGGACTGCTATGGCGACTCTCCCGGCCGCCCCCACTCTACCCGCTCCAAGGAGTGGGGATAGGAGTGGGGATTCGCCATAGTGGTCCACATACTACTGGCGTCACAACGAATACTCGTTTCCCTCGTACTTTAGCCTCGTACTAATGAGTATCGTATAGTTTTTTCCAAACTCAATCCATTATACGTGTCACTTTCCGTTCGTTCGCGTACCGGGAGACCGTCTTACAACCAGGGCCAGATCGTCTTCGTCGGTACACTACTTCCACGTAGGTGATGCCGTATTTCAAGATTTTGTAACACTTTTGTGCACTGGACTTCGGATTCTGAAAGTATATTAGCATGTGATGCTCTGTGTATCCCCTCGAGACCAAGTCTGCTTTTTGGTTCTCGAGCTTCCTTATTTATACCTCGATTTTAACTGTTCAATCCATCCCTTCCCCTTGTAAAATTGTTTACTTTAATGTTGGTAAATTTGCCTTCCGGCGAATTTTGTTTCTGCGTGTGCGTGTTTTGTTTTCGACGTAATTTGTGTTTGTATATCGTGTCGGTGTTTTTTAATGTTAACATTGATAATTGTTAAATTTTTCGGTGTTTTTCGCGTCTCATCATATGTTCATGTTGTATCTGTGTGTGTTTGTTTACATTCTCGGTCGTTGACACGAGATCAGATGTTTCTGGTGTTACATTAATTTTTAAATTTTCTTTTCACAGGCGCTCCGGCGTCGACGACCGATGGCCTGCGGCATGGGGGGGGGGGAAGAGAGTGTGAAACGTTTCGACGTTTCAGTGTATACAGGGTGACATGTTAAGGGTGGCCACCCCCTTTTATTTCACCCCCCCTAAAGATAATCTGAGGGGTCGCGGGTGATTTCTGAAGGAAATTTTCTGAACTTTTCGATAAAAAATACGGCGTTCATCGGAAAATGATAGGTTTTGCAGCACAAAAGTGCAAAAATAAATGGTATTTTATTCTCCGTACTACTATGAATTAATTCATGTGTCTGGATCTCAGGATTTTTTTAAATGCATACATTGATTGAGGAAAATCAACAAAATCAGATCAGTTAATAATTAGAATGGCATAAATATTCCTATATTTACAATAAACAAATGCGATTCTGGCCGGGATTAAATAAAATCCTAAACTGAACGTTTTCAGCCCTAGGCCAGAAAACGGAATTTTTCCCGCATTTTTCTTAAAAACTCCTATTTTCTCCCAAATTTTTTTCGATTTTTTCAGTACATTGAGACTTTCCGAAGAAATCTGGTGAAAAAATACTTCCACATTACTCCGAAATTTTCAAAATTTCTCCGCATTTCTGTAAACTACGCCTATTTTTTCCAAATTCCTTAAATTTTCTTATTAAAAATTCGGAAATCCTTTTTTTACCATTAGTCCTCGTCATTTTTTCTACACAAATAGAAATCAGTGCAATAATACTTGTGCAAACGAAAGAACATACTTTGATTTGCACGAGTATAATCTTTCGGATTACCGTACCGTGCATGCTTCCTATCTGCTACATGAAAAGACGGTTACATTTTTTTCAGAATATTTAATTTTCGACTTTTTTAAATTTTGAAACAAGAATAAAAATACAATTTCTCCGAACTTCTCCCAAGGCGATGCTTTCAATATAAACTGAGTAAAGTTCATGTGAATTTTCAGATATTTCTTGCATTTTTAACTTGCTACTACACTTTGAAATTCTAAATTATTTTGTGTCGCCGTCCTCTTAAAAAAATCAAGGAATTGTCATTCACAATTTGATGGAAAGTAAGGAAACAATGGGAATTTTTTCCGACAAATTCATTTTCTGCGTTTTTATCACTTTTCCGAAATTTTCCCAAGGCATTTTAGAAGACTAGGAAATAATAGGAAATACTCGTAAATAAAATGAGAAAATCGGAATAATGCGGAAAAAAGAGGAATATTGAGGAAAATCAGCATATTTTAAGATTAATGTTACTCATTTTTTTTCGGTTTTCTCCGAATTGTGGGAAAACGAAGAAAATATTACAAATTCGGGAAAAAAATTCTGCCAGGGGGTTGCAAACGAGTTTGCAGTTATCAGAACCCAGCATCTATTTTCTATAATGTAATGTTCATCTGTTTTAACAGTATGTTCATTCGTTGTGAGTGAACGTGCAGTTGTTACAACACAATATGTAATTATTGTGAACGAACATGTAGCTGTTATAATGCTATTTTCGTTCACTGCACACGAATGTTTCGTTAGTACAACAGCAGTATCATCGGCCGTAGCCAACGAATATGAAGTTAATGCAACAATATGTGCATTAATCGGGAACAAATTTGCTGTTATCAAAGCTCAACGTCCATTCTCCGAAAATGAATTTTGAGCTATTCTATCAGTATATTCATTCGCTGTGAATAAAAGTGCAGTTATCGCAACACAACTTATTCTTCTTGTGAACGGACATGTTGCTCTTCCAACACTATCTTTGTTCACTGCGCATGAATGTTTGGTTAGCACAACACTGTCATTGGTCGTTGCCAACGAATATCGAGTTACGGCAAAAATATTTTTGCTATTCGCGAAAGAATTTACAGCAACCATAACCCAACATCCACTCTCTGCAAATGGACATTGAGCTGTTTTAGCAGCATGTTCATTCATTGTTCGTTGAATTTGGAGTTACTGCAACAATATTTTTGTTGGCCGCAAACGAATTTGCAGTTACCAGAACCAAACATCCATTCTCTATAAATGAATATTGAGCTGTTTTTACACCATGTGTATTGGTTTTCTATTAGCATGCAGTTGTCGCAACCCAACAAATATTTATTGTGAACGAGCATCTAACTGTTATAACAGAATCTTTGTTCGCTACGCACTAATGTTTCGTTGGTACAGCACCTCAGTAATTACAAACGAATATAGGGTCACTTTAACAAAATTTTTGTTCGGTTCGAACAGACTTGTAGTTATCAGAACCCGATATCTATTCATCGTACTTAAATATTGAGTTGTTTTAACACCATGTTCATGCGTTCAGAATAAACGTAGAGTTTTCGTCATTCTACATACATTCATCGTGAATGAACATTTTGTAATATATCTATAACTTCGTTTCTTGTGAACGAATGCAACACTACCTTTGACTATTCCAACTGAGCATACAGCTATGACACCGGTATCTTCATTTGCTGTGATCTAATGTATAGCTGTTACAATACTACGGTCGGTCTTTGCAAACGAATATGTAGTCATTGCAATAATATTTTTATTGATCGTAAATGAATTTGCAGTTATTACAAATCAACATTTACTCAATATAAATGCATTTGTAATTGTTATAATACCATCGTTATTCGTTGTACGCTAATATTTAGATATTACAACCTTACATTCGTTCATAGTGAACGATTGTGCAGGTATTGCAAAACTACTCTCGTTCGCTGTATGGAAATATATCGCTGGTTTCTCACTACATTTGCTCATAGAAAAAGGATATTCAATTTTCGGCAGCACATGTGCGATTATGATAACGTACCAGGTAGTTATATTTATACAGGCTATTCCGCAAGAGTATGCAGCTCCTGCAAGATTAGATCGGGGGTAAAATTCGAAGCCGATCCATGTATACGTTCCAGAAGCTGCATATACATAATTATGGTAGGTGCATATTATAGATGTATATTATCTATATATAAAAAGATGAAACGCATACTTGAACATTGTTTTATTTATCCACATTATTACATATGATAAAGAGTAACAAAATCTTCGTTTTGTGAGGAAAAAAACAAGCATGTTGAAAAAAAAGCGAAAACTGTTTAAAAAACCGGAGCAACGTATTTGTTTCCATTTGCGACTGTTAGGATTGCTTGCGGCTTGCGAGAAACGAGGCTTGTTTGACTAATGAAAATGTACGTTTCGCTATCAGCGACTTGAGATGCATGCATCCACGCGGAACTTTCAATCGTTATAAACTCTTTACAAATAAAAAAAACCTCAGAACCATTGGCGATCAAAATAAAAAGTATTTGGACAAATTGTGCACATGTTTCATTCACGTCCGTCATCACCGCAATATCGCTTTTGTAAATAATGCCATTAAGGGGAGACATACACATAGGAGGCCAAAAAAGGTCATTTTTGCGAATTTTTTCTAAGATAACTATTGAAAATTTCGGATTGGAGTTTAAATCAAATAAAAGTATACACATTCAAGAATATGTTTAATTTTTTTCATTAAAAAATATCGAAAATATTTAGAGACATCGCACATTCCTCGAAGCGCTATAAAAAAATCTTCGTACACGGTACCCACTAGCGTTTCTTCAAAAATCATCTGAAAAAAAACCAAAAAAATTATTAAACTAGATACTATAATCTAGTAGTTGTTCTAGCCGATTTTGAAAATATCGATTTATGACAAAATGGCGAACGTTTGAACATAAGTAATGATTTTTTCAAACATTCAACAAACAAACAAACGTTCGCCATTTTGTCATACATCGATATTACGTAATTACGTAAAGCTTTTTTGTTAATGATAGGAGGAGTATTTCTCGTTAATTCCAAATCGAATGGAAAATATTTGAGTCTATTATTAAATGTTTCGAGGGTAAACAATGTGTCCTTACTGCTAAGGACCGGAGGTCGGGGAGAGCGAGACGCGTGCCTTCCCCGGCCCTTAGGTGCGTCGGACGGTCTTGAATTTACGAGCAATAAATAAAACGCGCACAGACGGTAAAGGGGTTTCCAAAGTTAAGTTTATTCGCTCTCCGAATAGCACTCTCGGACAACATTAAACAATACTTCGTTCGATCTCGCGTTCGTCGCTCCGCTCTTCGCATCGGACTTCTCTCTCGCGCTGCTCGCATCGGACTCCTCTCTCGCGCTGCTCGCATCGGACTCTCCCTCTCACGCTCTCATCGATCCGTTTTCGATATTCGATCGCGCTTAATCGGGGAGGGGGGAATTCGGGCATCGCGTTCCGCGCATGCCTTTAACATTACATATCAAAAAGTTTAATATTTTCGCTAAATCGTATCGGCAGACGCCTTTGAAAATATCGTACATGGAATCAAAACAAAAATTTTCTAGCATATGAAAATTTGGAATCGCATTGAGGCAACATTCTTCTTCGATACCGTTTTTTTTTCGGACATATCCACCTTGTAATTTTCTACAGTACGTAATATCTTGAGATTTTCAGCTATTTGAGTGTCATGAGTTTTTTTATCAGCTAAACACGTTCTACAACACATTGAAGATCTGAAACCTTTTGTAAGCCCGCACAAAGAGTTTAGCCCTAAGTTGTCACCGGTAATAGAAGCGATAGACAAATTAATTTTTGTTTCGATTCCATGAACATCGATTTCAATTTCGTTCATGATCAAATCATTGAGTTGGTTATTTACGTTGAAAAAAATCGTTTTATTTCCGAATGGGCGTAATCTTTAGCTGGTTGGTGCTTAGTTGGTAGCTTAGTTGGTAGCTTAGTTGGTGCAAAAATATGTTTTCTAAGAGACTGTTATATTCGGGAGGTATTGACAAGATAGAAAAATACATTGCGTTGAGTTTGTGGATACCGCGATGCGAGCCTGGTGGATTATTTATTTCGAAATCATCAAAATATAATACTAACAGAAGAACGATTTCGCCAGAGACTTGCATTTCGACTTTTTTCCAACTGTCGGTTTGAACAAAAGATAATATATTAGCGTTTCGTCGGACCTCATCGATGTAAGCTATTATCGCATCGCTATTGCCGCATCATTCGGCAATTCTAAAAACTTTTGAAGAATTAATTTTATGGGAAGTACTTGTATTGTTACACGTTTTGTGGGATCTGGAAAGCTAAAGCGAATACTCCGAGTATTGCGTGTGTGTTTTGTTGTAACGGATAGCAACGGGAGATCAAGGGGTCGAGTGGTCAAGGGAGGCAAAGAATAACAAAAAAGAAAACAGTCGAAGGGTTGCGATCGAACTCATCGGACGCGTCCGCGAATGTCCATCACGAATAAACCGCTTATCTCAACTAATTGTAGCGGTAATAAAACTATTCCTACAAATTCGGGGGCTCGTCCGGGATCGAGCGGCTATACGTGTAGATATTCAATCGGGATAAATCCTCTCAAGACGAAGAATAAAGAACGAAGCAAAGACGAGAAGAAAAAGAAAAAGATAGTGCAAAAAACGGAACGGGAAGTGAACGGTGTGCGAAGACGAAGTGTAGGAACAAAAGGATGGAGCAGCTACACAAATTGACGATGAATGAATTAAAAGAAAAGTTGCGTGCATTAAATTTACCAACATCTGGGAACAAGAACGAATTAGTGTTGCGACTCGGCGAGGCAAATGACGAGGACGAACCAACGATGAGCCGGCACACCCGAGAGGAAGAAACCAATGAAGAGGTCGGAGATACTCGACAGGACGAGGAAACAGTGCTAAACAGACGCATGTGCGAGGTATACCGGAAGGAAAAAGAAATAGCGGAGCGTGAGGTTGCGGTCTTACGTCGCGAGCTAGAATTGGCGAGGGCAGAAATGAGACTACCAAACAGTACAGGTACGGCTCCGCGACAAAACTTCTCGGAAAATCGGCCGATATTGCAAACCCAAGGAAGGGTTCCGATTTCGGCCGTAGCAGATCTTCTGAATCACTTCAACGGAAGCTCAGATACGTTCGAAACCTGGGAAAGACAGGTAAAATTTTTGCAACAATCATACGAATTAGACGACGCGATGACAAAAATCCTAATTGGAATGAGACTCAAAGGAAAAGCGCTCGAGTGGTTTCATTCCGCACCACAGAATATCCAATTGCAAACGAACGATCTACTGATGAAGTTGCGAGGTATGTTTTTTCGCAGAACGGACAGAATTATATTGCGACAACGCTTTCAGCAGCGAATATGGAGAAAGGAGGAAACGTTTTGTGAATACGTACACGACAAAACAATAATGGCGAACCAGATCGACTTAGATGAAGACGAACTATTGAGCTATATAATCGATGGAATCTCAGATACAAGCTTGAAGAATCTAGCGCAAACGCGCGTGTTTTCGACAAAAGAAGCTCTCGTGCAAGCTTTTGAAGGAGTCACACTACAGAATAGAAGTATTGGGACCGCGAAAAATCACGAGAGTAACGACAAGAGGAATACTGTGAAATACCGCCCAACGAAGCACGAGAGAATCGAATCCGACGAGACAGAGGCAACACGAGAGTCAAAGCAGTCGCTAGATAAAAGGGAGCGGGGTAATGTACGAAGATGTTTTAACTGCGGCTCAGTGGATCATTTGAGTGCAAATTGTCCTACCAAGGAGCGTGGAAAAAAATGCTTCAAATGCGACAGGTATGGACACATAGCAGCAAGCTGTACGGAAAAAACAACACATAGTACTTGCCTAATTGCGGAACAGTCATCAATAAAGCATGAAAAACGAGTTTACGTGGAAAACCAAGAAGTAGAAGCAGTAGTAGACACGGCAAGTGACCTAACGCTCATGCGCGACGACCAATACGAGAAAATGAACTTACCCAAACTAAGAATAAAACCGAAACCGTTTCGAGGAGTGGGGAAAGGCGTAAATAAAACCATAGGGTTTTTTGATGCAAGTTTACGAATAGATGGCAACGAGTATGTCGCTCGCTTTCACGTTGTCCAGAGAGAACTTCTCGACCAACGACTGTTACTATGAACAGATTTCTTGGATGGCGTGGAACTGACCAGAACACGAGATACCTGCTCAATCAAGCCGGTACCCGATATAAAAGAGGAGGACTTAGATGATGAAATAGCTAAAGTACTCAGCATTCAAGTGATAGATACGAACGAGGCAGAAGAGGCAGACGTTATGAACATCGAGGACCCGAAGTACCGGGAAGAGGTTAAACGAATGATAAATGCATATACGCCGGAGAAAAATCATGAAACAAGTATCAAAATGTCCATCGTTCTGTATGAAGAAAAGCCAGTCTATCAACGGGCACGACGATTGGGTGAAGCGGAAAAGCGTGCAGTAAACGCTCAAGTTGATGAATGGCTAAGGGAGGGAATTGTCAGAGGATCTCATTCAGACTTTGCAAGCCCAGTAGTCCTAGCAAAGAAAAAAGATGGCAGTATGAGACTATGTGTGGACTATAGGCTTCTAAACAAGAAGGTGGTAAAAGACAGATATCCATTACCGCTAATAGAAGATCAATTGGATTTATTACAGGACGCAACGGTATTCACGACGCTAGATTTGAAGAACGGATTTTTTCATGTCACGGTTGAGGAATCAAGTCGGAAATACACAGCGTTCGTGATACCAGATGGCCAATATGAATTTTGCAAAGTTCCATTTGGTCTGTGTAATTCGCCAGCTGTATTTCAAAAGTTCGTGAACTCCGTCTATAAAGACCTTATTCGCAAACGAGTCGTATTAATTTACATGGACGATCTCATCATCCCTTCCACAGATCATAAAAGCGGAATAGAAAAGTTGAAATGCGTGTTCAATACGGCAGAGAGGGCGGGGTTAATATTTAAATGGAAAAAATGCAAATTTCTGCAGCACACCGTGGAGTTTTTAGGTCACATCGTGGGTCAGGGACAAGTACGACCGTCGGAGCACAAGACAGAAGCTGTGAAGAACTTCCCAAGACCGACCAATGTAAAGCAGGTTCAAGCTTTCCTCGGGTTAACCGGATATTTTCGTAAATTTATCCCGAAGTATTCGATTATCGCGAGGCCATTGACGAATCTCCTGAGGGCGAAGACAGAGTTTCGATTCAGCGAAGCAGAAGAAGACGCATTCTTGAATTTGAAAATCGCCCTGACAAGCCACCCTGTTTTGAACTTATATCGAGTCAATGCGGAGACGGAATTACATACAGATGCCTCGAAGCATGGATATGGCGCAATTTTGGTGCAACGCAGTGCAGAGGATGGTGCGTGGCATCCAATCTATTACGCAAGTGGGAAAAGTTCTCTGGCAGAAGAGAAATATAGTAGCTACGAGCTGGAAGTATTGGCCATCGTGAAATCGTTGAAAAAATTTCGGGTGTACTTGCTTGGAATAGAGTTTCGAATAGTCACGGACTGCCGAGCATTTGCTTTAACGATGAGCAAGAGGGACTTATGCGTGCGGGTGGCAAGATGGGCGTTGATGTTAGAAGAATTCAATTACATAATTGAACATCGTCCAGGAAAAAACATGGTGCATGTGGATGCTTTAAGCCGAAATCCGTTGCCGAAGTGTTTACTCATCTCGAGTTGTGAAAATGGGTTAATGGCTCGCTTGAAAAAAGCTCAACGCGAAGACGACGGGTTGAAGAAAATTATTGACGGAATCGAACGCGGCAAAAAACAGGGATATCTGCTAAGGGATGGTCTCTTATTCAAGGAAGCAGAAGAAGACATCCATTTAGTAGTCCCGAAAACTCTACGCACACACATAATACGACGAGCACACGAAAAAGGGCACTTTTCGACGGCAAAAACGGAGGCTATTCTCAACAAAGACTACTGGATTCCAAATCTTCGAGAAAGAACCCACAAGATTATTCAAAACTGTGTCGATTGCATTATAGCAGAGAAAAAAGAAGGTAAACAAGAGGGATTTCTCAACCCGATAACGAAAGATGCGATGCCGCTGGATACATTCCACATTGATCATCTAGGCCCGCTCGCATCAACCAAGAAAAGTCACAAGCATATCTTCGTGGTAGTTGACAGTTTCACGAAATTCACATGGTTGTATTCGACCAAGTCGACAGGCGCCGCGGAAGTCATTGAGCGGCTGAGGAAACAATCCGCTATTTTCGGAAACCCCCGACGAATCATCTCAGATAGAGGTACAGCATTTACGGCAAAGGAATTCGAAGATTACTGCAAGAACGAAAAAATTGAGCACGTGCTGGTAACGACAGGAATCCCACGAGCAAATGGTCAGGTGGAACGGGTTAACCGTATTTTAATCCCTCTTATAACAAAGCTGACAGCACCTAAAGAAGCAGAGTGGCATAAACATCTGAACGTTGCGCAACAATGCCTTAACACAACGTATCACCGAAGTATCGGCACTACACCGTTCCAGGTAATGTTCGGAGCTCAGCCGCGTATGCGAGAGGACTCGTCACTGAAAGAATTGGTAGAGAAGGAATTGCTGAACGCATTCAATGATAATCGAAACGAAGTCCGAGAGCATGCCAAGAGACAAATACAAAAGACGCAAGAGGAAAATCGGAAAGGATATAATCGAAAAAGGAAGCCAGCGAACCTCTATCAGGAGGGAGACTTAGTAGCGATCAAGAGGACACAACGGGGCCCCGGACTTAAATTTGCTGGGAAATTCCTTGGACCATACGAAGTGGGCCGAATATTAAAAAATGATCGGTACGTGGTAAGGAAAGTCGGAGAACACGAGGGACCAACACAGACATCCACGGCGGCGGATCATATGAAATGTTGGGAAAATTTCGAAGATTCGGAAGACGAGGAAGCTTTCAACAATTAAACGCATTCGAGGGCGAATGGGAAAAAGCAGGACGGCCGAGTGTGGGATCTGGAAAGCTAAAGCGAATACTCCGAGTATTGCGTGTGTGTTTTGTTGAAACGGATAGCAACGGGAGATCAAGGGGTCGAGTGGTCAAGGGAGGCAAAGAATAACAAAAAAGAAAACAGTCGAAGGGTTGCGATCGAACTCATCGGACGCGTCCGCGAATGTCCATCACGAATAAACCGCTTATCTCAACTAATTGTAGCGTTAATAAAACTATTCCTACAGTTTTACTGTCATCCACCGTACGCCACCGATGCGCTTTGGACAAATTAAATTACCGATAATAATTGTCGCTGGTCAAATGAAAGTACATTTTTGAGTGAAAAACAAAAACGTATGATGAATCGATTTGAATTTAGCAAAGCCATTCTTCAAAATACTGAACAAATTTTGCATCTGCTGGTCAGAAGTATGAAGTTCCAAGTCATCCATGAAAAAATAAAATAATTGTCAGAGATGAGCATGTTCGCGAGATTTCGAGGTACGCTTGCATTTGCGTAAAGTTTTAAAGCATAAAGGGCAATGTAATTAAGTACTTGATTCGCCAAGCGTTCAAAAGTAGTATCGACGGCTAAGGAAGCGTTTTTTTCAACGACTTCGAGCGGCTTTGGCGGCGGTAGGTTATTCGAGATTTTAGCCAATTCGGCAGTTATCAAACTCGCTTCTTCATGTGTTTGCAGAGGAGCTACTGAGGCGATCACGTGTTTACCGAGGAGACGTTTCTCGTACGAGTAAGACGATACAAAACTACGCGAACAATCTTCTACTTTACAGTAATATAAGCCTTTATTCAATGACCCGTGACGAAATTTAACATGAGCCTTCAAACGGACAATATTAGAATCCTCGAAATTGCAAAACGCACATGGAGACATTGTATTGTATAATTGTTTGTTATGTTGATCGCAGTAAAATTAATGAAAATTAACGAAATTGAAACACGAAGAAACTGTAAACTAAGAGTTTAACGAAAGGGTCGTGGGAATTTCCATCGAGAAGGACATTTTTTTGTCACGACTCGTTGTGAAACAGTACAAGGCACGTTGAATCAGATACCAAATGGTATCTGACGGTTAAGAAAAAGAGGTTCCATGCACGCCAAGTACGATTTTTTTTTTTGGAAGATGATTTTTTTATTTTTCCCACTATTTGAAAAAAAATACTTTTCGACGAAAACTACTATTTTTATTACTTGGTGTACATTTTTTACTTTTTCAAGTATTAAATGTGGATTTCACTTTTTTTGTAGGAAACCGCCGAATTTAATCATGTAAGTGATATCCGCCGATATCACGGCAGGAAAAAAAGAAATCAATTGTCTTGTTTCTTTTATTGTTTATTTTATTTGTATCCTGTAAAGAATAGCGTTAAATTCATACTTACCTCGATACTAGTACCTAAAAAGAAAAAAAAAGCATACATTAAGCAAATATTATAATATTATAAAATTCGCGAGTACACGACCAACCAGCGCACCAATTAGAAGAGTACTCGCGTATTCGCAATAACTATAGTAATACATACCATGGTCTTCGCGAAACTCCAACCGTCGCGCACATCCGCGAAAAGCGTGCCCGCGAACTCGGGGACCGCGAGCGTTACCCCACCAGGGCGCGGCCCGCGAATCGAGTGCGAGCGGCGGCCGTGGCTCACCCGTGGGGGGTATAAAAAGGCAGACGTGACGCTGGGAAGAGACATTCTGTCACTCGCTGCAAAGCAAGTCACAGCTCTCCCAAACCTCACCTCTGCCTTACGCTGCAAAGTCCACAGGCTAATTTAATCATTTCACATGCTGCAAAGCAATAATTCTCGTTTGTATTTACTTAAAATAATTGTGTTCATACATTTCAAACTTTTACAGTCACTTACTAGTTTACCTAAGATTTTTTTATTAAACAACTGCATCAGTCTTGCTTTTCACCTGAATCTCTCATAATCTTTTTATTCCCACATACCCAATAAACACCTTACATATGCACAATCCAGTGTAAAACACATACACACTAACCACGCACCGAAAGGTGCTCTCCACCGTCGCCGAATCATCGTATATGCCGAAAGGCATCCGTATTACTTAGTAATTCTTCGTGAAACCACGACGAGGAGCGGCGTGTTGGTAATATAAGTAATCAATACCATAAAATATTATGGTATCGATGCACGCGGAAAGCCGAAAATATTTAAGGGAACCGTATGGTCTAGAAATTTGAAAAATTCGATTTTTTTTTTTTTCGATATGTCGAAAGTATAGTATCTCAAGGATATACTGTGAAATTTTCATGCAGAAATTCTCAATATTACAGCTTCTACAGCCCATAACGCAGGTAGAGAGCGGTCCGCGCGCTCCTAACGGGTCTAGCGCTAACCGGTAACCTAATCGGAGCACAGCAGCTGTCCCAATCCTTCTCCGAAAATATATACCTGTATATAGTACATACTATATACCTATATATACTTTTCCCTTCCCCGAAATATACCTATTGTCGAACATTTGTGAGGGAAACGGTCATTTCGCTTTCCCCTGACTTGATCAGTACAACGTTACGTTTTGACGAACCAACATCGAAAATTTTGAAATAAAATATCAGAAAATATGGATAGAAAGCAAGGCCGTAACTCTTCTAGACGACCATCTTCTGTAGGTCGCAAAAGATATTTCAAGCCCTTGAAATATCTTGCCCGAATGTCACTATCTTTCGATAGTGAATCGATTGCCCAATCGATTCACTATCGAAAATACTACTGATTTTACGAGCACGTCTGCGAAAAAATTAAAAGGCAATGAGGAATTGGAAGTAAACGTTAATCCTACTTTCAATTATTGCATCATCGAATTCAGCATGATATTTTTAACGTTGCAACAGTTGTTGAAGTGTAAAGATTGTAACGGTGCGGTCACTTTTAGCAAAAACGGACAACGTGGTCTAGGATTCAAACTCTCTGTGAAGTGTGAGTGTAAAGAAACTTTTATTTTGTCTTCGCCGTTAATTGATAAGGCATTTGAAATCAACCGTCGACTTGTTCTCGCCCTGAGAATGCTTGGAGTAGGATTTGAAGGCTTGAAAAATTTGTGCGGTCTCATGGATCTTGGACAAGGAATTTGTAAGAGTACATATTACGGCATCGTGGACAATATAAAAATTGCAGCTGAAGCCGTCGCGAAAATCGTTTTCCAAAGAGCATTGAAAGAAGAAGTCGAGTTGAATGTAAAAGCTGGGCGTCCCGCGGATGAACTTTCTGTGTCTGGTGATGGATCGTGGGCGAAACGTGGATTCTCATCGCTTCTCGGTATTGCCTCGTTAATAGGGAAATACAGTAATAAAATTTTAGATGTTGTCGTCAAATGCAGTATATGTCAAGCCTGCTCTCAATGGAAAGGCCAAGAGGATACGATTGAATATGAAGCGTGGTATCGAGAGCATGAAGATCACTGTGACGCAAATCATACCGGAAGTGCTGGCAAAATGGAGGTAGACGGCATCGTGGAAATGTTCAAGAGATCGGAAGAGTTGTACAACGTAAAATACGCGAACTATATCGGAGACGGCGACACGAAAACGTTCAAAGCCTTATTGGACACAAAGCCTTACGGGGATGATTTTTTAGTTTGCAAAAAAGAATGTGTTTTGCATGTTAAAAAACGTTTGTACAAACGTGCTGTTGATGCGAAAAAAAAACATGCACAAATAAAGAAAGCAACAAAGAAATTGACAGAAAAAGAAGAGGGAAAAAAGACACAGCGGAAATCGATAAATAAAACACCGAAGCGTCAACAATTGACGAATAAATTATTGCAAGAGCTGTCAACTTATTACGGTCTAGCAATTAGACGTAATTCAGATTCGACTGAAGGGATGAGAAGTGAAATATGGGCAGCATATTATCACAAAATTTCAACAGATGAAAATCCGCAACACTCGTACTGTCCTCCAGGTTCCGAATCGTGGTGCAAGTGGCGTCAAAGTGAGGCTGCAGGTACTTTAGACACCTACGAGCACCCACCTGCTCTGTGCGATGAAGCACAAGAGATATTAAAACCAATTTATGAAGAATTGACAGCAGAGACTTTATTGGAAAGGTGTATTGGCAGTAATACGCAGAACAATAACGAAAGTTTCAATGCTTGCGTGTGGCACCTTGCGCCGAAACATCTGTTTGCCGGAAAAAAAATCATTGATATTGCCACTCACATTTCCGCTTGCATATTCAATGAAGGATTCGCATCCCTATTGAAAATAATGGAGACCATGGGCATAACAATCGGGCCACAAGCGGAGCAACTAGCGCAAAACCGAGACGAGCTGCGAGTATCGAGCGCCAACCGTAGGAGCACGGACAACTCCAAAGAGGCTCGGACAGCTCGAAGAAATGAAAGGAGTGAGGAAATCTTGAATTATGAACGTTCCGAAGGAATCCTATATGGTGCCGGAATCGCGGATTAACTGTAAGTATTCAAAATTTGCTCAATTTTTGAAAATATCTGTACCTCAAACTTTAAACTCATTTATCTCGAAACGACTTTTTTCGGCACCGCGCAGGTGAAAACAAAAAAACTATTCAACCGAATCACTTGAAATTTGGATATGTTGTTCACAACATGTATGGCTATCGTCGGGGCTGCAATCATAATTTTATTTAAATAATTTCTTATTGTTTATACTAAAAAACTAGTGAAAAAAACCCGATTTTACGAATTTTTTTTTCAAAAGCGCGCCATTTTGTCAATTTTTAATTTTTTCGATTTGTTCCAGCCCCGACCATAACTGCACTCTTTCTGATTAAGAATCTTCTTGAATTTTGTGTTTCAGATGAGTAGAAGTCTCGGATCGATCTTCACCGTCCGGGTCGGATTTTTCGAGAGGGTCGTCTTCAATGCCAATTATATGATAATAAACACTGTTTTTAAAATTAAAAAAAATTTTTTTTGTATACTTAATAAAGGTAGTAATAAACCCGAAAAGTTAAAACATCGATTTTTTAATTTTTTATGGCAAAAAAAAAATCGTGAAAATAGGTGAAATTTTCGTGCTCTAGACCATACGGTTCCCTTAAGATTTGTTTTCGGGGATATAATTTATGAATTTGTATGCCCCCGTTTGGTCTCTGCACGGCGCCGTATATTTTTACGAAAATCCTGAAACCGGTAGTAAATTATTTGAGAGGAAAGGGATTCATCTCAACGGTCTACTTCGACGACATCCTCTGCATCGGTTCGGATTTGAACGCGTGTCGTAGAAACGCAGAAGTCACTCTCAGAGAACTGCAGTCTCTGGGGTTTATAGTAAATAATCAAAAAAATAGCTTGGTGCCCAAGAAGAATTGTACTTTTCTGGGATTCGTTATTAGCTCTCATAGAATGAGATTAGAGTTACCGGAAGTAAAAAGAAGGAAGATGATAGATTTGATCGACAACTTTAGTCATCGCAAGTTTTGTACGATTCGGGAATTCGCTGATTTTATCGGAAAGGTAGTCGACTGTTGTCGCGCAATTGAGTACGGTTGGCTATACACCAAGAGGTTTGAGCGAGAAGAGTTTTTCGGCCTGTTAATCAGCGGGGGAAATTACGATGCACGGCTCGAATTATTCGCATATTTGCAAACCGAATTCGATTGGTGGAAACAAAATATTAAAACGTCATTTGAGCCGATAAGAAGTTTTCGGTTTGTTAAGGAGATTTACTCGGACGCGTCAGAAACGGGCTGGGGCGCGTATTGTGATAGCGAAGGTACACACGGTTTTTGGAGTGACACGGAAAGGGGGTTGCACTTAACCAGCACGAACTTATCGCCGTCTTGATGGCTCTTAAATGTTTTGCAAGCGATTTATATGTTTGTGAAATTTTACTACAAATCGATAACACGACAGCTATTGCCTATGTTAATCGAATGGGAGGCGTACAATATGCCGCACTTCACGGGATAGCCCAAGAGATTTGGCAGTGGTGTGAGTGTAGAAAGATTTGGATTTTCGCGTCGTATATAGCGTCCAAGGAGAACGTTGAGGCGGATAGGGTGTCGAGGATAAAAAATATAGATACGGAATGGGAACTGTCGAGTTGGGCATACGAGAAAATAATATCCGAATTCGGTGAACCAAATTTGGATTTATTTGCATCTAGGATAAATGCAAAATGTCAAGCTTACTGTTCGTGGCACAGAGATCCTGATGCCCTAGCTATTGACGCGTTCACGATAGACTGGAAATCCGATTATTTTTATGCATTTCCATCGTTTGCATTAGTGCTCAGGTTTCTTCGAAAGGTTATAGCAGATCGCACCTGTGGTATTGCGATAGTGCCAAATTGGCCCTTGCAACCATGGTTTCCTTTATATATGGACCTTCTAGTAGGAGAACCCATAATCTTCACTCCCGCTAAATGGCTTTTATGGTCTCCTTGTAGGTCTCTCCAACACCCATTACGAAGGTCACTGGGGTTGATTGCGGGGAGTCTCAGTGATCGAGACGTTGTTGGCCTCAGTCGCTGAGAGTACGTTGAAGCAGTACGCGGTATCTATTAGACTATGGGTGAATTTCTGTCACGCAACGGAAACGGACATTTACGAAGCGAGCGCGAACCGCATTCTTTAATTTTTACAGAAAATATATAGTTTAGGAGCCTCCTATAGTACATTAAACTCGACGCGATCGGCAATTTCATTAATATCAGTGAACGACGTGACTAACGATCGGGTTATCAGTAGATATTTTAAGGGTATTTTTCGGCTTAGACCGATGAAACCTCGATACGACGAAACATGGGATGTCGGCATGGTTCTTACGTTCATTACGAACTTATACCCACTGGAATCATTGAACATTCAACGGTTGTCGGAGAGATTAGTTACGCTGTTAGCCTTAGGTACGACTCATCGAGTGCAGACCTTCTCGCTTATGAGACTCAATAATATTTTTCACTCAGCACAGGGCTTCGAGATAAAGATCTCGGACATTATAAAAACGTCGCGTCCCGGGGCTTTTCAGCCACTTTTGTTACTGCCGTACTTTCGTGAACAGCCCAGGCTGTGCATAGCGAGCACGTTTGAAAGGTATTTGGAAATAACTAAACCGCTTAGGGGCGATTGTAATAATGTGTTAATCACATCAAGAAGGCCCTTTAGATCGGCGAGTATGCAAACAATAAGTCGATGGATCCGATCAGTGTTGGCGAAAAGTGGCATAGGTCCCGAGTTTACGGCACACAGTACAAGGCACGTGTCTACGTCGGTGGCTTTAGCAAAGGGTTTAGATATCAGTGCGATAAGGAATACCGCGGGGTGGGCTAAGGACTTGCAGGTATTCGCAAAATATTATTATAATCGGCCGATTAAGTTGGGCAGAAAAATGTTTGCAGCGATTGTGTTCACATAAATCTAATCGTTACTGGTTAAGATGTTTGAATTTTTTTAGGATAAAACGGATAAGAACCATTATTTCTTTGTTCCTCGAGAGACCGTTGGTCTCGATACGGGTTGTATTTTATGGTACCTAAGGCTGTTTGAAAATAAATAAAATGAGTTGTCTCTGAACATCTACGATGTAATCTCGAAAACAAGACTCGTAATATAATTAAACGATCAAACGAACTTACCAGTTGTGAAGTTCGATCGTAATTATATGTAGAGTCTCGTTTGAGATGATTACAGCCCACCCTTGGAACGTTTTTTTCGTTCCTTTTTTACTACTCCCTCCCCTTCATTTATTGAAATGTGTTGGTTTTATTATTTTAATCCTTCTGGGGTTACTTTGAACAATATGACTTGGAGAGGGAACAACCGCAGCGCCACGGGGGCCGGGCGGTCATTTTTGTTAAGCTCTGAATATTCGTGACACTAGCGTGTGAAGTAGACGGCACTACGATGTAATCATCTCAAACAAGACTCTACATATAATGACGGTCGAACCTCACAACAAGTAAGTTCGTTTGATCGTTTAATTTTTTATTATCATATTTTCGAATGTTTTTGAAATTTGATTAATGTGGCGCAACTGCGGAATCCATATCGGGGCCCCGCTAATTTTCCGACATGGGGCACGATTATGAAAGCGTAACCGTCCATTACGGGCACTTACAGTAGTAGGGAAACCTGACTAGGGCGATACAGTAGCCACACTAAATTGTCTACTCGGGCTCCAATTACAATTATGTAAGGTTGCACGGTCAGGCCCAGTTTTCGCGTTCGATTATAGCGTCTTTCACGAAGTTCACTGACTTCTCCTGGAATCTAAGGGAACATATTTTTCTATATAGTTGTATGAGAAACCTCTGTTTTGCTGTATAGTAGAGTGCGCGGCTGGTGTCTCGATATTCAAATTTAAAATTTGTTTATTGTTTACCGTCGAGACACTGCCGTGTCTTTGGGTTATGAATGGCTTTAAAATTCACATTTTAAAACATGAAACGGACCTTTGCATGGACGATAATGGTATCTTTGCATTTGATCGTAGAATGCTTCCAATGACCTGCTTTAGATCTCGCCCTTCCGTTAGGTGGGAAAAGGTCAGCCAGGAGAGATATTTGGGTGGACACTTTTTCGTCTATAAACATGAACGTAGAATACATAACAGAGATCTAGATATATAAAAGCGATGATCACAGAAAATGAACCGAAATAAGCGTAAATGACAAAATATGAAAGAAAATGAAAAAGTAAAAGATAAAATAGGCAGATCACAGAAAATGAAAGAGTCATTATCATGCTTCATTCCCTTTTTTTCATTTTCTTGCATTCTGCTATTTCCGCTCATTTTGTCTCATTTTCTGTCATTCTCGCATTTCATCTATTCTATTTTTTCAAGGATTTATCATCCTAGATATCTACATATTTCATATTAATTGTCAAATACGAAAGAAATAGCGGCGTTAACACATTTTGTTTACATCTCTAATATACAAGTGTGCTTTGAATATTCTCACTAGGGATGAGTATACTCGCGCTCATACGCGCGATCGCAGGCTTGCGCTGCAGCGCCTTAATTTTTTATGTAATTTCATCTGTCAAAATTCGGTAACTATTAAATTTAAGCAAAATCACAAAATACGCGTGCATCAGAAAGCAAACGGAATTTTGCCATGAAATTCATTCTTTTATCACCGACCAATCAGGGCACGAATTAAACGACAACTATCGCGTGGTATTTTTTTCGATTAAGGATCAACTTTTTATTAGAAGAACTGTTTCGACCATCGAATGATCTCAATGAATACGTTGCACATTATTTTGATAATGAAAATATCGAATTCTCATCATATTTTTAAAGTTTCAATGAGCAAAAAATTCAATTGGTTTTTCAAGTGTGAGCACAAACCTTTTTTTTTATGTTTGGACCCCCCTAAAATCGATGTTCCGGTGACTAGGTTTTTTTTCTAGGTTGCGTCTCTGACAACTCCACCAGATACAGAAATAATCTGAGGGGAAAAATGAAAACTTTGGAGAATAAAATGTTTTTAATGTTTTAATCCCAGTAATATCGATCTTCAGGTGAGTAGGTTTTTTTCGTCATTTTTTCGTGGTTATGTCTCAGACGACTTGACCAGATACAGAAATAATCTGAGGGGAAAAATGAAAACTTGGGAAATTAAATGTTTTCAATGTTTTGATCCCCTTAAAATCAATGTTCTGGTGAGTAGGTTTTTTTCGTTAATTGATCGCAGTTGTATCTCAGACAGCTTGAGCAGATACAAAAATAATCTGAGGGGATAAATAAAACCTTTAGACAATAAACTTTTTTAAAGGTTTTGACCCCCTCAAAATCGATATTCCGGCGAGTAGGTTTCTTTTCGCGATTCCATCCCAAATAGCTTGAGAGGATGCAAAAATAATCTGACGAAAAAAACGAAAACTTTGGCAAATCAATTTTTTGTAATGTTATGACTCCCTTGAAATCAATGTTCTCGTGAGTACGTATTTTCGTGATTTTTTCGCGGTTGTGTCTCGGACAGCTTGAGGAGATAAAAAAACAATCTGAAAATAATCTGAGAGGAAAATAATAAGGAGAAAGCAAGAAAAAATATGTAATTTTCGTTGCGTTTGCAACGATACAAACTTCAACATTATAACTGAAAACCATATTTGATTATGATAATACAGAAAGCTCACCCATTTCCATCATCCAACGCCTCTGAGAGGACGACTATTTCGAATTTTTCTTGGCGAATGTTTGTTTTTCTGGTAGTATTTGAGAATCAAACGCCCCTGAATCGTTTCTTTCAAAATCTCTCTAACCCCGTGACGTTGGGTTATCTAAACGATTCTTGGCCTTCAAAGGCCTTTTCCTTGCCCAGTTCGAATTCACCGGGGTTAGAATTAGACGCAGTACTATAGTTGGATTTGATTCCTTCTATGTCAGCATTGATAGCTTCAGTATCATCTGAATCAGTATTCTGAAAATTGACAAAAAGTAATTTTATATCCACAGATCATTCAGGGAACTATAGAGGGGTACACTTCCGAAAACCCCCCCACCTCCGATTGAGCTGTAATTTTGCACAGACCTTCCTTGGGCTGTTTTAAAACAACCCCTAAATGGATTTTTGGCGCGTGCGAATAGTTTCCGAGAAAATAAATTTTGAAAATTTTATTTTAGCACGCGCAGTATATCTATATAGTGTGGAGTTTCCTATAGTCAGTAAAGTAACTTTCCCGAGTTTTTGATACGTTCGAGCCCACATAAACCCTACAAATGCACACCCAAACAAACCCAAACACAACCCAAAATAACGCAAACTCAACCAAAGCAGACAAGCCCAAAATAATGCAAACCCAAAAACAAAACAAAACAACCGAAACAGAGCTCGCCCCTGTATTCGTCCCTCCCCTCGATCCATCCGTGCGGATTTTATCATCTATGGGTGTGCGCATCCCTGTATCCGTCCCTCCCCCCGTGTATGCGCGTGTGTGTGTATTCGCGACGGCATATGTCATGTCCCGTTAGTGACCCACCATATCCCGAGGGGGGGCCCGGGGCATGTAACCCCCCGGCGGGGTCAAGGGGTCCTTTGTGGGGGTGGAGGGGGCGAAGCCCCCCCAATGATAAAAGAACGAGTTTTTAAAATTAATTATCAGACAATTTATTCCTAGATTCTTTAGGATGTATTGGGTTTGTTGGGTTTGGCATTTATTGGGTTTCTTGCGTTCGGGTTTGTTTGGGTCTGTTCGAGTCTGTTCGTGTTTGTTTAGGTTTGTTTGAGCCAAAACTGATTTCATACAACTATAGAAAGACCGTAATATTGCACATATAGGGATAAATGCGCATGTTAAAATCTACATTTTGAAAATTCGATATCTCGAAAACTGCTTCGAAGCGCCAAAAATTTCGAGGGATCATATCAAAATAGCAAAAACAAGGCCTGTGCAAAATTACAGCTCAATCGGAGGTGGGGGGTTTTCGGAAGTTTATCCAAATTTTTATCATGTCTTCATCAAGAAGATATTGTTATATACGTGGCTGTTTAAATACACCATTTCAATCGGAAGGAGTTCAGCCAAATATAAAATTTTACACTTTTCCCGAGAGTACATTGAACGCATCATGGGAGTTGAACAAACACAGAAAATGGATCAACGCAGTTAAAAATTACGTGTAAGTATGTAACATTCATTACTATTTGTAATATTTAATATTTAGCGACACTATATATTATATAAATTTTGAAGCGTAAATCCTAAATTGTTTACAATTTCTCCGATTATTCTTTCATAACCTCTCATTTGTTTTTGATTTCAGTAAAAATCCAAAAAAATGGGAACCATCACGAACAACAATAATTTGTAGTGCTCACTTCATCAATAATAGGAAATCGGAAAATCCTCTACATCCGGCTTACGTTCCGACAATTTTTCCTGGTATAGAAAATGTTAAGAAATCCACACAATCCCTAACTAGATTCGAACGTCAGCGACGCCGTGCAAATCAACGTGTAAACATAAATGAAGAACTAATAGCGAATCAAAGAAGTGAAATGGAACATTACAATAATAATTGCAGTGAAAATGAGCAAACTGATGTTATCGATGGTATCCAAAAAGTAGTATCTCGCAGTATAACTTTTCAGACGAAGCCAAGGTTAACAAATGTTCTGAATGAGCCTACGTTTTTCTTTTGCAACTTATTTTGTCAAGATGGCATAAGTACTGCAGAAGTACAAGTGAACATTCAAGAAAAAAGAACTGCGGATAAGATGTGTACTGTGAGTTTACAAACTGCGAAGAAGGATACTCATGATGTTGGTTGTGATCCCATCGATGAAGACTCCAGAAAATTGAATTGTCCAGGATTTCATGGAACATCTTCGATCAAAGATGACGGAGCTTTAAGCACTTTAACCGATGTTTCTTTTGCAATTTTTTCTTTTCTCTTAAATATACTTCCAGATGAAAGAAACTGAAAAGTGAATATGGACACAAAATTATTGATTGCATTAACTACAATGAAAACAGGATTATCGTATACAGCATTAGCTGCACTATTTAATATTCATCGATCGTCTGTTCAGCGAGTGTTTGTACAAACGTTGCAATCTTTAAATGTTTTATTAAAACATTGTGTATTTTGGCCATCAAAAGCCACGGTCAAAGCAAGTTTACCAGAAGCATTTAAGAAAGATTACCCTGACACTCGTGTAATAATTGATTGCACTGAAGTAAATACGGAGACACCGCCGCAAATCAAAGAGAGAGTTTTGATGTACTCGGAATATAAACATCATTACACAATAAAATATGTGATCGCTTTATTACGAATGATTGCCATATAATTAATCTTATCGAGTTTGAAGATGTTATTCTTGCTGACAAAAACTTTCCAACGATTAAGACGCAAGTCAAGGGTAAAAATGCAATTTTTGTTATGCCTCCATTTCTTCACAATCCTCAATTTACTCCGGAGGAAGTAGAAGAAACGTATAAAATTGCTTCTGTAACGATTCACATTGAACGGCTCATGCAAAGAATTAAAGATTTTAATATTTTTTCTAAAATACCGATTTCATTGTTCCCTCATGTACAGTGCTCGCCTTTTGAAGTGGGGCAACATGTATTTCGTTGATTTTGGCGAAAGTTTGGCCGATTTAGAAAAACCAAAAAAGTACATTCTAGTAAATTTAATAACACATACAATGAAACCAGTTTCAACTCGATCGGTCAAAAATTGGCCGATTGCGCCACCATTTTGTAATTCGATGTAAATCGAGGTTTCGCAAAATGCTCAAAAACTGATGATTGCTGCATGCGAAGCTTTTGATGACTCATACCAGTTGAAAGAGCTTCTCCTGGCGTTTCGAAAACCCCCCTGATAAATTCAAATCGGATAATTCCAAGTGGAGTTATCGCCCCGCGAAGCCGAAAACGCTCATGATCGATAACTCAGGAACGCGTCGACCGATCCAGCGGATCTTTTTCGTGATATCCAGGTTATCGACCCACTTCCTTGGAGCATTAGTGTTGTCACAATGACCGTCCTCGTAGACGGGATCTAGGTATCATCTAAGCGCACTGTTGTGGCTTTCGACAGTTTTCATATCGATGGACTTGTGTACCCCTAATTCAAGTTCGAGAATGTTAAAGAGAAAGATTCAACGAGTAGAATGAGTACTCATCGGTTGCCGAGAGAAACCTGTATCGAAAACGGGACGCTTCTGGAGACGGAAATCAAATTTGCCTGTTCGATAAAAAATGATATTCACAGTTCAAAACCGATTTTCTTTTGTTTTCCGGCAGGAACGAACACGGGCCCCGTTTACTGCTGCGATTAATTAATCCACCGTTGTTATTACCGATCGGAAAGCAACTAACAAATAGAAAATTTCAATAATTCTCCAATAATGATAATCGATTTATTATCGAGTAAAAATGGAATATTTATTAATTGTGGATAATGATTTTTAATACACATACCCAAGAAAAAGTTTCTATCATTAATGTTTATTTCATAATTCTGTATTTTCGTTAGCGATAATGAGTTTCTGTCGTTAGCGAATTCCTTTCGTTGCGAGTGCATTATCATTCGTAATTCGCAATTACAACGGTTAGATGACGATTCAACCTTTCGAAGCTTACATTTTTTAAATGAACGTATGATCGTGAAAATTTTTACTAGGGGGTTTTTGGAGTCAGCGATTACGAATCCGTTATCAGATTTGCGAAATTCAAGATGACGACAGTGAATTTTCAAATTCTTATCGAATTTTACGGATTTACGGGTGGATGTCGATCATATGGGGTCCATTATTTTGAATCACGTGAATCTGACATTGGATTTGTTATCAGTGACCCCAAAAACCCATTCTCACTAAATTTCAAGTTATTTTCTTAGATAGCTTCTTTAAAAATGAATTTTTCCAAAAAAATCGTCTTTTTTAATTTTGTTTATTTATGAATTTTAGATTATAAACAATTATGTTAATTAGACTGCATTTGTATGTTTTTTATGTTGCTCGCCTTTTAAAACGTTACTTTGAGAGAATATTAATGAACACTTTTACTCAGAGCTTTTGGGGTCGCTGACCCAATATGACCGACATCAACGCGTAAAACCGAAAAATTCGATAAGAATTTGAAAATTCACTTCTGCCATAGTTAAAATAGTTAAAATAAATGTACACAATTAATTTAATAAAGTTTCTTTATATTATTCGACGAATTTTTATATCTATGTGTCACATTTTTCTATACAATGATATAAAGGTTTTTATAAACTTTTTACAGTTACCGATAAACAATAAATGTGCATAAAATGCACGTAACTTGAGAAAATAGTTCTTATAATAAAATTATTGCGATCAAGGCGACACTTTAACGAAACCATTGCCACGTTGAATGGAGATCGAAACGTATCACATTTTTATAAGTCTTGTTCCAGTTATAAATAAACAAAAAATACATCTACGCATACAACATATGCAACTTTGGAAGATAATACTTAAAATAAAATTGTTCTATTGCAAGCAACGTTTTTGACAAAAACATATTGTCACGTTTAACTGAGACTAAAACGCTTCCTTTCGGAGAATATATAGATTGCAAATTTGAATGTTTGTCACGTACATTTGAAGCTGCACTTGCGTGTATATGTAGTGATTTTCCCTCATCTGTATACCGTTCTCATCGATTTTTAAATATTTCACATTCAGCTTTGATGATGAACTGTCAAAAACTGGTGCGTGTTTGTAATTGTACGGGCATTTAATTTCTACCCTGGCGGATTTGCCAACCACGATTTCGTGGTAGGTATGTTTTGGACAAATGACATACCAGAAAATCGTAGTTTCCGTGGTTTGCTAACCAGAAAAACTACGATTTTGTGGTATGTCATTTGTCCAAAACATACCTATCACGAAATCGTGGTTGGCAAATCCGCCAGGGTAGAAGGCGTTTTTCCCAAATATTTGGACCTCATACTAAAACACCATCTGGAGAACAGCTCAGCCATGGCTGTTTTAGACAGACAATAAGGCAAACTTTGACTAGTTCATATTCACGATTGACGCGCTGTTTATACTCTTGAAGAGCATTTTTTTCTCTTTTTTTTCCCATAAGACATCGCAGCAGTTTCGACTTTTTGTTTACTTTGTAAGCTTGCAATTACTTTTTCAAAATCGACACGAGTTCCCTTAACTCGGAGACCATTACTTGCTGTTATTCGCAAAATCCGCAAAAAAAATTCCATGACCCTTCGTTCTGTGATTCGAGTGATATCCACAAGTATCTCGATTGCCATTATTTCTACTTCGTTTGTCTCTTCCAATTTCAACATCTTATAAAGAGGTGATGCTGCTAGAAATTCTCCCAAAGTTTTTGTAGAGATCTGACTAGGTTTTAATACAATAGTCTTTGTGCATTGAGATTTTTGTGGAAACAAATCGGACATTTTCATTCCTCTGTCGTATCCTAGTTGTCGACAGTATGAATCCTTACCCCATTTTTGCACATGACTGGTTTTCGATTCAGCGCTCTCAGGTGAATTTATAAAATATACCAAACCGCAGATGTGTTTACATTTTCCTGATAAGCCCGCTTTACAAGAACATGCAGCGCTCGTAATATTTCTATTACAATCGAGCTAAAAAAATTAATTATCTATATAAAAAAATATATTAGTTACATTACGGGGCTTAAAATCAATTTTGTACGTACTATTAATTTGACATCGTAAAGATTTGACACACTCGTTTGCACTACCACTTTACAGACTATGCATGACTGCATCTCGTCTTGTGTTTCAGTCGCATTAAACACATGTCCTGACTCGAATAATTTTTTTCCTTTTATGTTATTCTGACCTCGTTCACGGTCATTAATGATTGGGCGAAACCAGTATTTTATAATTTTTGTAATTTTTTCCATTGTTTCTTTGGCTTGTTTTCATTACGAAACTTACACAATTAGTCACAAGAGAGCGCGCATGTCGGCAGCGTGTGGCGTTCTTACCCAGCTTTTGTAAAGGCCACCAGAGGCAGCACGATCGTTCGTCCGATCCCAATAGACGAGTTGTTTCTCTATATAAAAAAGAGTCATGACGCTCATCACAGCGCATGACGGTTTAACTCAAAAACACTTTTAATCCGACCACAGCTGTGGCGACATCATTTTTCCATCTTGTCGAAAAAAGTTGTTAATGCTCGCATCAATCCAAGTACCTTTGTACCTGCTTGGGACATTTTTGTGTTACGTGCAATAAACGTACTACTACGTGCGAGGCTTGTAATCATTTAATTCCGTTCACACCTTTATCCGACGATCGCGTCAGCAAACTCTACAAAATTGGTGACCCCGACGTGATTATCGCGAGTAAGGTGATAGCTCGCGAACGACGCGACTATTTCAAAATTACGTTATCGTTCAAAAAAACGACGCGAGTAATCGAAACGACGCGATCTGTCGCGAACGACGCGATAAGCGTACAGAAAGCATAGTGAACGAAGGACAACGACAACGATTCTCTTAATCGTTCGAGAAAAAGATTGCGAGTGAAATCTGTAAGAAAGAAACATGTCGCTCGTACACTCTCCGGCGAGAATCTCATCGGAGTCAACGCTTGACGAGAGGGCAGCTCCATTTTCGACTTCACCAACGTTCATCCAAGAGCCGCCATTTAAAACGAATGTGAGTGCAGAACATTCTATATTAAACATGGCCGATTCACACGAACATGAAATTCGAAGCGTAGCAGATCTGTCGACACTGTCGCTACCGCCATTACCGCCACCGCTACACATCCAGATTTATGGTTTCACCAAATTGAGGCACGTTTCGCTGGTCGTCGCATTCGTAGCGATGAGAGGAAATTCAATGCTGTGGTCGAAGCGCTGGATCCGAACACACTCAAGCTCGTATCGGATGTTATTCGGAGGCCGCCGGACACTGAGAAATATGAAACGATAAAGGCCCGAATGCTAGAACGTTTGACCGACTCACGCGAGCGTCAAATACAACATTTTTTAAATGAAGTTCAATTAGATAATAAAAAACCGTCCCAATTGATGAGAGAGATGCAGGATTTAGCAGGAGACGTCGTACACGAAGAATTTATACGGTCGCGATTCCTCCAATGTATGCCGACGCAGGTGCGTACTTTCCTCGTCGGCATGAACGAGCACAATCTGCAAAACATGGCTGAAATGGCAGACCGACTAATAGACACGTATGGAGGAGCAACGATATTCGCCACGGATTCTCAACAAGGGAATCGACGAGACGCAACCTCTGGTGAAGCGACGGAACGACGTATTATATCCTTGGAAAAGAATTTAGAATCGCTAATTACAGCGTTCCAGACGATGACAACGGATATTATCGACCTGAAAAGAGGTAATAACAGTCACATTAATAATAACAACAGTAAGGATAATCAAAATGCAACAGGCAGCAGATATCGATCGCGAAGTAGATCGAAACCTCGAAATGGGAACACGGCAGTTTGTTTCTACCACTCGCGTTTCGGCTACGACGCAAAACGATGCATAAAACCGTGCGTTTTTCCACCATCGAATGTTAATGCTGTATCGGAAAACTGAATACGCTGTTATCGACACAGGCGGATGACTACAGCAACGCACATGGGATTAACGGAGAAAACCGCCTGCACATTTATGATAAAAATACACGTATCACTTACCTTATCGATTCAGGTTCGATAGTAACAGTTCTACCCAGAAACTGTGTTCGAGAGGATCTCCAAGGCACTTCACTAAAACTATACGCAGCCAACTCCACCGTCATCGAGACATATGGACGTAAGATCGCAACGTTGGATCTTGGACTGCGCCGAGCGTTCCGATGGTCTCTGATCATCGCCAATGTGAAGTCAGCGATAATCGGGGCAGACTTCCTTTCGCACCACGGCCTGATTATCGACTTAAAAAACCAATGTCTTATCGACTCCAAAACGGGATTAAAATCGAAAGGTACGATTTTAAATGCATTCATACACAGTATCTCTACGATACAAAATAAATGCGAGTTCGCAGACTTATTAAGGGCGTTTCCGAGCATTACGCGTTTCGTCCCACTCGATACGAGTAAGAAAACGGATGCCATTCAGCATCACATCGAAACGCACGGAACGCCGACTTTTTCCCGACCGAGACGACTCGTCGGTGAAAAACTAAACGCACTGCGAGAGGAACTTGAGTTTCTCTTGGAATACAAAATGTTGCGCCCATCCAAGAGTTCGTGGGCCAGTCCGATCCATTTGACAAAAAAACAGTCCGGGGCGTGGAGGCTGTGCGGAGATTTTCGTGCCTTGAACTCCAAGACCATCCCTGACAGGTACCCGACAGGGCACTGCCACGACGTCTTCCAAGGATTAGCAGGAAAAACAATTTTTTCGTCAATTGATTTGTGTCGAGCATATTACCAAATCCCAATGGCTCCTGAAGACGTTCACAAGACGGCGATAACGACACCCCTAGGCTTATACGAATTCCTGGTGATGCCGTTCGGTTTGAGAAACGCTTCTCAAACATTCCAACGATTCATGGACACCATCTTCAGGGAGCTGGATTTCGTTATCGTCTACATAGACGATATTCTCGTCGCATCCGAACAAGAACACCATCGACACCTCAAAATAGTCTTCCAAAAACTGCAAGAAAATGGGCTCACCATCAACGCAGATAAATGCGTTTTTGGCAAAAGTCAATTAACGTTCCTTGGGTACACTATATCGGAACACGGATTTAAACCTCCAGAGGATCGAGTAAAGGCGATCATCAACTTCCCAAAACCGACTACGATCATCGATCTTCGTCGATTTTTGGGAATGTTAAACTTTTATCGTCGCTGCATCCCCGATGCCGCAAAGAAACAAACACCGCTGAACAGTTACCTCAAGGATTCAAAGAAAAATGACAAGAGACCTATTGTGTGGACGGCTGAATCTCTCAAGGCATTTGAGGACTGCAAGTCGAGCATCGCAACAGCCACTCTAACTACATATCTCTCTGTCGACGCTCCCTTGAGAGTAACGGCTGACGCTTCAAACATGGCTATAGGAGCATCGCTTGAACAATTCACCCACGAATGGCAGCCTGTCGAATTCTTTTCAAGGAAATTAACACCGACAGAACAACGGTATAGCACATACGATCGAGAGCTACTCGCCATTTTCGCCGCGATAAAAGTTTTTCGCCATGTATTGGATAGCAGACAGTTTGTCATCCGTACGGACCACAAACCACTCTGCTACGCGTTTAAACGAAATACAGACAACTTGTCTGAACGCCAAACACGTCAGCTTGGATATATATCGCAATTTTCCACGGAAATTGTTCACATCAGCGGAGACGATAATGTGGTAGCTGATGCTCTATCTAGGATTGCAGAAATTCGACAAATCGACATGCCCTCGATTCTATCAGCTGAAACCATTCGTGAAGAACAGCAACAAGATGAGGAACTTCGCGACTTAATCGACAACAACAACACCTCATTAACCTTACAACTATTATCGGTGGATCACAATGTACAAATTTACTGCAACATCCAGTCAGGTATCGTAAGACCATATATCCCAACAAGTTTATGTAAAAAAGCCTTCGATTCTATCCACGCGCTATCTCACCCGAGTGGACGGAGTACGGCGCGGCTTTTACGTCAAAAATACGTGTGGCCTGGAATAAAAAAAGACGCACTTGAATGGTATCGAACTTGCTTAGCCTGTCAACGTGCTAAGATACAGAGGCACAACCGTCTTCCTCCTTCACCAATAGAAGTTCCTGATAACCGCTTTAATCACGTACACTTAGATCTAATTGAATTACCGATTATTAACGAATTTAGGTATTGTCTGACGATGATCGATCGTTTTTCTCGATGGCCGGAAGTGGTTCCACTGAAAAACATGTTAGCTGATACAGTGGCTACGGCATTCTATACTCACTGGATTGCTCGGTTCGGCACCCCACTGTCAATAACTACGGACCAAGGAAGCCAATTCGAATCGCTGCTCTTCAGTTCGCTAAGTCGTTTGATTGGAGCAAAGCCGATCCGAACGACACCATACCATCCAGCATCCAATGGTATGATAGAACGCTTCCATCGTACGCTGAAGACCGCGTTAATGTGCAACCGGATCATCCCTTGGATGGACTTACTTCTTACTGTGCTGCTTGGTCTTCGCACGGCATTCAAAGAAGACTTGGGCGCTTCTTGCGCAGAAATGCTGTATGGAACGACACTACGCGTTCCAGGGGAATTCTTCATCAATTGCGAATTGCCAGCAGACCCACAGATCTTTTTGGAAAAATACCGAGAACACATGAGAGGAGTGCGACCTACACCGACAGCACATCACATGAAATCACGCATGTTCATCCAGAGGGGGGTGTACGATTGCTCTCATGTTCATCTTCGGAACGACGCCGTAAAACCTCCACTGGAACCTCCTTACTCAGGCCCACACAAAGTCATAAAACGCCTGGATGATCGTCGATTCGTTATTGACGTAGAAGGAGCACACAAAACAGTGTCAGTGGAAAGGCTAAAACCGGCATTTGTCACCAAGAACGACTCCGAGGACAACCAGGACACCGAAGACTTTCAACAACACCACTGGGGATCGTCGATGGATACCCAGGCGAAAACTTACTCTAATAAAAAGAAAAATATATCGTTCTCTTGCACAAAAAAAGCGCAAGCAAACTAAGGGGGGAATATTGTGGCGTTCTTACCCAGCTTTTGTAAAGGCCACCAGAGGCAGCACGATCGATCCCAATAGACGAGTTGTTTCTCTATATAAAAAAGAGTCATGACGCTCATCACAGCGCATGACGGTTTAACTCAAAAACACTTTTAATCCGACCACAGCTGTGGGGACATCATTTTTCCATCTTGTCGAAAAGAGTTGTTAATTCTCGCATCAATCCAAGTACCTTTGTACCTGCTTGGGACATTTTTGTGTTACGTGCAATAAACGTACTACTACGTGCGAGGCTTGTAATCATTTAATTCCGTTCACACCTTTATCCGACGATCGCGTCAGCAAACTCTACAAGCGCTGGCGCAGTCTACAGCTCGTGCACGGTCCCTATAACGTTCACAGCTTTTTGCATAGGAACAACGAAAATGCTTTGAAAATGGTTTTTTTTTAATTTTTTAAATACGAAAAACGATAAATACTAAATATAAAAAAAGTGTTCGACAATTTGAAAATAGCAATTACTAAAATTATCAAATTTATAAGCAACGAAACATTCGAATATGATAACAGTAGTGCGTCATATCGATATCATATTAAAAACCCGTAAAAACCGTCATTTGTGTATGATATAAGCGGGGAATTATCCTTGGAACAAAAAAGTACGGAGAATGCATATTCAATAGTTACGAAAATCGATAAATAAATGGATAAAAAACGTTGTAAAATAGAAAGAACAAGCATAGTTTCCATAAAATAAAAAACCGAGATAAAATTTTCTTCTATATGATTACCAATTACTGATCGCAAAAATAAAAATCGTCTGAAGAAATGCGACGAGTTATTAACAGGTTATTATTATAAATTAAATTACTCTTTTTTTTCGATTATTGGATTGTCTCCTCACAAATTTTTTTGTAAGTTATTGAACATTAGAAAAAATAGGTAAGCCATCACACCATAATAGACTGAAAATATTCCTGATAACTGATAATAAATATCTTGGACACGTCCACTCAGATCAGATAGCCCCCACTCCGTACCGGACAAAATTTTATAGTATCAACAAACTAACGTGGTGTGCATGGTTAAGAAAAAAAAGTTCGGCGGAGGACTTCTTCATTATTCCATTATACATGTCGGGTAAAGTTGACCTTTCGAATACGCAGGTCGAAATCTCACATAAACTTTGCATCATGATGTGATAATTTTATAGTTACCTATACTTACGTCGCTCGCGGTTTTCACAAACGACTTCATATCATTAGCCTACTAGTATTCACCGTTTTTGAGATCTTATCCGCGTATTCCACTTCTCTACATGATCTCGTTGACTGATCTTGCACAAGACGTGTACGTATCGACCAGTGCGTTCAAAATCTTATTCTACGGAGGAAAAGGTAATTTTGTATGATGTAAAAGTACAAACTACAGTCCGACCTCCAAATAAGAAACCTGGCAGTAAGAAACTTTCCCCAGTTTCTGACTCGAGCGCTTCCCCCCCCCCCCCCTCTGACTAGAACTCCGAGCTCAAGAATTTCGTGCGCAAAACGTCTGGTTAAGAAACCAGCCTGGGAGAGATTATTCGGGCAAAATAGCGTGAAGGTAGTGTACATTGATGTGTGCATGCGTACATGAGTATGTGCGTGTGCGTGTGTGAGCGTGTTTCTTGTTGAGAGGATCGCACGCGAAAAAGAGTGAGAGAGACAGACAGAAGTAGTAAGCGCAGAGCGCGCGCCTGTTGGGGTATGCGATATATGTATACGAAAAACTCTTCCCTTTGGGGGCTTTTGGTTTCTTATTCGGAGGTCGGACTGTACCACAGAATGATCAAGAAATATAAAAATAAAGGAACAATGAGCCAACAGAAATTTAGATGTTGCCGATAGAAAGAGGAATGACTATTGACCGATTGAAGTGTCGAATGTATTTTTTTAATGGTGTCGACTGAGCAGAAGATTAAGAAGGCTTCCACCCCTAATCAAACATCTTTGAACGTTGCAATATTCGAGAAAAGCGCCTGGCGGCGAAGCAGTTTCTTCCGCAGTGGAAAAATGCATAACTCGTGTAGCATGAGTCCATTTCGCCTTCCGGGTGGTCAAATAACATCAAGTAGATTCACATGCGGAGTTGCGGAACCAACCATTTTCCGCTTGCTGGCCAGGGATCGAAAATCAAACATAGCGACCCTTTTTGTCTTTGGCTTGTGAAAAGATATAACAAATGTTTAATCGGCCCGAATTTTTTTTCTTAACCATTCACGACAAGTTTGTTTGTTAATACAATAGAAAAAGATGTTCATTTCTGACGTAAGCTGATTTAAGTTTTTACGCTCTTTTTTATGCATTGCATTGCAGTTCATCTTCAAGGCTGTTGAAGGCTGTTGAAGATCTCTTGACGGTAAAGTAACAATAATATCGGTACCAGATGTTGACGAAAAAGCGTACGTGTGGCACCTCCGGTGCACGTACTTATTACGTACGCAAAAATCAACGGGAAATTGAAAAAAAATGCTACCAGTCAACCTTCGATGTTTATGCAAGTATCATATATTATATTATATGCGTACACGGCACAATATACATGTAGTGAACGAAACTGGATTTTTCCCCGCTGCACCTAAGAACTCCAAACGGAAGGCGATAGAGACGTCTGTTATTTACAATACCTTTCAGGACCCCTCTCTATACAGCCTGTCCCAAAAGGGTCGAAGGATCTCTGAAGGGGTGGTAGATTTCGAAATTCTGAATCGAAAAGTCGTCAGTGGTTTTTCGATCCGATGCACCCCTGATGAGTTATTAATAATTAATGACAGCCAATAATACGTGTGGGCTGGGCGGCGCGTGGTGGTGTGCGTGTGACGGTGTGCCCGGCCGCACCGCGAGAGGCAGGCCTACGCCGCGCGACGTGGACGTGTGTGTGTGCATGGGTGTGAGGGCCCAAGTTAGGCAGCACGCGTTGATTGTATTGAAGGAGAACGCGAAAAAAATAAGTAGCGCCCCGCGATGATACATTTTCATAAATGGATGATAAATGAATTAAATGAATTCATGTGGAATTGTAAATCCTTAATGGAAAGCGAAATTTCTACTAAAGCCGTTAAAATTCCATTTCTTTATTTACTTAAACTAAAAATAAACATCAGCTTGGCGTTTTGTCATACGATATTTTTACATTATTGATTGAAAACAAAAAAAAATTAAGTCGAAGTTAACGCATGCTAATTGATTTATTTTCATGATTGTCCGACTTAGTTAATTGATGAGCGACATAATCAACTCGATCAATGACTCTTCCTCCTTACTTCTCGAACGAATCGTCTCGAGATAATTGAATTTAAGGTGTTTCTGAACAGGGAAATAGCGGGGAATAGCTGAGAGGTAAAGATATTCAAAACTCTCGACACGGAGAAATAGAAATTTCAACATTGCAGTCTGTGATTATTTCACATAATGTATTTAATTTCAACAAATCACAATTTGCAGACATTTCTAGGATTAAGGAGTGGATGAAGTCCTCTCCTTAAAAATTCAAGCATCCCTTCGAACGGTGAGTATGTACATGTAAAAAATATTAGAAATACATTTTTTGAAATGATTGATCATCATTTATGGTTATTTGTGTTGTGTAGTTATTGTACAACACAAACAACGTCAGTATTCGTCAAACGTCAAACATTCCCCCACAACATCTCGTAATTATTATTCTTCGGGATCCTGGGAGGTGTCGGGTGTATTTTTATTACTTTTGAATCCTTCGAAATACATAATACTTCAAAAACATCTGCACGGCAAACAAAATTGTGTTCATAATTTTATTTAAATTCACAACAATCATTGAAAAAAATTCTTATGCAAAAACAAAAAGAAAAAAATTACCACGAACTGCTAAAACTGTAAGACTAAAAATTGGAAATGTCAAAAATTCATAGCAGTGTTTCAACAATTATTAGAATAATTTTTTTCCAACGATTGTTAGGAATTTAAATAGAATTAAGAATAATAGAAGGATTCAAAAGTTATAAAAATGTACCCGACACCTCCGAGGATCCCGAAAATAATAATTAGGAGATGTTGTGTTGAAATCTTTGTACTGGCATTTTTTGTGTTGTATAATAATTACATAACACGAATAACAATAAATGATAATGAATCATTGCAAAAAAAATATATTTGTAACATTTTTTACATGTATACATACTCACTGTTCGAAGGGATGCTTGCATTTTTAAGAGAGGATTTTATCCTCCCCTCAACCCTAAAAATGTCGGCAAATTATGATTTGTTGAAATTAAATACATTTTGTGAAATATTCGCAGACTGAAATGTTGAAATTTCTATTTCTCCATGTCGAGAGTTTTGAAAATCTTTACCTCTCGGGATATTCGCTATTTCCCTCTTCAGAAAAACACCTTCAATTCAATTATCTCGAGACGATTCATTCGAGAAGTAAGGAGGAAGAGTCATTGATGGAGTCGATGATATCACTCATCAATTAACTTAGTCGGACAATCATGAAAATAAATTAATTAGCATGCGTAAAATTCGACCATTAATGCGTATAATTTTTTTTTGTTTTCAATCAATAATGAAAAAATATCGTATGAGAAAACGCCAAGCTGATGTTTATTTTTAGTTTAAGTAAATAAATAAGTGGAATTTTAACATCTTCAGTAGAGATTTCGCTTTCCATTCAGGATTCACAATTCCATATGAATTCATTTAATTTAATTAATTTATCATCCATTTCATATAAAAATGTATCATCGCGGGGCGCTACTTATTGTTTTCGCATTCTCCTTCAATACAATCAACTCGCTGCCTAGCTTGGGCTCTCACACCCATGCACACACACACGTCCACGTCGCGCGGCGTAGCCCTGCCTCTCGCGGTGCAGCCGGGCACACCGTTACACGCACACCACTACGCGCCGCCCAGCCCACGCGTATTATTGGCTGTCATTAATTATTAATAACTCATCAGGGGTGCATCGGATCGAAAAACCGCTGAGGACTTTTCGATTCAGAGTTTCGAGATTTACCACCCCTTCAGAGATCCTTCGACCCTTTTGGGACAGGCTGTATACGTATATATATATTACGGTGTCTGTTATTTCGAAAGTTGACCTTTCTCACTTGTGTATGCACCAAATCATTAGTTTATAGCCCAAAAACAATGTTGAACATTTTTTCAAAGTTTTCAAATGGCATTTAACCCCTGACTAAATGACGATACTTTTCCCATTTAAGCAATATGTAATTTTTGCACTTCTTACATTTTAATTTTTTTCACGCTTATTATATTCATTAAATTTTGAAAAATTGTCGATTCTCCTTCAACTATGATATTTTTAGATAGACAAATTTTAATATTGCTGACGAAAATGTTTTCATCAATTTTGAAATATTAGGAAATTTATTTGAAAATGTGGTAAAAATGAGGTTTACTTATTCAAAATTAACAATGATTATAATACTTTTCAAACGAGAAAAAACATCATTTACGGCATAACAGAATGATAAATATTCAATTCGTAATCGAATAATAATTCAATATTACAATTAACGATCATATTTGTACGAAAGAGAATTTGCAGTGTTGTATGTTAAACTTTTCATAATTTTACCAATATTATCAAGGAGTATTGGAAAAAAAACAAAAAATGTATACACGTGTATTTTGCAAAAATGTTGGAAATCGTTCAAAAAAGTAAACCTTTTTCTACTGAAAATGTTTTCCAAATAGATACATTTCCTGAAATAGGTGGCAACTTCGCAAAAAAATGTTATGATATTGAAAGTAGAATGAATTGCATACAAAATGAAAAACCTCTTAATATTATTCTGGAGCTCGATGTAAATTTAATAAAAATGGAATGATGCTGACGAAATGACTAATAGATGTTTATTGTTTTTCTCGAAAGGTCTTCTTCCGACATCTTTTCATTTTCTTTTAAAGCCATTGTTGATTCATTCTCTGCTATATTATACAGGGTGGTCCACGCAACGTGTGCACCTCTTTTACGACCAAAATATGCGTTGCACGAAAAAATGTTATTATACAAATGGTTTATAAGGTTTACACTATGTGGTGCATTTACTTTTTTTTTAGGTGGAGGCGCTTCCAAGATTTGAAGGTCAACTTTGTTTTTTTAAATGGAATGCTATATTTTTTATAGCGTAATATGGTAGAGTATCGAATTCTGAGTAAAAAAGTAGAGACCTTTATTACCCCTAAAGTTAATAGCACACGAGTAATTTCACTTTATTACTTTAAAATTTCCTTCGCGTAATATCTCAAGTTGGAGATTCAATTTTAGGGAAGGAAAGCGTAGGAATTTTAGCAAAGAAACTTTTAAAGTAATAAAGTGAAATTACTCGTTAGCTATTAACTTTAGGGCTAATAAAGGTCTATACGTTTTTTACTTAGCATTCGATACTCTACCATATTACGCTATAAAAAATATAGCATTCTATTCGAAAACACAAAGTTGACCTTCAAATCTTCGAAGCGCCTTCACCTCAAAAAATAATAAATGAACCACATAGCCTTATAAACCATGTAACATTTGTATATAACATTTTTTCGTGCAACGCATATTTTGGTCGTAGAAGAGGTGCACACGTTGCGTGGACCACTCTGTATATAGGAAATATATGAGTAATTTCTTCGCCACGACAAAAGTGAAAGATAAATATGGAAAACTACCAAGAAATTTTCTAAAATATTTCACTATTATTCCTGCATGTTGTAAGTAAAACTGTTTTTCAGGTGATTAGAATGAAGAAAATTAAAAAATATTTAACTCGGGAACTTTTTCGTACAAAATATTATTTTCTATTCTTTGAAAAAAATCCGCTGTATAAGGGTTTTTTCGTAAATTCATCGGTCTAATATTGAATCAGCTTTTCGTCCTATTATTTTTATCGACTTTTAATTCCGATCGTCACATGCATGGAGACTTTTAATAAATAACACGACTCATCATTTGCTGTGATTGGATAAAAATATTGAATCATCGATTGAAAAAAAACTAATTACAATACATATCAAAGTTTAATTATAAAACCAATCGATTTTTCGATAGATCCATCGGCACACAAATATATCTTCCCAATTTACCGATGGACGTGGCATCATTATCAAATCGATAATCCGACTAATAAGGTATGCGGTAAACTATCTAGACACGCGGTAGCGTCTCGACGCCAAGTAATTTAAAGAAATTTTGAAGTATTTAAATTACGCAACGCACACTCTACATACAGTAAAACGGCACTTTTTGACGAAAAAAAATCAAATATATACTTATATGTATTCGGCGGTATACTTATGCCTTCGACAATTACACTCTACGAACTAGGTTACGAATTCATAAAAATCTCATCGTTATTTATGGATCCTGAATCGAGGACAAATTGATCTGCAAACTCGACTTGATTAATGTAGATCGATGATTTTTGTTGACTCCCATCAAGTGCAGACAAAGTTATGAGACTGGGTTTTAGTACTCGAGTCTTAACAGTGTCTTTATAGCCTATATATATATATATGTGTATATATATAGATACATATCTGTTATGTGCACATGCATGTATCGATCGGCTGTTCGACAAAGTACGTTTAAAAGGTGTACAAATAGTTTCTTACACTTAAATATACATATAGACAATAAATAAGTAAATAAATACATATGTATATATAAAATACAGGTACAGGTATATATTAGAAAAGACGGCGCGGGCACACTTTCACGTATCATAATACTACACGGAGTGAAAGAATGTGGTTTCCCTTTCAAATTACAAAATACCGCCGAGTTCTCCGCCTCAGCTCTCAACCACTCGACTTGGTCGGCTTGGCTTGTTCGCCAACACCAATACCGCGATCTTTTCACGATAAACTTCCCCTTCGGCGTTTGCATATTATATTTTTTGTCGTTTTCGATTGAACTTCTTGCCTGTCAGTCAATGGCTGATTCGATGTTCTCGAATATAGGCTCTATACGTTTAAGCAGGTATGCCGTTGATCATTTGTGTAGCGTTCCATTTTAGTGGCCTCGGGCCTTTTCGACCAGCCCAGTCAATGGAGTTGTCGAGAAATTGGACTTTCTGCGAAAATTATCCCCTTAAAAGAGCTAAGTCGCCTTGGAAATCTTAAGAATGATACTATGATGAAATTGCAATTGCGACATGAATCGTCGTGATTGTTCAATTCGATCGAGACTGACGATGAATTATTTTTGGAACTGAAAGATATATCGTTTTACCAATCATACTATTGGAAAGCCTTTATATTCGCATGTGACAAGTGACGATTCATTAAAAAAATAGTTGGATTTCTTTATTTTCATGTCACAATACTCGATTCAAGTGATTGATATCATTGATTGGATCATTGCCTGTGTAACGATACATAGTGCAGAGTTTGCCGAACAAACCATTTTTTCAGTTTCATACTGTTGTTCGTTAAGTTTTTACAATTTTTATCATCATTATCATTATGCCTGCTTAATTACGCCGCGGTGCAGTCATTTTTCAGTAACTGTGAAAGTCAATCAAAAACAATCAGAAGTGGAATGTCGACATAAAGTTTTGAATTTCATGACTATAATTGACGAAAGAAAAAATGTCGGGTCTAAATATTTATATTTCTTCTTTGAATTCTCGACAAACCTGCTCCCTTTTATACAGGCTTTCCCTTGGATGTTCTCAGAACTTTCCAAAACTACTCTGTTTTTTCATGAGTGCATTCAAGGTTAAGTCTTTGAAGAGTTAAACGTTCTCATCGTTGCAATTTTTCTGCGTGTCGAATACTTCAGCAGAAGAGGGGGATGAATACTGTCGGATAAAAAACAACTTTTACTTTTTGTCTCCAAAAATATGAAAACAAAGCATGAATTAACAACGTGTAACTCTGCAAAATTTCATGAATGCTAAAAACTCTATTTGCGCCCGGGATGTCCGTTGAAGGGTTAGAGTTGAGTTCTCCGTGATTAACCGCAACATTCCTAGTAATTCTTTGGTAACGATTTTTACGAGTAAATCTTATCTCACGTAATAATTCTGTGAGAGCCTGTAATTTACACTGATTGGCCATCGACATTCGGCCGTCGTCATCATCAAAAATATGTGTCCAACACCCAGTATGCCCGAGATACGCATGCACCAAGCCTAATGCGATCACGTGCCATCCGAGTATGAGCTCGTATGTCAAAATTTGTGTAAATATAAGCACTCGAGCGTATCAATAAGAGTAAAAAATCGAGCTAGTGACATTCATTTGTCATCGCCTATAAAAGCATTGTATGCCGACAAAAATCGATTGTTCACGTCCAAACCGAATTTCCGTTAATTATTTATATTTTTACTTTTTACAAGCTGCACGGATTTTTTTTTTTCATCACTCTCATAACCACATTGTTTAGCTATAAGAGCGTGCATTATGAATGAAACAAACATACCAAGGGAATTTATATTTCTCCTTTACCAGCCCGGCCCCTTCCACAAGATGACCATTTTCATTTTTTTTGGATATCCTGCGGCTAGAACAGGGTAGACTGGGGCTTCCTCCGGCAATGCCGATTGCTGCGTCATTTCGTCACAGAAAAAATAAAAAACAAAAGAAGATCCGTTAAAGTGATAGACGAGCCCGAGGGCGTTAAAAGTTTACATGCTAGGGTAAAGTACCCAGTAGTCGGCCTTTTAACGCGATTTTCAACTTTGAAATTTTGTCGTATGAACAAAAAAATGTATAATAAAACAATTCAAGTGTAATATGAAAGGTTATTTATTGAAATTTGATTAAAAAATGATTAGAAATGAAGAAATCAATTAAAAAACATTAAAAAACAATATTCTTCGGAAAAATGTAGTTTTCTCCAGTGGTCGGCCGCTTTGCACCAATGTTCGGCCGTATTGGATCCTATAGTCGGCCTGCGATCGTCGCCTTGCACTGTTCGCATATGAAAGAACAATCTTCCACGTCTTCATATAGCCTATCTTTGAGTACCGTACATTTTAAATGAAACCATGAGGGGCAGATATCACAGCCAATGTTCTTTAGGTCATTTTCTTCCGTATCGGTGTCCATTTCTTCCTCACAATGTCCGCATTTTATTTTATGACTAGTTAAGTTATTCGCAGTCTTTTTATTTGCAACTTTTTTACGTTTTATATCAATTTGCGAGGCTCTTTCAACTTTACGTTTACGTGCTGCTTCTTCTTTTTTTTCTTTAGTCTGCGCTCTTTGCAATTTTCTCAATAAAACGTTGGCTTTCTTATTTTCCTTCTCTTGATCCTTTTCTCGCTCAATTTTTCTCCATTCCTCTGAAGATATAGCTCCAATTCTGTTTAATGTTTTTTTCTTTACGCTTTTTTTGATTGGAGAAGGAATTTTCAAAAGCTTTTTTAGCGATGGAGAGGTTTTTCCTGACTTGATTAGGGTAGATGCCGAAACGTCGTTATTATTTATGTTGTCGAGATCTGGTTTTTTAAAACCTTTTTTTTGAGCAGTAATGGCAGTTTTCTGATCGTTATCTGCAAATGCAGTCATTGCACATACGTTTTCTTTGTCCGCTTCTTTTTTTTCGATTACAGCTGCCTTACGTTCTATTATAAGTTTCGTATCGTCGGTTATCTCTTTTTCTTCGTCCTTGTGCTCTACGACTTTATCGACAAACGTATTTAATTTGTCATTGCTTCTTTCATCTTCTTCGAAAATTATTGGCATATCTTCTTGAAATAAATTTATCTCTATATTTTTTATCACAGGCTCAGTAGCGACCGTTATCTGTTCTTGATTATTCTCGTCTACTACAACCTCATTAATAAACGTAAAATCTCCGTAACTTCCGTCTTCCGATAGAATTAAAGGGATAATCTCTGAATCTTTGGTAATGTCCTCTCTGACTGTTACAATTCGACTAGCATCAAAGGACTCGTGACCGAGATCCTCCGCCAAAGTACAGTTGCCTATAATCTCAAGATTTAAATCTGAATTATTTGAAATTATTTCGGATAATATTCTTGAGTCAATGGTATTTTCAGGTACAACACTCGTATCGGCGCTTTCATTTTCTGTCCTACTTGAATTTGGACTTCGGTCAGGAACTTTTTGTTTCGCCTCTTCAATTACATCAATCACGGTTTGGATATCAATACCAACAGCGGTCATATCTTCACGAAGATATTCAATGACCTCGATAGCGTTAGAAAAATCTCTTTTTTTTAAATGTTTAGCCGGTGATTTGGAAAGCTCTCCCTTTTTGCGTTTGAGATTCTCGATATTATTTAAGACACATTTCGTGTAGTCTACGGCGTCGGCATTAAAAGGATATAATCCACATTTTCGAAATCCATTCCGAATAGTTGGGGGCAAATTTTCTTTTCGTAGAACTTTGTTCAAGAGTGGGCAAAACGTTGCTTTTGTTAGAACGCGGTTGACGTTTTCGGGCTGCACACCCCACTCGTGTAAGGTGGTTTTCCATTCCGATTTAAGAGGTTTGAAAACGCTCACGTCGCACGGTTGCATTAAATGGGTCGCATTGGGTGGAAGCGAATGGAGAATTATACCATTATCATCACAAAATTGACTTAAGCGCATAGTCAAATGACTTTTGTGTCCATCAACGAACACGAGAATCGGTTTTTGTATGTGCTGGTTATTCACCCATGTATTCAATCCTTCTGTCATGTAATCGTAAAATATATCTGATTTCATCCAGCCGGTTTCAGATTTTCCTAAAAACCAGTCATCAGGCATACTGTTTACAACATCTTTCGGTGGTCGCACGTACGGAAATACCACGCAAGGGGGTAAAATCATGCCAGATGCAGAAACAAATAGCAGAACCGTGACCGTCTCTCTATCATTCCCTTGTACGATTTTATAGACGTTTTTGTAGCCTCGAGGTGCGATGACTTTACCTGTCTTAGCGCAGAGAACGAAACTTGTTTCATCGCCATTAAAGATACGTTCGGGATGTTCAAGTATATCCGTAGCTCCTTTCGATTCCAGATATTGCAGCAATGTATCAAACCATTTCCGTATGCTTTCTTCTGTTACAACAGATCGACCCTTAGATATATTTTCAGGTGTTCTATGGCTTAAAATAGAATTTCTCTTCATAAAAGCGCAGTACCACTTCTTTCCCGGACGATTATTAATAAATGGGTTTGGTCTGTTGTCGTCTGTAACAATGTTTTGCACCGTATTTTGTAAATCATCTGGCTTTAAAGGAAAACCACATTTTGTGAGGTTTATACACCACTCGCTCAGCAGAGTTTCTTCTTCTCTTGTCAAAACGGAATCTGGACCCATTTTGCGCGGTCCTTCTGGTACCCTCGAATGTAGTCGGTCTTGGAGCGTTGATCGAGGTACACCATACACACGACTTGCTTCTCTAATTTTCATTCCTGTTCTTATCGAAGTCATGGCTTGTGTAACTTTCTCTTCTTCATATTTCAAGATTGGTTTTCGGGACATCTTATCAGGATCGTGCGAAAAATCACATGAAGACCTATAAATGTGTACATTCTCTCTAAATAGGTACCTATCATAACGCTAAACCTGCATGAAAGAAATAGCTTGGACGGCCGACTACTGGTAACACTGGAAATTGACTAAAAAACCAGTAGTCGGCCACAGGGGGCCGTCTACTGGCTTTACAATGGTAAAGTGTACACCCAGTAGTCGGCCAACATAAAACTCATATTTATTAATATTTCTAACCATATCATGGACCAAAAACTTGATACGGAAAACAAAAAACACTTAATTTAATCGAATAAACCTGTAAAAGAATACTAAGTTTGGAGAAATCACGAAATACCTACCTCGTCAAAAACGACTTTGCGCTATCAAAAAAATAGTATCCGACGCTAGTCTGTGCACGACGATCGCGGTGGCGCAAATGAATTTTTCTATCTCAGTTGTTTGACTGTTTCGAATATAGAAAGTTTGCATACCGACCAATCAAGGACCAAAGATTGCAAGAAACACATTTATGGAAGGCAGGAACCTTTCCTACACTATTCACACACATGCAAAATCGAAAAAGGCCGACTAGTGGTGCAGGGCCGGAGACTGGGTACTTTACCCTACATCCTAAACTTTCAGGACATGTGGGAATGAGCTCGAGGATCATCTTGAAAGTATAGACGCAACGATCTTCGAGTCGTGAAAAAGACGTGAAATTCCCATTTCGTTGTATCTCTGCAAAAAAAATGTTTTATTTTCATTTAACTTAGAGTACATCATCGTACGAAACCAAACATGTTTCTACAGGTTTTTTTTTCAATAATGCAAGACAGCTTTGATCCCTGCAAAGCACCGCCACTTGTCCGGTAGATACAAGGCTTCGAAAACGTGTGGAAATGGCGTGTCCCATCCCGTTATTCTCTGAACCGGGGCTTCAAGATGTAAAAAGCATTCTTCCTGTGGATAATGAGAGTAATAATGATCGTCTAAATTTATCAACCCTCGGTGTGTGCACTATAATTTTCGAGACACGGTGAATACACTGTGCGGTTTTCAAAGTTTTTTAGGCTTTCGAAAATTCTGAAAAAATTCTGGGGTACTTCTTGAACTGTCTACTACATGACTCGGGAGGTACCAAAGTCAACAATTGTAAACCGTTTTTAATCAAAATAGAAGAATTGTGCGAAAAGCGGAAAAATATTAGAGTTTCAAATTTCGACTGTCCCAGTGTACACACACGGGGGGGGGGGGGGGGGTAATTATTCTACATGAAAACACGTTTTTATCGTAGATAATAATTTATGTTTTCCCGAATTTTAGTCAACACGAAACATAGACTGAGAGTTTAAAAACTCCTCAAAGACCACAAAGACGATGTCGCTCTTTTTTCGGACATTGTTCTCCGTCTAAAAAGACTTTAAGATATTTAATTTCCGTTTATAATTTTCAAATAAAATTCTAATTGCATTTGTCGCAATATATATATTAACCCACTTCAAGTGTAATTTGTGAGCTGACCTTGGAATGTATATATGCGAAAATAGATGTTGCAATACTGAAGATCAAGAACATAAATTTGAACGAACGAATTTTCGTTGCCTCGCAACGATGTTAGTTTCGACATCAAAAACATACTTATCGCAACCGCAATATTCTTTTTACGTTATTTGCTCAGTTAAAAAGTTAGTTATGGTGTTGTTGACCAGTTGAATTCAGCAAAATTGCTGAAAACAGCAAATTCGTTTTGTTCTCTTCGTTTGATCATTTCATAATCACAGAATTGTCTTTATATTTCTGCTAATTTATCGCGATAATCTTCCGGAAAGATGGCGTGATAACATTTTCATTACTATACTATACAGACACGTATCGCTAGAAGATAGAAGAACACGAGAGATTCGTCAATCGTTGCTCTTGAGATATATTTCATTCGTCACATTATAAACGTATCTTTTTCGAAGAAATTTTTTTTTCCTCAGATAACGATCGACCTTCAGTTTTACACAATAAAAGAGAACCGATCCAATTAATGCATTTTTAGTTTTTGCATTCTTACCTGAATCGCGGCCGCAATTTCGCTGCCAAATCCGTTTGTGAGCGTCGCTTCATGGGCAATAATGACTCGACCAGTTTTTTTTACAGACTAGAACAAAATACATTCATTGATTATCTTATATTATTTTCTACCCTGTACATTTGGACATATATTAACTATAATACCATGAATCGAGGAAGCTTCAATATTTTATATGTGAATGAACTCAGAGTATCGAGGGTTTTGAAATTAATTTTTTTGTTATTGTGGGAAAATTGAAAATGATTTATTATTTCTCGTATATAATGATTACTCATTACGGTCTATCGGCGCCATATATCCTTAAAGAAGCATAATCATAGTCCATATGATCTCTATCTCGCTCGGTAAGATGAGATAGGGTGGGTACAAAAATTGAGAGGGATAAGAAAAAACGAGGTATCAAAAAGTCGAGGTTGCGCTGTACTTGAATAAAATTCAAGAACACGAATAAAGTGTCATACAATCAGAATTTATATATTTTGTAAAATATTAAAAATTAAAAAAAGAAACCGTGCTCGATTTGTAATAATACCAAAACAGAGAAATATAAATAAGTTTCATTAATTCATGTTCGCCTACTTGTAGAAAAATATTTAATAAAAAGAAATATTCGGAGAAAATAACGAGGAATGATTGAACGATTAATTGAAAACTATCACATTTTGGTTGATTTATCCAAAAAAACTTGTATATCCTTCTCATCAACAAATGTCTTGAAGGCTCATTGACAGTCGTTGGGTATTTTTGTGTTGATACTAGGAATGTACAGGACACATCTGGTTTTTCTGTTTTCATCGATTAATCGCTACTCATCAATGTAGATGGATCGCAATATACTGGATGGAAAAAAATTAATAGTTTGATAGCATCTAATCGTAGACGTGTAGTTATGGCTAACTTGTGATGTAAGCTGTTATTAACTCTTATATCTATGTTGAGCAATATCACGAGTGCTACATCGAAATACGGTAACTTCGCAGACCCGCCAGATATAGAGAAAGCGACGAGATATAGGAAAAATGTCGCATGATTGCGATTATCCTATATCTATAGTATACATACACACACAAACATATATGAGGATAAGATGCAACGGCGATCAATCTACATTTGCCTATACCGTAAATATGCTAAACACAAGCGTACGCAACTTTAGTGATACAAATATTGAACCTCGTTATAAGTATCGTAAGAAGTACCAGTTCTACGGCAACATTCAACACTCTTGGAAATTTTTAACAAAAAATAAACGTTACATCGAAATAAGCAATCGGAAGCCGCGAGCACAAAATAATCGAGTTTCAATAAACGTGGAAAAATAGATTGAACGAAATTTCAGCATACAAATATATTTACGACGCTTTTTATAGCAATTTAATAGCATCATTGCTGTCATGAAAAAAAATTCTAAATAATAAAAATATTAAATTCAGCACATTATGCCATAAACATCGAGTCAGTAAAAAACCTGATTTTTCTTTGTTAGCTTCCTCGGCTATATTATCCCTCGATTTAAAGTGCTTTCATGGGAAAAAACGAATCTAGTCGTCGATAGTGAAATTTATAAAGATTGTCGTTGACTAGCACAATGGCAGGAGCACATAATTTTCATAGATGCTTGAATAATCTTGAGCGTTGTTACACACTTGGAGCGCTTTGTAACTACAACGAAAGATATTTCAATAGATAATACAACACAGTCCGACCTCCGAATAAGAAACCAACCAAAAGCCCCCAGAAAAAGAGTTTTTCGTATACATACGCACACTCCCACCAGGAGCGCGCTCCGCGCTTACCACCTCCGTCCGTCTCTCTCACTCTTTTTCGCATGCGATCCTCTCAACAAGAAGCACGCTCACACACGCACAGACACATACTCACGTACGCATGCACACATGAATTTACACTACACCGTTCACTCTATTTTGCCCGAATAATCTCTCCCAGGCTGGTTTCTTAACCAGAGGTTCTGTGAACGAAATTCTCGACCTCGGAGTTCGAGTCGGAGAGGGGGAAGCGCTCGAGTGAGAAACTGGGGAAAGTTTCTTATTGCCGGGTTTTTTATTTGGAGATCGCACTGTATTATGCAGATTTATATTGTGTACTAATGACAGTTCGCCCGTGCATTAAATATACATAGAGATATTCGTATGAAATCGTCCGAATCGCGAATATGGTTATGCGAAACGAGTTTGCAATTATGTGCGCTTGTGCAGTTGTAACAGTTCATTGCATTGTAATATTATCGCCATTGGTAGCTAGTATTCACAAAGGGTGAAATAGCATTCAGCATATTATGTATACAGGGTGGTCCACGCAACGTGTGCACCTCTTTTACGACCAAAATATGCGTTGCACAAAAAAATGTTATATACAAATGTTACATGGCTTATAAAGCTACACTATGTGGTGGATTTATTTTTTTTTTTAGGTGGAGGCGCTTCGAAGATTTGAAGATCAACTTTTTTTTTTAATGGAATGCTATATTTTTTGTAACGTAATATGGTAGAGTATCGAATTCTGAGTAAAAAAGTATAGACCTTTATTAGCCCTAAAGTTAATAGCTAACGAGTAATTTCACTTTATTACTTTAAAAGTTCCTTCGCTAAAATTCCTACGCTTTCCAACTTGAGATATTTCGCGAAGGAAATTCGGATGTATTTCGATCATTGATACGCTAGAAAGGTCATTCCTTGAAGAAGAGTGGGATAATTGCACTGCGATTCTATCGAATGCCGTCAACCCTCGATTCAAATGCAGATTGTGTCCCTCGATTAGCGAAAATAAGTTTAATAATTACAGATATTAATTGTACCTTTGTGACGGTATCGATGTCCCACGGTAAAATAGAAACAAGGTCGACAACCTCGCAAGATACGTTGAGCTCTTTCTGAGCGTAACTTGCCACTTCAAGCAGCACGTGTATCTGATTGCCCCAGCCTATGAGCGTTACTGCGTCGCCTTAACGAAAATAGAACAAATGATTATTCTTAGCTAGTTTACGGGGTCTCGAAAAGGAATTAAGGATGTATGTAAGGTCAAATCCGCAGTACATCTATTTATTTTTTAAGGTTAATTTTTATGTCGTAATGTCAATGCCGAATCATTTCTGTTTACATTTTATAATTTCTAATGAAAAAATTATGTCATTTTGTATAATAATTTAAGATTTTAAATAAAATTAATATGTAATTGAAAATATAGTCAAGACTAGTCAGCTATGACAGTCATCAGCTATGAACGGCAGTTCACAGAACGCTACTGAAACGTCAAAAGTTAACCACGCATATATCCACAAAGATATCGGGAACAGTGGTTTCTTTTCGTGAAAAAATTGAATAACGTATGAAGTTTCCGAAAATTCTTTTTTCGGCCGTGCATTGACTGCGATACATATACTTTTTTATCATTCTAGTTTAATTTTGTCAACTTCCGGTACAAATAACACGCAGTTAAATGAGGCTCTGATTCTCAAATATTTCTTTCAAATCATCGGCTTAGTGCCTTTTTCTTTTTTTCAATCGATGCAGCGTGATCAACTGTATCATATATTTCAAATTTATGGAAAGTTAGACGAGTTAATATATTTTACATACATCCTTAAGATAAATCACAAGTTTTGCAATCTATCATTGTTTATCGACCATTGTTATTTCTTCCACATTATCAAATCTTGTATCCAACATTTGGAGAAAGAAAAAGTAGGGAGCGCGCTACGTAATTTAAATACTTCAAATTGTACTTAAATTATTTAAATTAATTTAAATTAATTAAATACCGCGTATCTAGGTCATGGTTGCGAACGACGCTTTTAAAAACGATGCCATTTAGTCAGACTGAATAAACATCCAGACAGCAATGCGTTACAAGAAAGTTATGAAACTGTCATTTCCGGGAAATTCTTGTTCTCAACTTAAATTTGAGCTTACGTCAGAATGCGGACGACGACTTTGATCTTGTATGTTTACTTGTTAATTTTACCTTCATATTAAATTCACATATAACGGAGTAGTTAGCGCACCGAAGCTCGATCATTTCATTTATAACTTGCGTAATGACACCAGTTTGACTCTCGCTCGGTTATCTCGCTAGAAGGTTGGTTATACGCGTATCTCATTTCAGGATCTAACGAGGGCCAGCAGTATAGTCGCCCCGCCAACTTTGAATATATATTCGCGTTTGTGTATCGTTGGGTCAGGGAAAGGCGAGATCGTACAATTAACAAATTACCGTACTCAATTTTAAACATATCATATAACGCTCGAACACTGACATTAAGGCGATGTGTTACATCCGTAAATCGAAGCTTAGAAAGATTCTCAGGCAAAATCTATAAATCGGATCGGTTTGAAATTTGTTGTGAGTATTTAGTGATATAGCCCGGAGGGACTGACAATTTTACAATTTCGAAATTTTGAAAATTATTTCACTCTACAAAAAAATGTTTTTGCAAAATTTCGAAATTGTGAAATCGTCATTCCCTCCGTGTTGTGTCACTAAATACTCACAAAAAATTTCAAATCGATCCGATTTATAGATTTTGCCTGAGAATCTTTCTAAATTTCGAAAGGGGGGAGGGGGGATCCCCCATGGCCTTAAGAAACCCTGAGTGTCATCCACTTGATTCCGTAATCTGTGCACCTCCATTAAAAACAATTTGCTGATAACACTTCTGTGTTAGCGATTTCGGTGTTAAGTTACCTTCTCGTACAACTTCTGCCTTCCCGATCGGTGTTCTATAGTATCCGGTTGGAACGTCATCGAGTGCCGAACGATAGAGAGCTTTTGGCTCAAATATTATGCATGGATCGGGCTCTTCGATGCAACTAAGTAGCAGACCCTTTCCTTGAATTGGACCTCGAGGCACAACTATCTGTAAAACATCACCGAAGTTTACTTATTTTCGCCCCTGAACGATCGTTTGTCCAGATTGATGATTTTCAAGTGTACAAAACAGCAACAAAGATTAAGATTGTAAAATTTCAATAATTTTCTCTGGAAGTCATCGGGCGCTTATGAAATATAAGCAACGGATTTGCGTTATTCAGAATCATATGTTTTCAGTGATCTAACAAAAAATTGTAACATATGGGTGTCTGGCCAGCAATGTAAGACAATGTTTGTCTGTACTTTTTGTGGAATGGCAATCTTTCATGTAGTACAACCTGAATTTAGGGAATAGTGTGGCGTTTGGAAACTCAGCTAACGTGCGTCAGAAATCGTCAGCTTCACAAATCAACCAACAGAGACAGGAAGCAGTTGAATGATAATCACCTTTATCCGTAATTCAATTTATGCCGTTTTATTTTTAAAAATTGGTTATCATCTTTAAATCGAGAAGGATAAATATGGTAAAAAATTATTAGTCCTTGTGAGAAAAATACGTTTTTTCTTCTTAAATTTTTTTTGTTTTTGTCGTACAGAATTTCAGGCTTATATTGTAGCAAATTTTTACAAGGTTTATTAGCGGTAATATTTTCGGTTCAATATCATATTGTCTATAAAAAGATCAGATAGTTATTTTGGTTACCAACGGTAAAGCTTTACCCGAAGTTAACAGTGCCGAATGACTTAAATTTTTTTTGCTTTGTTTTTAACTCTCCCTTTCTCACTAAGATTTTTAACAATTATGGTGATGCTCATGAACTTTTCGAATTACTGCATATAGAATATATTTTATCTTGTGGAAAATAGCAGTCACTTACTTTGAGACCAGGAGTATGGGCAAAGTAGGCCTCAGGACTTTGCGAGTGGTAGAGCGCACCGTGACCAACAGCACCACAAGGTGCTCGTATAGTAAGTTTACCACAATCGAACAGACCGCCGCTGCGGTATCTCATTTTTGCTGCTTCGTTCACCAACTAATGATCAAGTAGAGGGACAATACGTGTGTTAATGATTTTTCGTTGATAATCAGTACAGTGGCCATTGGAGGGTCCCCAATCTTTTGAGGCAAAAAAAAGTCTGTCATTCCGCAACGTCTTTCATTATTCAGTTAAAAATAAAATCATTGCATGATTCCACTAATTCAAGAATAAAGCATTTTTGAGAACCAAATAATTATTATCGATTAATTGTCATTTTTCTTCACCTGATCGAAGGCGGGAAAAATGTAGTCTGCAAATTGTATTTCGGCAATTGCTGTGGCACCTGCGTTTGCTAATCCAATGCCAAATCCTGCAATACCCTGTTCACAGAGAGGCGTATTGAATACTCTGTCAGCACCGAAACGTTTTTGTAGACCCATGGTGCAACGAAATACTCCCCCAAAGGCGACATCCTCACCGAAAATTACTGCAAAAATGTTCGTGGTAAACATTCAGACTGTGCGATTTTCCTGATAAACTTTGTCTTATTTCGAAATTTTGTCACATGAATATTTCAAGAATTGTTAAAAAAAAAAAGGTTTCGTCGATTATTATGGATTTTCCCGTCAAATAAACATAGTAATGTATTGTGCTATTGATGTATAGTTTGATATTCCAAAAAACCATTCATTATTAATCGTTCTTTATACCAAACAGAGGATACATATAGAAAATGTTCAACCGGAAGTACCTTATAATTTTTGTTTGGGTCCAACATTTCATTGAACACTCTTGTACCGATTACTTATGATCAAGGTGATACAGCAATAGAAAAAGTAAGCATGACTATTCGTGAATAATAAATCATTAAAAAATGATTGGCTTGACAGCAGAATAAAGAGACTACTAAAATGTCTGGTCATTTCGGTGACAAACCGGAGCAAGACGGTTTGGGCTTAAAAAATAAAATTAACAAATTCTGAAATGATGAAAAAGTTAAGAGTTTCAATCGCATCATGCATTTTCTTGAAGAAACAGATAAAAGTTTCTTTCCATCCCGGTTTTTACAATGCTGTAAATAATTGACAGGAAGACAGGATAAGAAAATTGATTAATTCGATGATAAAAAAAAATTGCGGTTCCCAAGAAAAGGCTATCTGCTTTCATGATTTCCGCAAATTCTTCAACGAAATTAAATTTTGGATACGAATATCGACATGTGCTGAACATGTCAACATTAATGTACCATGTACATACATATATCGATTATGAGGAAAGTTTGCGTATGAATAACATGTTATCGCCTGGTTAGACTCGATAAGATAAGCGAGCCAAGAACTTTAGGTAAGCCTGCGTAACCGAGGCGCGCACACACGATAACTGAATGTTTTCTGTTACCGATTTTTTTTTAATAACGTTAATTTCTCAAAAAATAGTACAAAATAATCTCACCAGCAGTTGGATTCTTTTCCATTGCGATTCCAAGGCCATTGTTGATTGCTTGAAACATATTCAACCGTTCAGTCTTACCTAAGATCAACAACCATGGATAATGTATTTCAGTAATGAAAAAATAATAATAATAACTATATCAAGCGTTTCCATTGCCATCGTTATATACGTAATTCGGTAAGAAATGTACTCGTCATATTCTGTTGAACAAGAAATATTTGAATAATACTTTCATAACTCGCACATACATAAACATTTTTGCTTATGCAATATTACATAATTGTGTAATTTAAGTACCGGTTTCTTCTGATGGCTTATCGGGCACGAAGGAAAAATGTAATGCACGTATCCCGAGTACATTGTCGTATGTAACACTTGTTGAGATAGCAAACGAAGTGGTTTGTATCCGCGTATAACGAGAGACTACGCACAACTTACTGAGAATCATGATCGTCGAATACTACTCGTTTGAAAAAGCGTCGTGTGATACGAGGCTTGGAAATATCAATCGGAAGAGCTATTTACATACAATATGCTGCTGACCTCTTTCATAATGATCTTTTTATACTTATATGCATACCATTATACATATAAACGTGTGTGCGAGTGCATGTAATTTCTTTTTCATTACGTAAGGCAACCTCGTGGTTATATTAATTGGCTATCGGCTGCGCTGGCAATCCATCTGGAAATGCATTGTATATTTTTGCACCATTGAGTTTTGGAGTTACAAAGCTCCGACAAGAGTTCCTAAGTAAACTGCCACTGTAGGACAACATGTTTAAATAAATTGATTACAGCCAATCGTTTATTTTTCTAATCAGGAAATTCTTAGCGATATGTCATTGACATGGGATGTAGATTATTCATGTATGCAATGTGTCTTTCGGGTTCTCGCAGTTGTTCAATTTTTACGCCATTGTTTAAATTGATTATTTTTTTCCTCCATAAGTAAAATGTTGATGGGACATGTTCAATTCTGAGGAACTAATTGCAGAAAATGTCATATTCATGAACTACAAAGTCATGAATCTTATTTCTGACGAAAAAAATTTGTAAACATAGTAAAATAATTTTGGATGGAAAAAAGATGTCCTATGTTATTTAAATGGGAAATAACGGTAAAATGAACTGAGTCTCTGAATAAGCTAGACGTTTTTTACTCGTGTGATAATTTCTCTTTTAATATGTATTATCTACTTTTCGATGTATATAAATCAAAAAAATATTGCCTATAAATGAGTCACCCTACTGTTTTTGTTGTTGTTGTTATTATTACTATTATTATTGTTTTATTCAACGCGGCTCTCCTTCACCTTCCGGTTTATTGCTGGAGGGGGAAACTGAGCTCCCCTACCTGTTTCGTTGCCACCGTTGTCATGGGGACTCAAATTGGCGTCGGTACAAACTAAACCCAGCTAAACGTGTCAAACATCAAACGCAGTGCTGTGGGAACGTACTTAAATGTGTTTTTCAGTAAATTATTCATTAAAAAATGGTTCGAATGGACTGGAATCGTATACTATCGATAAAGATCGAGTCGTTAACAGACGACGAGATCGAGGATCTTTTTCCAATGTTGATCAGATGCGACATAGATGATATAGAAAATGTAAACAATCTTCGAACTCTTCTGAAACTTTCCCAAGAGATCCTTCAGCACAAAGACAATCAAGTGTGTAATTTGCATAAAAAATATCGTCTGTGTAAAATAATTCTTTTGGAAAAAGTCAATATCTCTACGCTCTTTATTTATAGGTCGAATCTTTACTTTTGGAGTGCGAAGAACTGAAAGAGAAGGTTGCCTCGGCTCGATCTGCTCCTGTCAAGAATCAGAGAACCAGTGAGTATTGTTAAAATTTTCATGTCTTACAATTATAACAAAAACGGTAAATTCATCGATATATTCATGGCCTAAAATCAATTTTTTCATAATAAGTGGTGGAAATATATAATCGTCAGAACGAACGCATAGTGAAAATATGGAAGAAAAAAAATACATATTTTTTTTCATACGTTTCTTCGTAGATTTGTATGAGACTATATTTGCAAAATATATTCTTGTTTATATGGCAATAACAATAGTAATATGGACTCTTTCTGTCACGTGCAGCCGGCGAATTGTTACCACCAGAGGGCATTGAAAGAGATGACAACTTGCAAGTAAGGCTTGCTCATCAATGAATGATGAATCATTTTTTACAAATTATAAACTATGCTTTTACCTTGCCGATTTATTTCTTAAGGAAAAAGACATCGCTGAAAATCCCAGTTATCATTACATGAACGATCAAAAAATTAAGATGCTGTTGAGTGAGCTCGAGGTTAGAAAAAGAAATATATTAATATATTAAACATTAGTACGGAAAATTTGTTCATTGAATAATAAACAAATCATAATCGTGCAGGGTCTGGAAGAAGAAAATGACATCCTGAAAAGAAAGTTAGGGACCCTGAAGGAGGAGATGGAGGATGCAACTGAAGCTATGGACGAAATGACGGAAGAGTTGGAGCAACTTAGAAGTAAAAATATCTCGTACAAAGGTACATCGAAAATTTTATAAATAACTTTCAAATTTATTATAAGGACATTTCATCACATCTCAGACTGCCAACAGAGGAAGTTGACTACTTGCAAAATGAGAATGAGTCATTAACATCTCAATTACGCGATTTAAGTACTGTTAAAACCGAGAGAGAAAAAATTGTGGATGATTTTAATATGGTTATCGACGCCAAGCAGGAAGATTGGAAAGTACGTAAATCTTTGAATACAGAAGAATTTTACGATGAAAGACGATTATGCATATTCTTATTTCTTTAGAAAATATTAGACGAGAAAGATGCGGAATTAGATCGTTTGAATAAAGAACTATCCGAATTGTCCGCACAACCGTTTTCAACGCTGATGAACCAAAGCAGGGCTGAAATAATTCATTTAAATGAAGAAATCAATGAGGGAAAAAAGATTATAGTCGACCTCGAAGAGAAATTACTCGGAGCTGCATCTGAATTGAATGAGAGTGCCGCGCTGATAGAAAAACTGAAAAACGATGCTAAAAAGTATTTGAATTATATTGAATTTATGCCGATAGATTTATCCACTAAGCACAATTTTTTCTTTAATTTTGTTTTTTATCGTACATTCAATAATTTTAATAGACTAAACAAAACTGACAGACGTAGAGAACAGAGAGATTTGTTGAAGAAGATTCAATTCGCCGATGAAAGAACAGCGACTCTTCAAGCTTCTCTGACACAAGCTGAGAACGAGTCAATCCTGAAGAGCGAACAGTTGTGTCAGGCTTTAGGTAAATTGAAAAAATATGAGGACAAGGATCGTGGATTGGCAGATACGATTAAGGAAGCTAGAGAACTGAGAGAAAAATTGTATTCGAAGCACGAGCACGTTAAGGAGCTTATCAATGTAATCAACAACCTGGAATTGTTGAATTCTTGCAGGGAAATGCAAATACTATCTCTACGGTTAGTTTAATTATTTCAATGACAATTCTAGACTCGAACAAACATTTAGTCAACGTCAATCGTATTTTCAGCGAAAAATTGAGAATACCGGAGGATGAGGAGATCTCTATAGATGGAATAGCCTTGAAGAGTCAGGAGGAAGGTCGCCTGCGAAATGAATTAATCCGCAAGAACGAAGCATTGGAGCGGAAAAACTTTGAAATGAAATCCGACGTGAGTATTTCAAGATGCAAACTGTTCTACTGGAATTGTCGTTTCTTTTTTATTGGTATCTTGAAAAAAAATGGTGATCTTTAAGAGTATATTTGAATTTGCAACAAAACCGTTCACTTGAAATATTTTTTGTTTAATACTATACTAGCTTTTAACACTTTAATCTCGGAAATCTTACCCTGAATACCTATAGGTCTACGTTAACTTTTCTTTATTTCTGTAAACTTTCCTCAGATGAGAATCCTGCGTTATAAATTTAATAAAATTGAGCAGAGATTAAGTCAAAATGGCGATATAATTATCAATTCGAGGGAGACCGATGGCCCCTCAGAAAAAATTGTCGAATATCATGGAATAGCGGAAGAAGAAATCGCCACTTTGCGAGCGCGAGCGGAACTCGATGACTTCAGAGAACAAATACGAATTGTGATAGAGGAAAATGAAGCGCTTAGAAAAGGGATGCATGAAATATTGGACAGCATACACGAACAAGATGGTAAATTCATTCTTCATGCTATCGAATCCTTCGTACGACCAATCATGTCTTTTTTTTCATTATGAATTACAAATGTGTGTCGCTTCAAACAGGAAAAACCGAGGTTGAGGTACGTTCTGAAACATTGGAAAGATTACTCGAGGCGTTGGATGTAAGACACGTTTCTGGATGGTATCATCCTGCAATGAGACTCCAAGAACGTTTAAACGTTGTGCAAGGAAGTAACTCGGAACTTCGCGCTCAACTGAAGCAAATGCGGTACGTTATTGATTTCCATATTCTTTCTCAACTTCTATTTCGATGAAGAAGAAATAATTATTTTAAAAAAATTAATTACACTAATTATTTCACAATTACTAGAAGTTCATTAAATGTTGGCACTATTTTGATTTGATAAAATAATCGTACGAAATGATTATACAATGTTTATCAATAATTTCCAAAAATATACATAGGAAAGAGCTGCGCAAGAAAGAATATGTCCTCCAAAAATATTCCCTAAAAGAAAAGGCAAGGGAAGAAAAGACAAACTTGGATGATTCAGAAAATGAAGATATCGACGAGAAGGAGAGCGAACAATGCCAAACTGTTGATCAAAATATGTTAGCTAATTGGCAGAGAGAAAGAGCCACGTTAATTCAAGAGAATGAAGAGTTCCGCGATATTATAGAAAAATTAACGAATCAATTGGAGGCATTACACGGAGATTTAAAAACATTGGCATCAGGAGAAGATGAGATTCAGTCGTCATTTGCCAACAAAAGTCGAGAATGTCTTGAATTGACTCTCGATGTTATGGCGATGAAACGAAAATGTGCAACTCTTCAAAATCTCTTGAATCTCGAATCATCGAAATCTTACACAATTCGTAAAGAATCGACAGAAACGGAAAATGCATTGAGAACATTTCTCGCTGATATGGAAAAAAGGAATAAATTATTGAGCAGCGAAATTTGCACTTTACGAAGTAATTTGTTAAATTCGGTGAGTCTTGAAGAGCATAACGATCTTAAAGATAAGCACGAGGAGATGAGTATACGTTTACGTACGAACTACGAGGTGCAATTAGCTGTCCAAAATATCGAAGGCCCTTGGAAGCCAACAATTGTTGACAAAATTGAAGAGGAAAATCCAAAGAATTTCGAAATGTGTGACATTTCGCATGATAAAGTAGCCAAATCTGAAAATTTCGTGAAACAATTGACCGAAATAAATACAGAACTGAGACAACAATTGGTTGATCTGCATAAACAATTGTCAGAGCTAACGAGGTTCAAAAAACCATCGAATGAAGAGACGAGCGGTATTAAGGAGAAGTACGAAAAGCAAATTCAATCTTTAACAATTGAGAACGAAAGTTTATCGAGAAAATTGGAAATTTGTCGTGATGAAATTGAGATGCAATCTACGACGAATTCACTAAAAATATACGAATTGGACAGTCTGAGACATCAAATTCTTGACTTACACGCAGTTAGCGATGACAAAGAGGCAATTGCAAGATTGGGATTCGAATTAAATATCTGTAAGGCCAATGATATTGAATTAACCAAGAGAAAAGTGCAATTGGAAAATGAAATTTTACATCTGCATGAAAATGTTGAGTCTACGAATAAACAACTCGCAGACACGAGATCGCAGTTGCAAGATTATCGACAAGCTTGCTCAATCCGTTACAGGTATTTAAGCGAATAATTTTCCAAACTTTGTTTTGATTATCATCATTTTTAGTATATGTATTACCTTTTATCTAAAAAAAATTACGTACAAACCGTCATTTTTATCAAATAATGACCTAGTAATAACCAACAAGTGATCAGAACTTTTTTTTAATAGAAAAGTTTAAGTCCCACAAGGATACTAGCTTGTGTAATTTTTTAGAATGTTGCAAACTCATAATTTTGAGCTGGGTTTTTTCTCTACTAAATTCCAAAATGATATTTATATCACATTCGTCATGGCGCGACGTAGGCAAATCACCGAAAAATAAAGACGTCAGTGCTGAATGTCAAAGTTTTTTAACCATTTCCGATTGCGCGTAACTTGAAGAGATAAAAGTGGAAAATATTATAGTGAGTGAAAAGTAGAACAAAATTAGCGAGTAGAATTAAATCTCCATCGATGAAATTTTCGCACAAAAATTCTTTTGACAGAAGCTTTGAGAAAAATTGTATCCACAACATTTTCCAATAAAAATTCTGTGGACAGAAGTTGAAGGAAAAAACACTCTACCGACAAGATTTTGTGATAAAAGTTCCATCGACATTAACTTTTGAAGACATTTTTTTTAGTTTTTTTTTATTTTGTCTCATATGATTTCATTTGGTGGTTTCCTACAAAAAGAAGTGAAATCGACATTTAAAACTATAAGAAGTAAAAAATGAACACCAAGTAATTAAAATAGTAGCTTTCTTCGAAAACTGTTTTTTTCAAATAGTGTGAAAAATAAAAGTGAATGTTTTCTGCTCTACTTTGCATCGATCTGAAATTCGCACATTCCGGCTGACTAAACTAGGTGATATGCAAACAGAAATATTATCAGTAAAAACATTCTCGCAGCAATATTTGTAAGATTATATCCCTGGCGGATTTGCCAACCACGATTTCGTGATAGGTATGTTTTGGACAAATGACATACCAGAAAATCGTAGTTTCCGTCCTTTGCAAACCAGAAAAACTACGATTTTGTGGTATGTTATTTGTCCAAAACATACCTACCACGAAATCGTGGTTGGCAAATCCGCCAGGGAGTTTGTACAAAAATATTTTTTTTTAGATATTTATGCAGAATTATTTTGCCGGGGACATTTTTTACCACAATGTATGAATCGGTCACTGCTAATAACAACATTTAGTCACTTCGATCGTCATACAAACAATTTAACTAACGTTAAAGTTATTTCTTTTTTAAAACAAATCGCAATTGTTCATGAAATTATTCCACGATTGCGGAAGAGCTAAACATGAAGGTTACTTTGAACCCTTTTATTTACAGATGTTACGAAGACGTGATCGATTTTTTGCGACATCAGTACGCTGGTTCTACGTCTTTAACAGCCTTGCAAAGATTCGAAATGAAATTAAGAAAAATTGAAGGAGATAGTATCAGGATCGATAGGAAAGTTAAAGAAGTTGAACAAATGAGGGAGGACGCAAAATTGCAAAAAGAATTATTGACAGATCGTCTGGAAATTGTCGAAAGGTTGAAAGCTATTCTCGAGGAACAAATTGGCATCAATGACGTAACGAACATCATGCAAAGTTTTTCAGAATATTCTCACTATACTCTCAACGTAAGTTTAATTCACAAAATTAATGAAAAACCTATTCGTTTTTCAAATTTTTTAACGCGTAGTTATTAAAAAAATATACAAAACTGTCAAAATCAAAAAGTAATAACAATAAATTATATATCAATTTGAACAAAATTATCTTACGGACTGACAAAAGTTTCATGACGTAAAAAAACCCATCATCAATTATATTTCTCCTGTAAGAGTATAGCAATGGTTTTAAAAAACATGCAATTATTTACGACATAATTCGGCAATTAAAATTAAAATGTTGCTCTTGAATCTGCAAGGATATTCGGCTCAAACGACAACTAACTCAGTTAGAGACGGAAGTCAAAAGTCTCAACGAAAAATCACTCGAGTACAAATCGACGATAATGGCTATGGAGTATGAAATGATAAATATTCAAAAGATATGGTACAAAAAGCCAGAAAAGACTTCGTCAGCTTCCGGAGTACGAAGCGAGACAAAAGTCGAGCGAAAAACGGTTTCTACTCAAGCACGAGTGGACAATCAATCGAAGGAAGTTCAGAGTGAACCTTTTGATTTTGGTGCTCAAATCGTTATGTCAAAGCCACCAGAAGTAATGCCTGTGAGAGATATCGAATCGATAAAATCAGACGAGACATTGATCAACGTCCTTGGAGAACAATTGGATCAGGCATTAGCTCTGGCCTCGGAGCGTTCAGCGATTTTGATAAAATATGAATCACGAATAGTCGAATACGAAGTTAAAATTAAAGCTCTTGAAACAACGATTGTTGAAAAAAATGCTCAACTTCCTTGTCCTTTCGAGATACAAAATGACCGCAAAGATAATGATGTAACGGATCACGAAATAAACGACAATGCTGCGTTCAAGTCGACCATACATAGTCTGCAGAAAATGATCGATCAGAAGGAAGAAACGATCGAACGTTATCAGAATCTATTGAAAACCGACAGAGACGAACATAGTAATGCAGCCGAACGTTTTCAACGAGAGATTAGGGCTCTGCGCGAAGAAATAACGCGTTTACGTGAGGACGCTGAAAAACGAAAAGAATTTTCATCATGCAGCATACCTCTGATATCGAAAACTATTGGCGAACCTGTTAAAGATTTTAGACCCGATGTCGACTCTGAAGAACGAATTGCAAGAATGGCCGAGAGGTCTTCGACTTTGGAGGCGGAATTAAATATTTCGAAAGAACTTTCAGAACGATGGCACCGTCTTGCAGAAGAACGATTGCAGCATATGGATCACATGAGAGAGAGGTCAGTATAGATCGAATAAATTTTGCATTCCTCTCTTACGTCTGCTTGTAACTTTTATAACATCGCACGCAAACAAATTTGGAGTATAAAAAAAAATACTGACGTAGGAATCCAACGTGAAAAAGTTTAAATTAGTAGTAATTACTAATAATGAATTGTGTATCAGTAAATCGATTGCGAATAATTACCCGTATTTGCTGGTCCTATAAACATAGCGCACATAAATGACTACGGAATATAGAAATGCCAAATTTTTTATTAAGCAATGAAAGAAAATCGGGATATTTTTTTTCAGCATGTCATGTTTTTTTCTATCGCTCTCCGAAATACTCATGCAAGTTTTGGATTAATCCAATGGCTCCGGAATATAATTATGGTTGATATTTTTATTGTACAAAAGGAAGTACATCACCGTAAAAAAAATTAGACGCATTTTTATGAGAATAAAGTAAATTCAAAAATAACGAAAAAAATTATTCTGAAATGGATTGTGGATTTGAACAGATTGGATGAACAACACAAAACGGAATTGAAGAGTTATCGATTAGAATCGAATAAATGGAAAATCGAGGCTGATACACTGAGACAACAGTTATCAGAATATCGTATGGAATCAGCCAAAGAGAATATTTCTCTCTCGAAAGAGCTGCAAGAACGTGACAATAAGATTCACGAATTGACAGTCTCTTGTCAACAATTGCAGGTAAAAATGACGTTCATTCTCAATTCCTGCGACTGTAAACGATCGTAGATTCCTCTCAATCTTTTTTTCCGTCTATTTCCAAATCTGTATTGTTCCAGAGTGAATTTGAGATGATTGAAACATTAACGTTGTCTCAACCAATAATGTCTCAACCTAACAGTTCGTTGAAAATGCAAGAAATGGCCCAAGCTCTAAGACGTGATCAAGCGAATCATCTACAAACCGAGCTTGATCATCTGAAACGTCAAATAAAATCTCAAAACGACAAAGAAAAAACGTACAAGGATCAAATAGTCGACCTAAAACAGCAATTGAGTCGTTGCTACATGGCAAAAAAAGCAGAAGAAAGAAGATTGTCAAATCGCGAGACACAACTCGAGAGAAAAGTGAAAGCATTGGAGGAGGATTTGCACAAAGCACGGACACAATTAGAGAGGGAACATCGCATGCAAGAAGTTAAGAGAGTCAAGGTAAAATGTTTTTTTTAATATTCAACATAGCGCTCGCAAATATTATTCTTTTATCATATTTCAAAATTCAATTTGACGATGAAGACGGCAGAGGAATTAGCATTGTGGGAAAAACAAAAAAAATGGCAACAAATTGCAGAAAGGATGAAACGGGAGCTCAAGGATAAGAACGATGAGTACAAAAAGTTAAGTGCGAATTATGAGAAATTACGATCCGTTGTTTCTTGTATGGAACGAGAAAAATGGTACTTGCGAAGTAAACTAAGATCGGAGAGTACAAACGTCGGGACGGGCCTTGTCCCTTCTATTAACGATGTTCAGCAAAAAAATTTTGCGAATTTGGAAAGCGAGTGCCAAACTCTGCGCGATCGGATCAAAGAACTTACCGAACGATCAGAATCTGATGATAATCATAGGAAGATTTCGTATCAGCTGGAGCAGCAGAGAAAACGAATTGCTGCTCTCGAAAATTTAAACGCGGTTTGTTTTGATCTTTTACTTTATCTTTGTAGTATTCATTGGATATTATCCGTTTATAATTTATACTTAAGCGTCTAATTGATATACTGCAAGTTAGCATTGCAAGCTTCGGGAATGACATGTCAGAGATTATAAACTATAATTTCGCATCAGGGCAACACATTCGTAGTCGATCAGCTCGAAAGATCAGAAGCTGCTAAAGCCCATCTTGAAAAATCGAATATACGTTTGGAAAGTGAGAATTTCGAGCTTCGAATAGAAATCGAAAAGAGGAAACTCGATACTCCGCGACTCAAAGAAAAAGTCCAACATTTAGAGAAGTAAGTAAAAAATGTCAAACACCAACACTATGCATCCTTCGCTCGACCTTTGCAACACATTTCCTTATTTGTTAAAAAATTTCGAGAGAAAAATCGATATGTCCAAAATTAGTGAAATTAAAAAAAATTATTTCATACAGATACATAGATCTCTTGAAAAATGAAAAATCGTCGAAATCATCACCTTGCCTGTCGCAAAACAATCTCACTGAACGAAAAAAATCTGCAGTAGAGTTGGAGAAGACGGTGTTTATTTTGAAACGTATTGTAGAGAAACTGCAAGTGGAAAATAACAGATTAAAAGAAAACGCAAAAACACCTCATCGTCCGATTAAAATGGTAAAGTTATTGGAATTCTATATAATATTAGTAGATAAAAAAAGTTGCAATTAATGAATAATATAGTGAAATAGTTGAAATTGATCGTTACGGAATAACTATTCATTTTCGCCAGAATGAAACAATGAAGATAGAAAATAGTTCGTCTCTGAGGAATCATTACGAATTGGCACAAAAACGAGTAGTAGCCCTTGAAACTGATCTTCAATTGGCAGAGCAAAGGATATTGATGTTGGAAAATTCCCGAAAAGAGGATGACGATGCCGGCGAAATTAGTATGCTTAGAAAACAACTCGAATACAAATCTGAGCTTCTCAATAAAGTCAAACAATTACTCACCCGAGCTGCTATAAACGAGAAAGCTCTTCGTCAAAAAGTAATGGACAAATAGAATAAATTACTTTTTTTCCCTTTTTTCCTTGAATTACTTTCTTCTCAATTCAGATTTTTTCCAGTCCACGCTTGTCTTGAACATGATAAGTCATTTTTCAAATTCTTCATTGTATTTTCTCAATCATTTTCTTCGTGCCCAATGAAAGAAAGTTCGGAAGTCGAAAATTTACCGAAATTTTTTAATTTCAGATTCAACAGATTGAATTAAAACAAACATTATCCTCGATACCCGAGTGTTCGATGATTCTTTCATCGAGGGACCGATGATTCGATATGAATTGTTCATTATCGCCATAACGAGCTGAATGAAAACTGTCTTAAAAATATTCTGCTTTCTGTGCATGTACTATCGAATAAAAAATATGCACCCAAATTTCATATAACATAACAATTATTGTACGACAATAATTGTGCAATGAAATTATATATACCAAGAAATTGTATTGAAGAATATATACAATTAATTATCGTCAGGCATTTTTTTATTTTGCAATTTGGTCATAGTTTCATTTCTTTTTCCACGATTCTCAAAATATTTAAGCCCTAAGGAGTTAGGTGAAAATCAGTGGAGAATATAGGCGAATGTTACAGTTCGATCGATCGAATTATTATTCTTTAGGATTTCCACGCATGTATTTGACTGAAAAAAAACCTACACATTTTTGTAGCTTTTGCAATATTTGCAATATGGCATCAGATTTCCTAAATCTCCAGAAAAAGTAGTTTTTTGTACTTTTCTACAAATTAAGATTGAGGATTAAAAAAAACTCCACGGAACAACAAAAGGCGCTTGTAAAGAAAATCGATTGAGATTTCCGAAACCCTTCTGTTGACTTTGCGATCATTAGTTCGCGAGATATCGATGATTAAAGTCAAAAGGGTGACAGTATCTAGCAGCCGATGTCTCAGCAACAAATCGTACAGAGTCTACAAAAAACCTAATTGAAGCTAAATAATTGAGTTCATTTACCCTAACATTGGTTTCGTCAGAAAAAAAACTTCTGGGCTTATGAAGAGGTTTAAAAAGTAAGAAAAATTGAAAAAAAATTTTGTCGCGTGATTTTTCTTTTGATTCTGCAATGCGCGTTGGTAAAAAAAAATTCATTGGAAGAGCTCAAAACTAGAAACTTCAAGCTTCAAAATGCGTTTTTTTGCATCTCCGTATCATCTTTCACGGAGGTACAGGCTCTTGAAAATCACTCAAAAACTCATGAAATTTGTGTGCTCTTTTAATTATTTGGGTGAGTGTATTTGAGGTATTCCAGCGCTAGTGTGTAAACCCGTGACCCTGTCCCTCCCGGATTTATTTGATTTTTTTCAAATGTTCACATTAAGTCTAAAATACACAACTCTTTTAACATAATTCTTTTAATTTTTCCAAATATATTTTTTCTGTGTTTTACAAGCTATTTTAACGTTCTCAAAAATCCAAAAAAATTCTCAAATAGCTCACCTTAAGCAGATACTGAATTATTTTGGTACCCAATATTCGATAAAATTCGAGACGATTGTAGTACTAGTAAGGTAAATGTCCCTATTACGGAGCATGTAAGGTCAGACCGTTGGGTTAATGGAGATATTATTTCGAAATTTCGACGAAAACTTAAAACGAAAGGATCGATCAGAAGAATTGATTGATACTGTTTGCATTAATGCGCATAGAATTAATTAACATCAACTATGACTGCTAGATTTTTTACTTTTGTGAACCTATGAAAAAGACCATATTATGGTGCATCACTGATATCTCGGGACATATTACAGAGCATGTAACGTCCCAGTTACTGCGCACTTCGAAATTTATTGGAAATAACTTGAATAAGGCTACGAAACATTTTCATATTCATTTATCGATCGATATTTTCCTTCATGTACATTACTGGATATTACATATTACGTCTGCTCATCTAATTTTCGTTGTTTTGTTTTTTTTGAGCTAATTCTTGGGCTGCAGCTTTCCTTTTCTCCTTCCTTTTCATTAATTCTTCTTGTTTTTGAATTTCTTGGGCTACAGCTTCTTCTCTTTTTTTCTTTAACGCGTTATTCTGTCAATAGTAAAGTACAATTACAAAAAATTGAATAAATGTACCTCGAGTATCAAAGTAAACATATTTTAAGCAGTGTAAACAAAATTCGATCATTCTTACCCAATTCATATAAATATGTGCGCCGTAATACAGACGATGATAAGATTTATTGCTGTCTCTATTACGGCGCATCTTAAAATTCAATTGAGTACGTACTTGCCGTCTGTTTTTTCGTTCTAGATGGCATTTTTATTTTTCAATTGTTTACAACAAACGATGTATTTCACTTCCTACACTTTTCTGACTCACCGGTTCGATAATATACTCAATATTGGTAAACTGCGCATGCGCTGCTTCTAATTCTTCTAATGATGAGTCAATCGCACCCTAGAGAGCTGCACTGTACGGGGCGCGATTTTTAAAATATTAATTGCAGAGCCCAGGAAATAAAGACAATTACGAGTTATTTTCTTTTAAATAGGAGACAAATTTAGGGATTTTTACAACTTAATCTCTGTTGTGGTTAATTCCTTTAAATTTTCTATAATTGAAATTATGCATGTATACGCCATAATAGGGACATACTCCGTAAGAGGGACATTTACCTTAATAAAGATATATTATGTTAAAGATTGAACTAAATTGGTAATGAACGGAATGGTATGAATGGTAATGAAAGTTATACGATTTTTTACGCATGGTCTCTAACCCCTGTGTATTTTTCTTAATATTTGAATACATTTATCTTAATAACCAATGAGACGAATCCTTCAAAATTTGATGTGCGTGTCAGTCGTCTACCCATTTACACTCTCTGTAAATTTCAAGACTTTCTTACGAAAATTGTTTCGTGACTGAACTACCTTAAGTAACATGCCCTCCTTCACACGCACGCAAACTACGATAAAACCTATTCCTCATCGATTAATCTAACAAAATGATTATAATATTATCGTCAATCGTAATACAAGTAGCCTATACCTTATACCTATTTTGAAAAAATATATTAACCCCAGACGCTATATCATATTGTGGAGCATTATTCTCATTTTAAGGTTTATAATTTTTATTGCATTACTCGAAAATCATCAACGAAATTAATTTGAGTACTAAAATAATTCAGTATCTGCTGAAGGTGAGATATTTGAGAATTTTTGAGAATTTTGAGAACGTTAATAGCTTGTAAAACACAGGAAAAATAATCTGCTCACTACGGGTGATAGCTTGAACATTTTTTCATATTATCACAGTGTTTGCAAATTTTTTTTAGATTTTTAAAATATGGTGTTTTTATTTCAAAAAAAAAATCGAATAAGAGCTGTTTGGAAACATAAAAAATATTACGAGTGTACATTTTAGACTCAATGCGATCATATGATAAAAATGAAATAAATCCGCGAGGGTCAGGGTCACGGGTTTACACACTTGAGCTGGAATACCTCATATATTATACATATAAGAACAATAATAATAACAACGACCATATATTGTTACAATGATTATTATTCTCACATACATAATATGTTAAGTATAATTTCTAACGAAATTCAGAATTGAATAAATCAGTGTCGTACGCATGCTGGCTCGTGGCAGAATGTATATTTATTTACATACATGTGTCTATGTATATTTATACGAATGTTACAACGTTGTACAGAATGCTAAATGCGTTTGTTCGAATGCAAAAAAGTTTGCAAACGTTGCGTATGTGACTAGATTGATAGACCAAGTTTCTATTTCACGCTCGTCTCAGAGGTCTATGCATTTTACTTGTGAATCACTCGTCATTGACAAATTTCGAATAAACCATGATCATCGACTCTGAGACGTTAATTAGCAAAAATGTAGAGAAACGATTGATATCGAAAGGCGAAGATACGCAAAGACCGTTTATGTTCTATCGTTTTTTTTACCGTCGTTGATCTCGATTTATATCTACATGTCGTCTAATCTGCTGATGAACGGAGCAATCGAATTTTCATCTTCGCAATCTGGTATCATTTTTCCTTTAAATTTAACGCAGGTATCGGCGCACAATTCACCGTCGAAGTATGGTCCGAACATCTTCGTGCATTGAGCACAATTTCTCATGCAAGTACCTGTGTACAGTAATGAAAAAAAATGATACGTTAACATTTTTATTCTCAGTAAAAAAAAAGATATTGTCGATTGTTGTGTTGTCAAAAATTTACTCTCACATACGAGGCTTTGATCGAAGCATTTAGTTTCTGTGTGTACGTGTTTGTTTTCGGATATCAAGATTATTCGAGGACAGAAAATTAATCCTACAAATAACAAGTCGAATGCATATGTTTTATTTTTTGTGTTCATAGTTGTACTCGTTCGGAATTCATGTTAGACGAGATGAAGAAAATATTGTTCTTTTCATGACAGTGTGTGTGTCAAAGGGGCGTCAATATGTCATGAAAACTTCCGACAAAATTAACGTCCATGGCTTCAATATTATTTTACGTATACGCAGAGATCCACCTTTTTCTAAATTTCTACCGCGCTTATGTGATGAAAAGAAAACTAAGTTCCGATGTAACTGCTACCATATTCATTACCGCCGAATCATGAACGGTAACAGAGTTCCAAAAAATTTAAAAAAATGATATTCACTGACCAACACGATTCGCACTTGCCGGTGTCGTGACAACAACCACCAGGATGAGGCAGCAGAGCAGAATCACTTGTCTACCCATATCTAAACACCAAAAATAAAAAGGAAAAAACAATAACCATCAATTATCCGATCGATGATAAAGATTAGTAAAAAGAAGTTAAAAGGCATATAACTTCACTAAACCTCAGAATTAATCGATCATTTTCTACTTAGTTGAAACATCGACATAATTGCACTTGTCATCGAGACGATTTTTTGTAAACAATTTTAATCACCAACAACGACGTGGTTTCAAGTTTGCCGATAAATTATATTTGGTATGAATTCCAATCAAGATTTTCGATGACAGCATTCTCGCCGGTGAGAATGCACGAAGGAGCTCGGGGACTTCATCGGTGTAACTGAAGAGTCCGAAGACTCGATCGGTCACAGAGTCCGGGAGAGCTATTCGAAGGTTCGACGATACTTGTCGTTTTTATCGAGTCTCTCACCGGCAGATCAACGAATATGTAAAGTTGTACATTTGTATTTACACAAATACACTCATACGTCTATACGTATGTTTGTATCTGTACATATTATATATACATACGCATTATATACACATTCATGTAATTAATAATTCGAATATCACTGCCGGTAGGATATTGCCCGAAGGCTGTTTAGCAACTATACGCGTGCTTGGTCTCACCGATACGAAAACTGCTGTAGTGATGTGTTTCTTTTTCTCTTTCTTTTCCTTTTTTATTCGCCTCTCACAACCGGAATTTCAATACTTCCGCGTTTACTTTATGCGGAGATAATGAATAAATATAGATTGATTTTTTTTACATTACACCTGTCGCATCCAGGAAATCGAGCAGAATTTCGAGACCAAGAACATTGGGAAAAATGTTTGTACAGTCCATTTACAATTCATTACTTTTTTAACCAGTCTAAGAGTTTATTGTTGCTTGGAAAAAATTTGTCGGCAATTTCAAAATAAAGCGCAGAATCTATTTTATTATTGTACTAAGGATAGATACTCCGGCGCACGCGCGCGATTGGTTACATGATTGCGAAGCCAGTAACTGTCAAATTCAAGCAATAATGAAACATATGCGCGCATCGGAATGTGAATGGAATTCTGCCACGAAATTCATTGTTTTTTTTCACCGACCAATCAGGGGACAAATAAAACGAAAACAATCGCGCGATATTTTTTCGATTAAGGATCTTTTTCCGGACTCCATTAACTTTTTATTAGAAGAATGCAATATTTAATTTATTTATATTTCGTTAATTGTCCCGTTTTTGATATTGAAAATATTTTTCCATATTTTAAACAATTTTATAATTTATATTAATAATTGTTTTTTCCCAACAAGCGCAATTTTTTGGATATAATTTTTGTGTATTGTAATTATCATTAGAGTTGGGAAAAACTATTACGTTTGTGGTGAGAACTTTGTCAAACTCGTTTTTTTTATGCACTCAGAAAATTCGATGCTTACCGATTGATTTGTACAGACTGTTGGAGCTCGTTCGATCCTCAAGGAAACTCAAATGATACTGAAACCTCGATGAGACTGAGCTTTTATACCATTCGATTCTCGTCTCAACGACATCCTTTTGTCTACCCTTAATTCACGATAATTTTATTTCCTGCACTTATCTTTCAGGAAGAAATTGCGGAAAGACTGTGAAAGGACGAAATTAAGATCTTGGACAAGCTTTTAGACGATTATTTATTTCAATTTCATCTAAAAACGTCGGTAAGAAATTTCTTTCCAATAATTTAATTTCTTTTAATTATAAACATTTTGTGTATATAATTTACTGTTCTTAATTAATTCACAAAATATTTTACTTTTTTCGTTTAAAATTCAACAATATATCCTCAGATTTTATTTAAAATAACATCCATATTTTTTGGTAGGGTATGTTAAAAATAAACTATCACCTGCAATAATCATACGCTCGTCATCTCATTTTATACATGACTCCCTTTTTTGTATTGAAAGTGAAAAGAAATTAAATTCAAACAGAAACGAGGAACGAGGATGGCATTCAATGCGGTAGTTGAATTCTCTAGGCCATATGGGGAGTGTCACATTTTGGATAGTCCGTACGAAAAGCATGTAGTTTCTTACCTTGAATATATTTTATACTTCCTTAAGATGAATAATTTGCCAAAAATAGTAACCAATCGGTCTTTCCTTCATAAAAACAAAGTTGACTCCTCCATGATAATATCAACTATGGACTTTATTACATCTGAAATCGTGACATTTTGTTAAAAATAAACATTTACCAAAGAATTGATTTTAAAAGATTTTTCGCCTCAAGTATCGAAAAAATGAATTTCCCCATTTTTCTTGAGTTGTCAGAAAAAAATTGGATTAACAATCAGAATCCAGAAATCACGTAACTTTTTTAGCAAACTCAAGAACCTTCGTGAATTCGCAAAATTTCCATTTTTGATATGGAATTACAGTGACAAAGTTCAAAGTTGCGATTCCCTAATCTCATTGGCTTTTCTGATATTTCACATTACTTGTGCTTTCGCCGAAATTTCAGCTATTAAATGCAGAAAATGTTTTTACTATAATAATATTAATGAACTTAAAACGTCTATAATTTTCGAAAAATTTTTCGAAATTTCCTTTGGTTGATGAAAAAAATGTATTCAAAGAACTTCGAATAAACTTTTTTTCATCAATCGATAAAGAAACAAAATTGATTTCAAGGTGAAACAAGATGAGATTTCCCCCATGAAAGGGACTCCTTATAAATGTTATTTTTTTGTCTCGTCTTTCTTCCTCATTCTCGTTTCTTGGACGAATGAGTCTTTTTAGATGGGGAAGCCTATTCCGGAGGCCAAAATTTGCTGTAATCGCGAGGTTCATATTTTCTTCTTGCTTTCAATTTCCCATCGTCTTCAACTTGCGATCCATGGTTTCCTTTCTGCAACATCGTTGATGATGTCTCGTAAGAACCGTCTTTCTCTATTCCCAGCGATCCTTCCGAGTCTTCGGCCTCGCTATTCTTCTTCCTGTCGTTTTGTAGTTTACTCATTATCTCATCGTCAAAATATCGCGACAAAAAGTCGGATTTATCATCGAAACGTTCAAATTTTTCGTTCTCACGATTCATGATCGGTCTGAAGAATTCCTTATCATCAAAGAGAAAGACTGCCGGTTTGGATGTGACTGACGCGTCGTGTCGTTTGGGAAAGGTTTCCGGGGAATTTGAATCACCTCCAATCTTTAATTCACCAGCAAACTCTTCATTGTGCGGTTTATCATCACCGAATAGGCTGCGGAAATCGAAAGGTTTGACGTAATCAGCAATATCGAACTGAACCGGTTGGAAACGGGAGATCGATCTGTCATAATTTTGTCGATAATTTTTGGTATTTCTTTCGTTCTTATCAACATTTTCTTCGATTTTATCACCGCCATGACCATCAGCTTGTATCGTTGCTGAATGCGTAGCCGATCGAGATCGATTTACGATCTCTGCGTTGTTTTTTCCAACAGATTGTTTTTTTTCCACATTCCATCGATTATTATCGGCAACGTCCGTCGGATTTTCGGACGACAGATTCACGCGATCCTCCCCACTGCACCCCGTGTCCTTGTAACGATTGTTAGTACTTTCACTTTGTTCTTTTTTTCTATAAGTTTCCGGGTTCTTTGACGGATCCAGTGGAATATTGCTAGATTTGTCAGGGTCAACGACATCCTCGTCATAATCATAATTATTCTCATGGGTAATCGGCCCATCGATATTTCTTGCAACGATCGCGTATCGTTCTTTAGCCACGCGCCGATCTTCCTCATCCAGACTCTCCTCACGTTGATCCGTGTAATCCGGAACTTCGACGTAAGGAATATTGTCCGCATCATACGCTTTAGCGTCCTTCGGATATCCAAAAGAAGCAAAGGATATGTCACTTCCGGTATCAAACGGTAAACTTTTAATATTCAATTCTTCTTGATGATCGCGAAGATTCACGTAACCCGATGATATTTTTGGCTTTTCTGGGCTTTGGAGGTGTTGGTTTACCTTTTTTTCATTAACGATCGGAGGCTCGATTATTTTACGAAGAGAATCGTGAAATTTATTATTCTGGTCCGGGAAGTCGATGTCACCTACGAATGCAATAGGGATGATTTTACCATTCCGTCTAGACAGAGGCATATTAAGATCTTCGACCTCACTCGCGGTTGTTGGGTTGTTGCATTTTTTGAAAATCGGTTTATATTTCGATTTCGTAGAATCGTTTACGCCCTCACGATCTTTAATATCTGTAGTTCGATTCGACGATTTGGTGCTCATTGTCGGGGAATTCAGCGGATATTCTTTGATGGTCGTCGACCGACGATAACGCTGAACTATCGCGGTATTCAAAAAAATTTCCCCATTCTTTCGGTTCATCGTAAGATTAAAATTTCGATTTTTTATAATTCCCGCAGATTTGCGTCGAAATTTCGCCTGCCGTCTGAATCGTCTATAAACGTGTTGGGCGATTGTAGAGACTTTTACGATGCCGTGACTGTCAGTTTGGGGCCGAAAAAAGTTTATAAACCGCCTCGAAATTAAAGTCGTTTCGGGTCTTTTATTTCGCACAGTTATTAAAACTTGTGAAAATTTCAGTGGTTTTTTATTCGTCGCAACAGGATTCCAACCTACTCGATCCACCTTGGCAGTTACTATCGGCAATGGAAGATATATTTTGATATTGTTGCTCTGAAATTGTTTAAAAAGAAAAATAAACAAAATATGAATAACAAAACTGAGGAATATTTTCGACTGAAAATACTTCTGATACCTTCGTGTTTCCAACGAGTGCATATGCGATCAACTGGTATACCGATAAAAACCGAAATACTGTGCTGCTCGGTACTTTTACGTGAAAGCTCAACGATAAATCACGCTGCGACAAATCATGCTGTACGCTACATTGCTCATGATCCATGAACAACAAACGGAGAGCATCAAGAAGACAGGTAAAATTTTGTTTCATGGCACTCTTGCAAAAGAGACTTTATTCATATGCAATTATTCTTATGTACAAAACTGTGTTTATATAAAAGACAAAACGGCTTATTAGAAGTCACAGCGGTAAAAGAGAAAAGATGACGAGACACAGCTCGGTAGATTATTCATCAAATTACTCTTCAAAACAACAGTAAAGAAATTATAGGCGATAATAGAAAATTTCATATCGCGTTTAATGAACAAATTTTTTATATTTTCTTACGCTTAACGCTGTGATTGAGTATTTACATTGAATGTTCGCCAAAATATTTTGTAACGTACCTATATATTACGTGAACAATAGAAAAAATGTCGTGGGAGATCTGAAAGTTGCATCGCTCGAGCTATTAATTATGCAAGTACGAGGAACGAAATTTTGTAATGGAGCCGTTAAGCCATTCATTTTTTTCCGAAATAGTGTCATGTAATTAGTAAAACATTACAATAATTTCAATGAATATAAACTGATTTTCATTGAGATAAACGAACGTTTTGTCTATTAGTCACGTTATTTATATGTTTATTTAACTACAGTGCTTAAAATTTGCGCAATTCAGGTAATGTCGAGTGTGGTGTGTTGACGTGCTTTTACGCAGACTGTGATCATCAATCTCTAATTGTCCGCGAGCCCAAGATACGACGAGATCTTGTGTATATTTTCATGGAAGATACGATAAGCACGTTCGATTTTACGCTCTGATGGATTATCGAGTCTCAGCGGACTTCCGGTAACATCGAGCAAATGCTCGTCCGCCAATTTCTACGGTACAACACGATAAATTGGGACAATGTGATCGATTATGATAGTAATCGTGATTTTTGTTTACCCAAAATCAAGATCCATGATCTGCCAATGTGTTAATCAAATAGCTCCTGATTCCATTAAAAAATTAATCGCAATCATGAGAAAATATAGTTATTATTAACGAATAACCTCAAGATTTAAAAAAAAAAGGAACAAAAATAAGTCTTACCAAAAAAATTATCTATATATATTTGTGTATATAAGTATATTTTTTGATTTTCGTTTTTCAGAACCAGAGTATTCAACAGGTATTCATAATGAGAAAATGTTTGTTGCAGCAACGCGTGTAACATAATACAAGTGAGTATACATTTGTTTTCACACTAACGGACGGAATTCGAATAAACAGTCATCAACAATCATTTTATCTAAAATTATTGCAAATATGTATATTTATTTAAATAAAATAATAAATTTGCCAATTCAATTGGTATCATAGATTTCTTTAATCCTTAAAACAAATTTACGATACCGTTCAAAAATAATTAGTGATTAATTCATACAAAAATTATTACCGATTTTCTCAATTCAAATAATGCCAATCTACACTTCTTTAATCATAAGTGAGCTTACGAAAAACTTGACTCATGCACGACGATCGTATTTATACAGTATTATAGTGAACATTAAATTAATTTTATCTCTACGACTAAGTTACTACTACAAAAATAGGCAAGAACTTAGTTCTTGACCATTTTTGTTAATACATAGTGCTGTCTCATATATATATATATAGATATATATATATATATATATATATATATATATATATATATATATCTATATATATATATATACACACACACATATATATATATACATATATTTATTATGTCAATGTAAGAACGTGATTGTTTGATTGTTTATCAAAACTTCATTTCTCATACGATTTTCGAATATCTTGCTCTTTGAATTGAAAAGGTTGGACATGATCATTGACAAAAAAAACAAGAGAAAGTCATGAAAATTCAAGTAATCTATATGTCGCTGATGAATCAACAATTTCTCTCACTTATTCGGGGATTCATTTTCTTTACGCTTCCCGAAAAAAATGTTGAAGGACAAAAATGATTGAACCATGCGTTCAATGAAAATAATTCAATGCCATCATAGAGTTTGGTAAACTGACGAAATTAAATGATTTGGGTCGGGGGAATAAAAAGAAATAGATTCGCAATCAACATTAAATTCAATTTTTAATGCGTTCGAACGCGAATCTGTTTGCTCGATTTAAAAAAATATATATATTTAAACAGTTGAATCTATATCATATAGTGTACATTATACGTGTATATTACGGTGGTTCAGAAATGGTAAAAAATCTTTTTTTTTTAAACTTCCATCTCGAAAAGTTGGCGTGTTTGTCCTTGAAAAAATCCTCGTAAAAGCATTCTGCTGTACATGCAACCGAGAACTAGCGCACTAAAGTTCAATTTTCCCATTTGAATAGCATGGGAAAAATGTCATGAAGGTTAGTAGTTGGGTAGTTTTCTTGGGTAGTTTTCGGTATGACATGTTTTTGTTTTCTGTTTTCAACAATTCTATCATGTAAGATGTTAAGTTCTCAAAAAGAACTTCCTCGGAGCCAAATCTGGAAGTTCAACTGATCGCCGGTTGCAACGGCCAAAAGTTGAATTTTTAAGCCAAAATCACGTTTAATCGTTTATCACGGCTCATTGTGAGAGGTGGATAAAATGTTTCCTTAACCACCCTAATGAACAAACATTACCATTACCAAACATTACCACGACAAATGAACATGAGATATATCAAACAATCGACGTTCTACATTTAATCTATCAATTATATTCAGTATAAGAAGCATCAATGAATTGCAGGTAACAATTGCATGCATGCGGCGAATAATAATACAATTTACTACATTTCGTGTTCACTGTGTGTCGTGTTACTTAAACATATATTATACGTCTCTCTTCGTTCGATTTTTTCAAGTGTTACAATTTCATTTTATTTTACGTACTCGCAAATTTAGCTCAATTTTTATATTACGCGGCATATAAATGGTAGGACGCGACAAAAATGTTACAGACTTATTTTCCAAATTGCCCGTACTGTTCGGCAATGTTACTCACGTATTGAGCGGCGTGACTCGTCGCTGGATACTCGGCCCATTTGCTAAAATCAATGCCAGGTAAAACCCCACTTCGACAGGGTACCCGAGGATTGCTATGGTCAAATAAAAATACAACGCTTTAAATTGGCAAACGAAATCCACTTGTAAATAAATATTATCAAGATAGGGACTTGTAGAATATTTCCTATCTGTATTCCATCCTTTCATATATTCTATATCATACTTTACTGAAAATCTAAATGACCAATCAATGAGCATTTCCCCATAATACCTTTGGTTGCGAAAACTCCCCGTTTCTACGAGTTATTGGGATATATGTGAACAAGATGCGAATTATGTCTGCAACGAAAATTACTGCACGATCATACTTTGGCGATCTATTCATTAATCATTTTTTGACAATAATTTTCTACACAACTTTCTGCGTCAAGTTGTGTCAAAAAATCATCGATCTCAAAAGTTCACAAAATATTGATGAATATTCAAAGTTTTTGTAGACCATAAAAGCATGGTTTTCCAATCAGCAGTATTAAAACTTCTTTTTTTCAAAAACAGTCACTTTGCTTAAGAGAATTCAATGATTGAGAGATTATAATTGGCCAGAAATTTCAATTAACTTACATCTCGTGGTCGGGTAATACCATTGGATAAAGTTGAATCGTGTCGATGAGATCCGTATTGTCGCAAATGAGCCTCGCAAGTCTGGACTTTCGAATCTCCTTCAGTTGTTCTGAGAACGCGATAGCAAAGTGAGAAAACTAATGCATGCATGATCACTTTTTTAACTTTTTATTTCGATTTTAATGACATGTGAGGTGCTAACTCGTTTTGCGATACCGATCGCATTCAATCTAATTCGTTGTTGGCGTCTTCGGCAGGCCCACGTTTCGAGAATGTCGACCATCGAGCACGATCATAAGTTATTAAATTGGAATGAGTAATTGGAAAGGCACTTACCGAGAGTGAAGGACGACGGCTGATTTGGGAGTTCATACCAGAATCTGTCACCGCGACGTGAATAACTGAATTGCGTTGCTATTATACAGGCGAATGTGGGTCCGAGCATACTGCCTGGCAATGGTCGTTCCGAAACTCCACCAGACCATAAATCCACGTCAGAAGGATGTCTGATTAAAAAATATATCATGATAGTCATTTTTTGCGCTTTTTATCGTCATACCGATGTTGAGAAAGTACCGAGACAAAGTCGTGCAAGGGTATGAGATGCTACATCATTATAATACATATTATTATAATATTACACTGTGTATATGGTACACTGTCTTACATTTTTCAATTAAAGTATATTCGTATACTGTACATTTTTTGATTCCGTACTGATATACTAGTTTCGGAAATATCGAATTTTGAAAAATTACCATGAATGGATGCAATTCTAACTAAAATCATTTTTCTGGCCAATGTACACATGTTCATAAAATGCTATTGCGTATTATTTGGAAATTATAATACAAAAAACCTACTGAAATATAGAGCTGTAACGTCTGATAGTTTCATTGGGCATAGAACCGAAGAGACCCTCGAATGTATCAGCGCCAGGTAAACCACAGAATTTCCTGTGGGAATAGAAGGGAGACTATGAATATTTTTCTTTATTCATGAAAGACGAAAGGAAGAAAAAAACAAACCGGAATTCCATGTAGCTGGGAATACCAAATTCTCGTCCACGCTGCATGTTGAACGAGACCAAATCCATGCCAAATCTCGCGCCAACTTTTTTAAACAAATGATTAGTGACTTCTTGGGTTATTGAGTCGTCCATAGCCTGGGCGACCTGATTCATCAGTCCCATAAGATACTCGTCCAGAACGCCAGCGCGATATAAATCGTAGGGTCTTCTGATGAGATCCGACAGTCTCTTCGATGCTGATGAATATTTCAAAGACTTTAAAAGTGGCCGGCAAACATTCGCGTTCTCCTAGATTTCTGTTATTTTCGGAAAATAAGTTGTCCATTTTTTAAAACGCACCAATAAACTTGTGTGCTTTGCTCCATCTTTCAACTGCAGTGGGAAGAAGCGAATGACCAAATCTGAATGCTGCTGCGGCAAACGCGTCGATCACTCCTGGGTTCACAGTCGAGTCATATCCGTCCCAATAATTCTGTTTATTTTTGTAAATTAAAAAAAGGCGTTACCATTTGGTTCAGCGATTTTTTTTCATTAGATTCTATTAGATTCAAAAATAATACATTCTGCGGCAATGGATTACGTACGTATATTTATCATATCATCTGTTTTGGAGCTGAAAGTATTCAATGTCTGGAGCCAGTCGAAACGAGAGAATTTTCGACCGATGGCGCAGATTCAGACCGCGATGAAATAAAATCAGAAACGAATTTCTACCTTGGGGCAGTACGAAAAGCTCCGGGAAAAAAGCTTTGCATCGGTTTCAAATTTGCTCGATTCACCTGGCTAAGCAGGCATAGAATCTCGCAGTTTCAATGCAGGTGATATGAACATGTATATTTCTTCAAATTCTTACGTGCTTTTCAAGAAGTAAACCAAACTTCTCCATAACATCCTTGCCAAGCAAAATCGGAAGAAACTCGTTGTAAGTGATATGCTGAATTTGAGCGATAACAATACGTCTAGATTCTTGGTACGTTGTCTCGTCATCCCAATGAGGATTAACCTGAGACAAAGCTTTTGCAGCTCTGTTATGTTCACGAGCGACAAGGGTATGCATACAGGTAAGTACCAGCTGTTCGTTCACACGAATCTCACCTAAATTTATTGAAACATAAAAAGAAATATCGATAACAATATAATTAAAATAATAATTTGATAATAAATAGCCTGTGTCAATCAACAAGCAATTGCGGTCAATACTGCTTTGCGCCCGCGGAAGAATGACAGGTGGGTTTTTGGAAATATTTTTTGAAAATCCTTGTCCCATTCATTGACGGTATAGCTAGAAAAGTCTAACGAGGCACACTTCTTCTATCAACATTCAATCCGTAATATTCATACATCCCCAGTGAGTCCATTGAAAAGCGAGTTCAATTATTTTTCATTTTTTTCCTTTAACAAACAGCCATGAACACACGGTAGATACGTATTATTGACATTCCTGAAAGTATTTAAATAAAATACTTATGACAACGGCGTTGGACGATCATTGTAATTCTTCACACGCGAACAAACTTATCACATGTTTATAAATACTCGACTTGCGACTTCCTTATCTCTTATATTTTTTATTATACATCCATCAGTGGAGAGTTTTATTATGAAACCAATATGATGGATTTCGTCTTCAGAATGTTGCTCACCTTGATATCGGTATCAATATTATTGAAGCAATCTGTGTGCAAATCTATCAGACATTCGCTCCGTACAAATTTTCTACGGCCTTCGGAAGCAATAGTAATGAATTCCCAATTCTGTGGTTCGTACCCTTCGGTAGAATTACATTCACTTGAGAACCGGATGATTGCATCCGCAATAAGAAGGGGAAGATATTGTAAAATCATAAGGGTGAGGTAGTCAACAAACGAATCTATCATTCAAAAAGTTACTCGATTTTTTATCATCAATGTTCGTGCCATTTTTCACGGCAAGATGGAATTGAGTATTTATTAAAATTCCAACAAAGACAGGAATATTCGCAATGCTAATCATCATGCACTAATTTCTGTACTAGTTTCTGTGCTAATGTCATAAACTGTACTCTGTACTCATAAACTGTATTTTATAAAAAAATCATTAAAAATTGATTGGTACAATGTAATTAATTAATTATACTCCGCCCTATTTATAGTGCTTCCAAAAATAATATAATACTTTAAGCTAATTTTTGCTGAAAAAATTGGAAAACTTGCGTTTGGAGTAAAGATGACACGGAATTAAACCGATTTAACACGAATCCTTACAACAAACAGTTTATTACTTACTCATCTGAATGATCATGAAAAATTATCTTTCTCAAAGCTCTGCTTGTGACGGTGTAATTATCAAATACCCAGTGAATGTCCGATTATCTTTACGGCATTGCCGAAACAATTTTTAATAAATCCATCATGACGAAGAGATATATAAATTATCAAGATTTTCTTCGCTGAGATCATGAACAGTCCGTCTAAAGGTGTATGAATTAGTTCACCACTATGCCTTGTAGGCTTTGTAATAGTTGATTGTGAAATGCATACTATCATAATACCTAAATTGCGGTTTGCTTGCGTGTGACTGCGCTAATTCACTTGCACAGCGTGTGGTGTGCCTCGAGGCGCTCAGCTGCTGATACTGTTACTGCGAGTCAGACCGCACAGTTTTGCTTCGGTGCAAGTATCATTAGTTCATATAACGGTTTAATTGAAGCCAAAACGAGGTATACGATAAAATTAGTTCAACATGTTCATACTTGATCCTTCGAGAATGTATTCATGTGAACAAAATCATTTTCGATTGGTCAGGAGTTTTCAAAAATTTCTGCCTAAATCCAACTCTGTTTACCATGGACACAATATCAAAGTGATCTGATAATTAAAGTTATTTTTATTCCTCGGATATATTGTTTGACCACTATTATTTATTAATAAATTTCAATTAATAAGCTGTTCTGAAAAATAAATTAATTTTTTTATCGATTCTAACAGTTGAAAGCAATATTATTTAAACGTGACCAAACAACAATAAAAAACAGTACAAAGATGAAACTTCGTACAAGTCATTGGCTGCTTTTCTTGAATACATAATAACACGATTCCTAAACGAATCAGTTTTCATCGTTCAATCGTGTGGTAAAGAACTGCGAATTCTAATAAATGACGAAAATCTGTGGCAATTATGTCAATACATACAAGGATCCGGGATAAAAAAGCGTACCGCACGTTTTTAAGCATTTAACAACGATTGTACGATCTAATGACCTGCATTAATGAAATGCATTATTACAAGTCCCTCAGCGTACATTTTACATCGTTATGTCATTACAAAACGGCACATTCGTCAACCGTATAAGGCGTCCACATAGCAAAGCCAGCGTTGTAAAGCATGGCACGAAGACACGTGTGATTAGAAAGTTTGCAACTTGAGACACGTCTAGCATACTCGGGATTTCATTGGATCTCGACGAGGCGCCAAAATTTATGCCTTGCACCCAAAGATCACTAAGTTCCTTACGTTACTTGAATTGCTTGCTTGGAATCACGTGGAAAAGAGGCGTAAGAAAAAAAATGACATTATTTATGTACTCGAGAAAGTCATATGCTCTTCATTGTACCAATAAACTTCAATACGTTGAAACGATCTTTACGATAGAGTACGCGAAATCAACAGAAAACAAATTGGAGCAGTAAATTTTATATTCATTGCAGCTTTTGTATTTCCCTTGTATGCTTGTGTAAAAATATATTTGTATATTCATTTGGAATTCGTTGATATTTGCGGCAGCGTCTCGACACCGAGTAATAAAAAAAAAAATTTATAACCTGACGTCAGAGACCTGCCACGGATATTACACAGGAAAATGGACTTCCAGTTGTCAAACAAGAATTTAAATCAGGTATTTTCCGAAATCGTTATATACACTCACGGAAAAAATTGAAGGGGCAGAAAAACTCCTCCAATTTGCTAGCGATTTTTGAAGGCTGCAATATGAAAAATTATTGTACGGAGATGGAAAAAAGCATGAAACGTGAACCTTCAACATGCTATTTGCTCTCATGCGATCTCATTTGAAAAATGACGATAATAAGTGATTTCATAGAGCCTAATTTCTATAAGATATTATGACCCCAAAATTATATATGATCATTTCGCGTCGTTCAGAACAATAAGTTTATACATCATTGTATCTGTTAGGTATATAAGAAGTACAATTATAATTTTGAAACTTTATCAAAAATAAGTCGTGACAGATATTAATTGTACAGTACTTACCAGCTTCAAAACAGTACATGGAACGATTTGGACGAGTGCAACCCTCGTCAGGGATATCGAGCTTCAGTGGAAGAAGATCCTTGAGTCCGTATTCCGAGAAGACTGGATTCATACGTAGAAGGCCACCATACCCTGTTCGAAGTTTTCTGGAAGGACGTATGATTTTTTTCCAGCTTTAATAGAACGTTTCTTGAGAGACTTGCGAATAAGAAAGTAACTGTAATGACTTTGTTGTTTTTTCAAAAATCAACGATCATGTTAATGTTTATTCGTGTGACGTTGTACTAACGGAAAAAAAATCTTTGGAAAGTTATTCGAGAATATCCAAAATATTTATCATTTGAATACATCGGTTATTGAACGACATTTTATCATTATGGTTTATTTAATTTTTATTGTAATTAATGATTTTGATTCTTTTTGGGATACACGAATTATTGGAAAGCCTTGTTCTTCGTAAATGTACACCTGTTCTATGACTGCTAGAGTGGCTCGTGTGAGTGCTTGATTTGCGCGAACTCACGCTGTATGATTCAATCGAAAGTGTGTGGTACACAGCAACAACGGTGGTACGCGATAATCGCATACTTCAGTCACGACAAGGGATAATCTCTAAAGTTTTCGAAGAATGTTGAGTAACCATCGATATTTGAAAAATTGTGGACGTAACTGAATGTGCATAGACAGTGAAAACTGCACGTGGGTGTTGCCATTTTTCATCGAGATTTATTATACTGTATGTATGAATAAATAGACATAGCACAAAGTCGAGCAGAAAATCCTAAACGAATTTATCGTCGAGGCTCTTGGATGACGTAACCAACTGTCGGAGTCGTACAATCTCGGAAATTTGTGAGAGACGGACATCAAGAAAATATCACCGAGAGACACTCGGCAATTTTTTCGCGGACGATGATGTCATTGCATATTTTTCACAATTGTCTCGACATCTCGAAACCATTTATTAGACACAATATCGTCATCCACTGAGCCGTAGTAAATCTCGTTACTTTGTTAACTCTCGAAAAATGTTTGGCTATTTCAGCCTCGCTATAGCATATAGTCGTGGGTGGCACGTTAACGAGTAAACAATAAGAAATACACGCGACACTGGAAGTACTCGCACTCCCATCAAATTCCATGTTGAGCCACGAGTTCGGTGATAAACGTTTGATCGATCGTAAAAGCCGAGCAATTTATTTATAATGTCGTTAGCCGAAAAAAATTATTCTCAATGGAAATGATAAAAACATCGGCTTTTGAATAAACTCGTATGGAAAGTTCACGCAATTATTTATTCAAATAAGAGAAGTTTTTTTGCGCACTCATATTTCAATTCATGTACGTTATAAGTATGTCAATTTGCTTTATATTATAGTATATAAATATTATTATAAACCTTTTTTTGGATCCATTTTATGAAATATTAGTAAGAAAATAGTTACGTCTAGGTACAAATGTAAATACGTAACTAACCTGGAAAACGTTTCGGATATGCCATAAACAGTATTTCCATCTAGGACACCTGTCAGAAGATTGAATGGCACACGTGATCCAAGACGACATCCGGGCCTGACTCCTGGAAAAGCTCTCACGAAATCCATGCATTTTACTCCGAAAAGTCTATAGAAATAATCATCTTCGGGAATTCTTATCTCGTTGCAGTACGGATTTTTTTCATGAGGCAAACGATTGCAGCATTCTTCTGGATCATTCCTGTTCATAGCATCTAACAACACCAATAAATAATGCGTCTTCTTACATATCACGACACATGAACTTTCGTAAATAAATATCAGGAGAGTTTATAAAAAATCATCATTGGAATTCACAATCAAACAAATTTACAAGCGCGGCGATTAAAAAACGTATTTAATTTTTTTCGTATTTTAATATTATAGTTATAGTATTCTATTTTCTTTATTATTACTAAACGATGTCTTTTCAATAACATTATTCAAGACTCGGAAATTTATTCGCACCCATCTATATATCACTTTGTTCTCCGCATATTCTATCTTATTATTATAGTGGCACAAAATGACTACTGAATATCAAAGACATGCCCGCCTGATGACATGCAATAATATATTTTTCGTCTTCATCAGCTATTTTATGTGGTTTTTACATAAACATACCAAGTGGAGTCCCAGTTAAAGTGTAATCGTGATCCATAAACTGCCCCCAAGCAATGACCATAACGGTACCAGCATGATCGTGAAAACCCTCGTCAGGATGCATAGTTCGCGACACGATTCGCGCTAGTGGCAATTGCCCACCGGTCACAGATATCCTCGGTGCAGAAAGACCATCAGGAAACGCAGGGCTGAGTAACCTGAGTAAAAAAAATCAAGCGTTTATTATTTTACATTAAAAAAAACCTTAACCCATGAAGGCCGAGAAACGAGTGATTTTTTCTCTAACTTCGAGCGGTATTCTCAAAAGAATTGACGCGAAATTCCTGAATGAGAACTACGTTTCCTTATAGGATCAGGTGTGCCCTTTCGATTGGATTTGTCAAAATTTCATTTTGACGCTACAGAAAAATTGAACATTTTTTTCATTTTTTTTTGTCGGATAATTCCGATATGCAAATCGAGTTCTAACCATGCACGTTGGTGCACGTTAGAAAAGTATTGGAAACAAAATTCCCGAAGCATATACACCCCAAAACCTTTTCAAAGTAGCGGATTTTGCATAAAATTCTGCAACAGAGAAGTCTTTCCTGAGTCGTTCGCTAAATATCAGTAAAGGGCGTATTTTTCTCCATTGAAAATTGATTCCTCAGAGATAACGCATCTAAGGTGAAAATTCACCGAAATACTTTAATTTGTAAATTATACGTACAATATAACAGTATTTTTTTCATTTATGAATTTTGATTTTTCCCAATTATATCCGCCATATTGCGTCCGCCATCTTGATTTTGGGAAATCTGTCACTAGATTTAGACTTAGAAGACATCGATATACGGGACTGCGTCCATAAATGCTTGCTGCACGACGGTTACAACGAGTACATATGAAAAAATCAACAATTTCTTTGGTTTTCGAGCCACCATATTGAATCCGTCATCTTTGAAGTTACCGAATTCGTTAGTGCATGCTCGATAGGTCACTATTAATTGGAAAAATCAATTTTTAATGCAGAAAAATATGCACTTTACTGATTTTCAGCTAAAGATTCAGGAATGACCTGTCTTTTACAGAATTTTATGCAAACCTGCCAGTTTGAAAAGGTTTTGGGGCGAATATGCTTCGGGAATTTTTTTTTCTAATACTTTAACTCTAACGTGCAACAACGTGCATGGCTAGAACCCAATTTGCATATCGGAATCATCCGAAAAAAAAAAAATGAAAAAAAATGTTCAATTTTTCACTACTCTTTGGTGTAAGATCCGCCATATTTATTTTCTACAGTGTCAAAATAAAATGTTGTCAATTTTGCGTCAAGGCTATTTAGGATAACGCTCGAAGTTAGAAAAAAATGTCAATCAAAGAGAGACTCCGTTTTGTCCAGAGAAAAAAATATCATGGAACGATACAGGTGAACAAAGATTGATGCAACACAAGGAATCACCTCGCGGTGTCCAGATCAAACCTTGTAATTTCCACGGTTTAAATTAAAACTACTTTTTTATCCATTTTGTTTGATTTTTTTATATTTTTTTAATATCCATTTTGCATGCATATTTCTCCGGATGCATAAAACGCAACATTTTATTTTTTGCAATGCTTTAGCATTTTCTTTGTTTTGACACATTCCCGAATATTGAAACTGTGACAGTTTTGTAAGCACGTAGTTTTTGCTGCTGCATGAGGAAACGGAACACGATAAACTACACGCCCTTTTACACAAAAAAGATTGCTTTCACCATATTTTCTCCAACAGCCAACTGTTGCACGCGTGCCCAGATCTAGGTCATCGGCGAAAGTAAAAAAGCCTCTCTCGTTTTTCGAGGTACAAGAGCAAAGAGAAACAAAGATAGAGAATAAAAGCAAGATGTACGAGAGAACTGCAGAACAATCTGGTGAGAGTACAACTACGATCTCTTGCACTCTCTTGTACCGTTGACTCGTGAATATTCATTACCTCTGTGTACGTGCAAAATAACTGGAGCTATTACTCTTATTTTCAATACCTACCTCGATTTACAAATGAAAAACAAAACACGTTACAAACTTACGAGACCATTGCCATTTATGAGAATATTGATAATTGACTTTAGTTGATTTTGTTATGCGAACATGTATGAAAAGATTATACTTTTTTTTATTGAATTTATGACCGAATTTTATTGGAATTTGGTGACACACAAAATAAACAGTTAATGGTGAGTAACAATATGTGTTTATCCGGGAAACAAATATAATTCAATATTTCTGACTAGGATGGTAATTTATTGCAATGAAAAATATCCTATGAGAAAAAGGAAGGAAAATAATTTAAAAAATTACATTCAATTAACACCATAATAATGACGAAAGTGGTAGCGACTATCCGTGGCCACCTGTTCTCCTTTCCCACGAAAAATATGCCAATATTTACAATACAGCCGAAGCTTGGTACTGTATTCAATACCAACCATATATACGCTCCAGTATTGGCCCGAGTATGGGCCGATAGTTTGACATTAATCGGCAAAGTTATGAAGTCTATGTACTTGCTTTATAATACAAGATTTGCGATTATTTTGCGACTTTTTTTTATGGAGATGGAATTTTCGGGAATACATTGTGAATGTGAATGTACTTGTCTGAAATTATGCACACCATTTTTTGTGTTTTTACGGTTATTTCACAACTTTTTGCGAAGATTGTTGGTATGATTTAGAGGTATTTCGAAAATGTCCTATAAACTATCTAAATACTATCATGTGTGAAAACCATTACAGTATTTGTTGCGATAAAAAATAGCATTTCCGTCATTGACATTGACATTTCTATCTTTTCATCGTGTCATTTATCATATAATTGAGTGACGATTGCTAAAAACGTTGATTAAAAAAAGCGCCGAAAGATCAAAATCAGTAGCATCATTAATTAAGATAGCCAGAGTATGCCTAGAGCAAGAGTTTTTCTGTTTTTTTGCAAACGTTAGAAAAAATAAAATAATAAACATTTCTGCATTCAGAATTCTTTTAACATACAGGGTATTCGAAAAGTGTGAGACCCTCGAACCTCGAACTTGGAGAACTCGACCTCGATAGTTATGTGGAGGTCGAATCGAATTGTTCAATGGAACTGCCTATTTTGTATTCCGGATTTGAAAAGAGCGGAAAATTGTACGCTCAGTAATATTATTGCGGTATTTTTTTAAAGTGGCCTCCAAGGATCATTCGTAGTTCAAATATTTATATCCAAGTGGATATCTTACCTTATGTGGCCGGATCTGAGACCGATTTTGCCTTTCGTGGCCGGATGTGTCCTGAAACTATACCATAAGGTCACCGGAAATTGATGACTTCTACCACTTTTTTTCCGGCCATTTTACACGAACCATCTTCAACGGCTCATTTTGTGGCTGTCAAATATTATACCTACGAATGGTCCCTGGAGGTCATTTTTAACCATTACAACAACATAATGGTATATTTTCACAACACGTTCAGCCACTGAAGACAGACTTGGTTGTAGATCTGGCCAATCGAGGCTAGATATCGAATTGGGTATAAATATTTGACCTTCAAAAGATCCCTGGGTGTTGAGGATACGAAAGTATTGTTCTTTGTCCTTGTGTCTAAGGATTTTAAGTTATATTCTTGTTATATTTGTCCATTTAGTCTCCATGTTATAGTTTGATGAACACTTTTTATTTTAATTGCCTTCATGCTCAAAGGGAATATCAGTTCTTGTATTTGTTCGGGTTATAAAAAATACCCAACGTTGTAAACTTCACCAAACTATCGTAGATTTCATACTATAGTATTGAATTAGTGCTACAAAGATACATACGACGTGTCAAAGTTTTTCCCGACTTATAGAAATTGAAAAAATTTCAACCATATTCACAGCACTGGGGGTCTCTTTTACAAATTACGACAAAAACATTTCTAAGCGCAGAATTACCCGCTCTTCCCAAATCCGGAATACAAATGGGGGTCCCATTTAAAAATTTCGATTCGAACTCTAAATAACCCTCATGACCTCGAATTCAAGGTCAAATTCAAGTTCATCACAAAGTAGAACTCTACGCCCCCTGGAACTTTTATTTCGGTTATTTGAATGAAATTCTGGAAATATAAAAAAAACAAGCTATTAGCGTATAGAGAGTCGCAGTAACAATACGATGAGATATCGGTCGGTAAGACAGTAAATGTACTTGTCTCGAGACGCTGCCGCGACTCATAATTATGGTGATTATCCAGGTAATATACGAAATTATATACGATAACTAACAAAATTATTTTTTATTAATTTAAATAATTTAAATAATTTCATGGAAATTATAATCGAAATTAATAAAAACAATCAATTGGTGTTATCCTTCGTGGCTCATACGTAATTTTTCTGAAATATTTCCCAAATAGTCAGTAGCGACCTCTGTCGTGCTGTACTCGCCCATTTGGACCGCCGTTCATCGTTTGTACGACTTTTCATGAGTTGTTATACTTATATACTAATTTCGTTAGTGGATCACCATGCAATTATCTTATTCGAGGCTTCTATAAGAACATATGAGGCATTCCACACTAAATCGGATAGTACATCGCATTTGCATCTCCAAGTTTATTGAACATTTTTACGTTTGAGTACTGGTTGAAAATAGCCTCCATGATCTTTTTCCGTTATTTTCAATAAAGTATGAACCGACCGATTTTTTTCAAAATTTTTTGTAAAGACAAAAACCCTCCATTCAACGCTCCAGTCCATTCAACAAATTTTAAGTCTGGTCCGGTAACGGGAAAACAAAGGGATCTATTTTTTATTATTTTTTTTAATTCCGATGTTTTTTATTTTTTGTCTTGATAATCGATAATAATTATTAATTCATACCCAGCAATAATAGTTATTTTTAGTATCCTAGATAAAAAATTCTTTTCAATTATGTAGTAAACGACGATTAATAGTTTTTATTTGAAGATACGACAATATATCATTAATGTATTAAATATTATTTCTTTATTATTTAAACAATCTTAATTTATGTTTCGCGAACATAATAGTTACACTATTTTTTAACCCGATCAGGTTATCGCTTTTTTGGCACCTCTGCCGGTTATCGTGGGTCGCTGAAGACCCGGGGCATGTTACAGTACGCAATTTGCAATGAAAAATTCTGATAAAATTCCTGAGTACTCTTGAATACTTCTACTTTAAGAGAATACCATGGAGATTGCAAAAAAATTCAGACAAATATTTTATTTTTCGTCATAAATGCAACCACCTCCCAACAATACAGAAAATCAACAGGCTTTGAAGAAAATTGGCTTGAGTCTCCAGCGAAACTCGATAACCGAATCCGGTTAAACATAATTTCCCTTTAATCCTTTTGTAACAACAAAAACTATTGATAGTAGCTCCCATGCATAACAATTGTTTTTCAGCTAATGCCCAAATCGAAAGAAGATTAAAAAATTGAACAAAAATAGAACCCATATTTTTACCATTATCGGACTACGCTTAAAATTTCTTAAATGGACAATAGTTTTTTTCAAACAATTTTGAAAAAATCGATCGGTACAAAAATGTCCAATTTGGCCCATTAATATCTCCTCAACGGTTTGACGAAAAATATTGAAAAAAATCATAGAGGCTATAAGTATATTACCAACCAGTACTCTGACGTAAAAAAATTTCAAAAAAATCGGTGATGCAAATGCAAAACGGTTTCCGAGTTGGTGTGAAATGCCTCATATGTACTAATACTACACTAATACTGTGATATATTAAAAAGAATCTCTGCATACAATCACGTTCAATGCAATGGCACATATCTAAAAATGATTGTATAGAGGTATAGGTATTATTAAATACTGGATAGAAAAATCGTATATGTATCTGTAGAAGTGACAGGAAACTTAATCGCATTATTTTGTTACAATGCAAGTAGATTGTTCTCGAAGGCTTCGGTAAATGGAAGTGTGACGTCCGTCGAAACTCCGTATTTCTTTTTTTTTCTCTCTTCGAGAATTTCTTTAGATATCGTTACAAGAGCACACAAAACGTCTAGATTCTTATAAACATTTTCTATATGTAAACTTCCCACGAGTCTGTTTTTCTCAAAAAAACACACGTGTTCAAAAAAATATCAACGGACCGAAAGCGGAAACGCATGAAGATTAGAAAATGCATTCCGACGAAAGGGAGTGATACGAGATGCCGCAACCTTTCGAGGACCACTTATCTGGCGACTCGTAGACGCCATGGGGAGATAGGGAACATGAACATTTTTTTAAGTACCAAAATTCCAAGAAAACCAAATCTCAAATATTTCCACGATCATCAAACTTTATACAGCTGCTCTTCAAACGAAACACTGTTCAAATATTCTCAACATCGAAATATTTTTCTTTTAACAGTAAACAACTTAAACAGACAAATGAAATCTAAATGTTAAAGTAAATAAATTAATAATTGATAAATAATAATGAGGAAACAAAATAACAATGAAAATAATAGATAATTCATTTGGAATAATTATAACAATTGAAACGGACGACACGAAAAGAAAAGATATGTAACACTATTAAATAAGTTTGTCATTAAGAGACATATGAAGTAAATTGCAAAGAAAATGCTAATATGTTTAAAATAACAATATGCGATTTAACAAACATTGAATAACATTATAAATAAAATATTGTATTCGATAATACGCATAAGACGTAAGTTGTGGAGGGAAGATGGGCCTTCCCAAAGCAACATCTTTGTCCGTCAGGGAGGGGCGAAACCCACCTACGCGACAAAGATAGGATAACCTATGTGGAGGGGAGTGTGCGCTCCCGAAGCATCAGGCCCTTTAGTTTAAGAAAAGGGAAAATCAAGATGAAAATGGACCATCATTGGTTGAACCTTTCTACGACTTAAAATTTCGGAACGCCTATAAACCGAAATGATAAAAAGACGCGCAGAAGGAAAATCAAAGCAGAAAGGCAGAATAAGAATAAGAGTAAGAAAGGCAGAATAAGAGTAAGAGAAGTCAGAGTGGCAGAAGAGCCAGCAGAGAGTAAGAGAAGTCAGAGTGAAGAAGAATCAGAGTCAAAAGAAAAGTACAGAGTCCAAATAATAAAGAAGAGACCGAAAATAAATAAATTCAAAGAAATAAGAAAAGATTAAAGTAATAGAAAAATTGAAATTAATAGAGAAATTATTCAAAGTTTAAAGTTGAAACTGAAAAATATTAAGTCAAAGAAGAATTAAGAATTGTTGAAGTTATTTCGAGGAACTGCGAGGTCAACGAAGATTTACACCCTTTTGACTGAGCGATTTCGTTCTGCCGTCTTCATCGTTATCAAACTGTAAGTCCATGATTTGTTTTATTTGTAATATCTATAATTTGTTTTCTAAAATACAGACTCTTTTAGTCAGATAAAATCCAACACGACGTTTCCACATTTATTTGCACTCCTCAATTAAAGACCCCCATCCAGTCTATTGGCCGAGAGGCTAGGGCAAAAAGGGAACGACCATTTTTTCAAGGTTTCTTAACCTTAAGTGCGTCTTGACGTCACATTTCATTGTGAACTCGTCAGACCGACGTCACAGAAGGTCAACAGAAGAACTGCAAGACATTCGCGATATTTTGTACTGTTACGCTCGTACAAAAGTTTCAATTATATGGTACCAATTTATCGTTTTTATCCAAATTCTGTTCTGATTATATTAGGTGATTTCGCATGATTTCGATTATTCTTATTTCTGTGTATGCATTTGAGCAAACATCGTCAATAGCTAATCAATTTATAGGTATAATTTAAATTTAAATGCTTTTCATTTATTTTTTAATATCATCCAGTAAAGTTGTCGACTGCCTCAAAGCAGGAATCTCGCTGCTTGGGGTAATTTTTTGAATGATAGAATTAAAAGTTTAATGTAATAATATTGGAATCGAGCGAACATTTTTTTTAACAAAACAAAGAAATATTTTCTGTTTCGCATGGATATCATGCCAGCAAATGTAATAATAAGATATTGATATAATTCAGTTTCAGTTTCTTGCGATAATTGCCGATTGAAATTCAAGTTTTCGATTATGAGTTCAACAGGTTTTTCAGGCCAACTCAATCCTTATCCTATACCTCAACTTTCTATTGTATATAATGGCCGCTTAAACACGCTAGACACAATCTTCAGCGAGAAATGTCTCGTAGATCTTTTCGTGACGATAACTATCAAAGGTAATGACAAATTAGCCCGAGGTGTTACAATTTTTCACTCTGATTGATTTGAGACTATCTCTAAATTATGAACAAGATTTCACGAAATGTTTTCGTCGATAAGTCGATAAGTAGCCAATAATTGAGATGAAGCTTTTCGTTACGATGAATTGGGTAATTTTTCAAATGAGTCCGAAATAGATGTAATGAAAACAATGTAAGCAATAGTTTACCTTGTGAATGGTGATAAAGTTGAACCCCATGTAGGATTTTCCAAATTTGTGCAGAGGCCATCGTAACGACGATATTTGCCCGCACGACATTCAACGTTGCTTAAAAACGTAGGGCAGACTTGTCGAATAAGGGTTTTGGACGTGTCAAGCCTCGGCAAGCTATTCTGAATTTCTTCGTACGTTAAGCCATACCTGAATTAAAAAATTCATTTCTCCCTATTCTCATACTTTTCGCATTGATTGTGCAGTCGTGATTAGAAAAGAAAGACAAATTCAAAACTCATATTGAGATAGTAGTAAACGGCCGTCCAATATCTAAATAAATGAAATCTTTAGGTTGGAACGAAAGAAAATATGTTTATTGTATTTTTTTTTTCACTCAAATCGTTTAATGAAGGTTGAAATTATTCAGAGAATGTCGAGTACGATTGATTCGAACGACGCAAACAACCTAAATAATTGAATATACAGCGCATAATTGATTTCAAAAATAAAATACGTACTATTTTTGAAAAACTATTGTCGGCAGAAGAGAAAAAATGACCAAGTACTCACGCTTGAGCAAGGGTAGTTGAGATATCTAGAAGCAATTCACCGACCGTCGCCAAATCCTCTGGTCTCCACACGTCACTGCGTGGTTTAGCAACATCTACATAAAAGAAAGCCAAGACGACATTGTCATCACATAAGCATAATCGAAATTATGCAAAATCTCCTGACACAATCGGAACGAATTTTAGATAAAAACGAGCAATTTGTTATACTCACGAACTCGCTTTCGGGCCTCGATGTAAGCTCGATTTACGGCGTCGTAAGTGATGCATGTGTGCGAACCGGCAGAAGGTGAGCTGCCAACGAGCATAAAGAAATGCCGATCAGGTATGAGAAGTGAAAAAAAAAAAATCTATATATTTGCGTTTTCACTCTCCCCGGAGCGAAGGGAAAGGCGGTGTATATTATGTGATGCATATACAAGAGCTCAAAGAATTTTGCCGAGTTTCAACGGATTCCGTGCATTTCTGTAGTGTGCTAAAGACTGCATATACATATGTATACGTATGTTGTTTTACAAGTTATGCGCATGGCGCATGTACATATAACAATAATACGTACGAGAACCGTGGAACTCAAGTGGATTAAGCATATTAACGTCATATATTTTTTCTAAGACGATATCTTTGTAAAGTCTTCACCTCTGGAGCGACTTTCACGCACTCTCGTCAAGCAAGGCCAAGATGACTAAGTGGAGAATTATACGAAACTGGTGTAAAATGTAACACACGGATATTCCGCACCGTGTCTAAGTCATTTGAATCGGTCGCGACCATTCTCTCTTCATATTTCTATTTCTCTCGGGCTATCAAGAATCTTTCGTCGGAAACAAAATCGATGTGTGGAGCGTATCTGGTATTAAGACATACATGAGGGCTCTGTCAAGGCGATGGATCACACGCTTCGTCCGCTTCGGAATTTCGAAATCTATTTTCTTCAAAAAAGCTCAAGTAATCACGATTGAATTTATTTAGCTTACGCACAGTTGTGGCAAAAAGTAGCTCAGTCCGACTATAGTTAGAAATCTTCACAGTTTTAGAGAAAATACATTTCGCGTTTGACATGCAGATATCTCTCGCGCACTCGCGGCGAATTTCGGGGTGTCACACTTCGCCTCAACATCAGCGACCACTTTTAGCAGTCTCCATATCTTCATTAATAATAATCGCGACATTCGAAAATGAATTTCAACTATTTTGCTTTTTTTTTGTAATGATTTTCGAATGATTTTATAATTATCTAGATTGGCATTTCGACATATTTAAAGAGCTTCGAAGTTTACAAAAAAATTTGTTTTTATTTACAATTGATAGAGGCTTGGACCATACTTGATGCTCTCTTCTTATCTTTATTCAGTAAAAAATAAAGATCTCATGTCTATTTTTTACAGTATTTTCCGTACAAAAAAAATTCACGTGCAAATTTTACCCGAGCATGAATTCTATCGCGCTCGAGTATATGTATATATTTCACAACTTACAACTTACAATTAATTATCTTTTCATCAATATACGAAGGGATTTTTTAAGTAATTTCAAAAGTATGTTTTACTTATTATACTTATATGTTTCGTAGTATGTTGTGTTGTTAAAAAAACCGTGTTAATTGCGAAATTGCGAAATTGCGAAAAAAATATAAACAAATTCTGTTTCTCTGTTTTCCTGCGATTTGCCTTTGTTTCCATAATAGAATTAATGTATTCAAATTTCAATTATTATAAAAATAAAGTTAAATTGGGGAAATTAAAAAAAAAATGTTAATTAAAAAAAAATTACAAAGAAAAGTCGGCCTACTTTTCAGCATTAAATTCGTTGTGAATCAGAGCTTTTTATTAAACAAAATAAAATATTTAAAAAAAGCGAACTTAAAAAACTTAATAGTTTTCTCTGAAGAACTGAAAAATTTCATAGAATATGAGTATAAATATTTTCTTCACCTCTCGATTAGTCTGTTTCGAAAAATTTATGAGCGTTTGAAAAAAAGCAAGTACAGAAGCATTTTTTTTCAATTCACAACTTTTTTCGGTTGAGTAAAAAAATTTGAAAAAATTCGTAGAAACGTTTTTAGCAGGATTCCAAAACATGTCAAAATTTCAACAGGATAAAAAGTGGTCGGGTGAAAAAATGATCGATTTGGCGAGGAATGCTCCATATATTTGTAAAGCGTCATTCCTATGGAAGACTATTAATTTTCACTTTCATTCTGCGACGAAACTTTAGTCACGAGACACAAGTTATCTAAAAAGCTGCTAGAAAGTCATCCGAGACTCGTCTACTCTATTGGCCAAGAGTTCGATTACAACGACAACTAAATATCGTCATACCTGACTGAACATCGTACCTGCGACATGTCCACTCTAGTCCACACCAAATATGCCATCTTATAACGTTCAACAACACTTTTATCGTACAGCGTAATTTTTATGTTTCAAGGACGTCATATTGTTACATATTTTTATGAAAAGAATGCGAGGAAAGTTAATTTTTTCCTAAACAAATGGAAATACGCGCGATTTCTTTATTGCATAAATAAATGTCTCCTATTTGAAAAGAATAAATGCGAAAATTCCCTTGTCTATGATCTTGGGCGGGCAAAAATCTTTCCCTAATAATACCTGAAAAATTTGGTAAATAATTATCGATGCCGTACTTGAAATGAAAAAAATTACAAACGTTATTTTTATGTCCAAGACACCTATCTAAAAGGACTCATAAGAACAAAATGGCCCTGCGAAAAATAATTACAAATATTGTTAAAAAAACATTGGCTTCGATAAGTAATTGAATAATTTCGTTAGATCTAAATGAAACACGATTATCACGAAACTCAAAAAAAATATACATGGAATACGATATCTTGCGTACAAATCATAAATAAAAAATGATGATTTCACATGTTTTGTTCTCATCCACAATCCTCGTGACTTTTCATACGTGTATTAAAAATATACATATATTCGTAGATGTGTAAAAGTACGTATAGTTACTCGAGATCGATAGAGACAAGAAGTTAAGAAATGTTTAGCGGCTATCCAGGATAATTTGTGAGCTTCGGTGACTGCAATCGCTGCCGAAACTCTCTTTACAAGCGTGATGGATCATGCTCTGTGACTCGAGACCAACCAACGTTTATTTAAGCATCGCTTCGCTCTCTTCGTCATGTGGTGCAAGAAAACGTGTATGAGTGGAGCATTGATCTTACCGCCAAGGTGTATTTCATACTGCTATAATCTTCTTTGTGTATCATTCATCGCAATCATAAACGATCTCGATAAACTTTTGGTCCTATATAACAATGGTGCGCGTTAAAGAGGGATCATTTTCATTAATTCATCATAATTATTTTCAACGAAACTATAAAAGTTTCATCCATTTTATTTGAGCGACAGTATTGAATAAATGAGCTAAATTTAAAAAAATTATAAACATATTTTCCAAATTTAAGGATAATTTCATGAAGATATGCCCATTTTCTTCGTTCAAGCCCATGCAATTCTAAAAAGAACACAACTATGAGCCTGACCATAACTGTCCGGTAGTTTTTTATTGGAATAACAAATATATTTATTTAATTTCAAGAAATTCTCAAACTCGTAATTCAATAATTTGATGATCACAATATTTAGGTGGGCCAGCATCGCATTCGCAATGAACACGTCGTCTACCATCGGAATCGGTAAAGGCGGTATTATCGTATACGAATGTAACAACATCGAGCGTACGGACTTTACGATTGATGCACGCTTGATAAAAAATAAGAGAAAAGATCGGCACGACGAAAAAACGAGATTAAAAATGAAAGTCAGAGTTTCATGGTCGTAATAACGAGTCATATTATCGTCGTATATAGTATATGCTAGATCGATCAGAGATTATTATTTTTTTCATAACCGTTACATACATATGGTACATTTGCAAATTGGCTCAAAGATGAAGGTTTAACAATAACGAAACAAAAAAATTGAAAAAAAAACAATAGAAATTCGAGAATAAACTTATCTTAGTTTTCTTTTTTCAGATAATTCTTATGTCTGATACATTCTCATTCTCAATACTATACGCATCGCGTATTACACAAAACCCGTTGAAAAATCCAAATAATTTGCCTTTAGCGTATTTCAATACGTATATGTATACAAAGAATTTGAGGTTCGATTGCAGGAAAAAAAACGTATATAGCCCAGATCCGTATAGGCGCGGTTCAAAAATCGAACAGGGCGTTTATCGCCTTGGTCCGGACAACGACGATGTTGATGACGACGCTTTCACCGACGCACCACCGTGGAGAGTGCGCGATCAAGGGGTTTCAGATCCCGTTCGCATTATTATAACGGCGCACAGCTCCAATTCCGTACCATTATATCTTCGCCCCAGGCTTCTTCGTACTGTTTTTTTTTAACTGTTTTTTTTCTCCGCCGACATCGAACCACGCGCCGCGTTCGAGAGGGACTAATTAATTCCACGACAACGACGACGCCTCGGGCTGTAAACGCGCCCCTCCAAAATGCTCGTGAATTTCTACGATTTTGAACAGACACGGGGCGTAATCGACGAGTTTTCGCACGATTTAGATTAGATTTACGCGAAAATATACTTCATTTATACATTGAGGTGCTAACTATGTGTAAGGAAAAATGACGCAACTCACATCACATGACTCGCTAAATTGTTCCCTGATTATATGCCATTTATTCTGCATTCAACGTACGTTAAAGCGCTATCGACGATGCAATACTTTCGTACTGGTGCTAATAAATTCCATACACCGGGTGTCTTGCGAACATTTAATATATCTTACTATGATCCTCAAGTTAACGTTATTGTCATGAAGTATGACCGTATGGATTTTTTTTAAATCAGATGTTTGATTTCCACTGAGAATTAGATGAAATATATCAATATAAGTTTCCGATAACGTAAGATAAGCTTCCGTTACAAGCCTTGTATATGACGAGATAACGTTTTTGACTAAATCAAGCAATTTTAACCTGGACGATTCCCATTGATTACATTTTTTATAAATCCTCATATGATCATTGTTTGCCGATACCATGTCCTTCAGCATTGAACATACGTTAAACCGCGATCGACGTTGCAATACTTTCTTTCCCACAGTAATACATTCAATACACCAGGTAACTTGCGAAAATTTCATAAATGTAATCTTCAATTTAGCACTATCAATGAAGGAAAAACATTTGGATTAAAAACAATCAGATCTTCGTTTTTCTCATGAGTACATATTTGATAAAATACATCAATACGTTCATAAAAACGTATATGATAAGCTTTCGTTATAAAAAAAAGATGAATCCAAACACGCGATAAAAGTATTAGAAAATAACAGATGAGTGTTATTTCCTAGAATGATCGAAGTTTGAAGGTTAATTGTACTCGTTTTTCAAAATGATATACCTGAAGTTATTCCGCCAGAAAGTTTGCTCAGGCCACCGTGTATATACATGTAAGGATTAAGTATTCCATAATCATTGAAGAAACGATAGATAGAAGGAAATTTTTATGCCGTAAATATTATATTGGTTCGAGTGTGCGGTCCAACGTGCTATCGTAGTTGCGGTCGAAGCCGGTAATCTGTGGTTGTTTTCTCGCGGCACATTGTTAAACGTATCCGTGTACAAGGATAACGTCGAACGGAGTCTGTATACGATTAGTATACGGTTCAAAGCAGCCCCCGCAATGGCGTCATGCGGATCCAGAACCGATGCAAACGGTATCCAGATTTCTCATCGCTCTCGCTTTCTCGAGAATAGAATTCTCTGGGTTACTCGACTATGAGCAAACCAGTCGTTACGGTGCTTATGCCAGGCAGATATTCGGTTTTTTTTTCACTCTCGTCGCTCATTCGTTTTCAATGCGTATTTTTTCTATCGTTATATTCGATATCCTCAGACTTCGTGTTAAACAAATTTCCAAATTTATCTTTTTCCTTTCCAACAATGATTGTTCTTAATTGACATTTTGGTGTAAAGTTACTTTTTAAAATGACGCAGCAAATACTCAATTCTATATGCAATCTTTTTTTTAATACTTACCCACTTCCGCGTAATAAATTGTACGTATAGTCGTAAGCGCTGCTTCGTCCCGGGCCATCGAGAACAAGGGCGCACTCTTCACTCATCGAATAATTATCCAATGACTCGTACTGAAGAGCCGTGCAGCCGAAATCATCGTTCCTTCCTTTCAATCCAAAAAGTGTCAGAATAACGACCAATTGTGTTTTCAAATTTATTGATCTGAAACATAATATACGATTAAATTGATTATTGTAGTATTACAAACGACGGAATTCGAGCAGCAAAGGTATCACGGATCTCCAGGAGTACGATCACCCTGCGCTCGCGTTTTATCGCTGGCGTCTGATAAAATGTATTATTATCATTCACGCCAATACGAGATCAATTTGGATTTACACGAGAGGCTTCAATTGTAAAATAACGAAGTGCTCTGTGCCAAATCCTATATAGCAATAATGAATACATTTACACACTTACTCGCGTCTTTTTTGTTTGATCTAATTGTCATTTTGTTTAAATTGCTACTGAAATCATTCTCCGACTGTTCAATGATATTATAATATATAAAACAATGAAAATACGATAAAATTTATACTCATATAATAATAACTTAGTTAAATAGATGTAGAATTTTTGTTTAATTTGGAAGAATTTTATCGTGCATTAATGCACAAAATGTTGATGACGCTATTGAATGTGACACAATTATTGAGTGGCTAGTAGATGGGAAGCTGGATACGTTATTTTTCAAATAATAAAATGATAACACACCGTTGAGCGTGGTCCATTAAAAAATGAAATGAAAATTCATGTTAGCGATCACATTGAATGGTTTCAGTCGGTGGTTTTATTAAATAAATAACTAAAATATAATGCCGACAAGTTGTTACCCTCGACTACGCCCCCGTGGAATTCGTATATGTTTTTATCTGATCATACTTGCGCTTGCGGAATATATAAAAAGACGGCAAAGAATTGATATTTAAAAAAAATCATCGCAAAGAAACGTACTAAAAGATGAAAGCATTAAACTACTTTTGTAATACCTTAGGGATCCATAATTTTAGACAATTCCGACCTATTCTGACACGTAAATACTTGATTAAAGTGACAGTCGTACAAGGGAGTAGATTTCATGCGAACGGTAAAAAATATTACCCAAATGTGTTTTGAACTTGTAAACTAATTATGAGTCATCAACCAATGTATGGTGATAATGCGGTTCGCCTTGTCCCGTCGCTCTCTACAGAGAGCTGTATTGCCTTTTAGAATGTTTACCTCTTTGGCGTGTCTGCTCTCGAAATATTATCGTTTTATAGAAGAAAATTTATAGTAATTCAATAAAAAAGTAAAAAATGTACACCAAGTAATTAAAATAATAGCTTTCTCTAAAAAGTATTTTTTCAAATAATGTAAAAATTAAAAGTAACATTTCCCAGAAAAAATAAAATCAAACTTGGCGTGCATGGAACTATGCACGCTTTTTCTTAACTATGCACGCCAGGCTTGATTTTATTTTGTTTGATTTGTGAATTTTATTTTTCACACTATTTGGAAAAAAATGCTTTTATTTTTCACACTATTTGAAAGAAAATATTTTTTTAAAAAAGCTACTATCTTAATCACTTGGTGTACATTTTTTACTATTTAAAGTTTTAAATGTGGATTTCACTTTTTTTTAGGAAACCACCAAACTTAATCATATGAAACAAAATTTAAAAAAAGCTCAAAAAAGAATTTCTTCAACACTTGTGTCGATGGAACTGTTATCACAAAATCTTGTCGGTAGAGTGTTTTTTTAAACGTCTGTCCACAGAATTTTTATCGAAAAATGTTGTCGATCTAATTTTTCTCAAAACTTCTGTCAAAAGAATTTTTGCGCGAAAATCTCAACGATAGAGACTTTTTTCACTCACTGGATGGACCTGTATATATCTCATTTCATTTTTCTTTTCAATAAAGAAAACTTGGTCACTCGATGGACCGATGTATCTAACAAAACAAAGTTTGAAAATAATCGCTGTTAGATTCTGCTCAATGATTTTTGCTTCAATCGGACTGGAAAGCTTTCTTTTTTCATTTTTCGAAAGCGTTCAGCCGCGTTATACTTTGGAAGACTTATCTGAAAGCACGCCCGGTTGGACGAGAAACGAGCAGAGCACTAGAATATAAAGAATCAACGCGATCGAGTAACTAAATTGAAAGAAACAAAACCTCCACTTCCTATATTTATTTCGAAGAGATGATAGTCACTTTCTCCTGCTTATTTCTGTCAGTCCTCTGTCAGATTAATGAAACATCGAGTGCACTTTTTTTCGTATGCAGCGATCTCTCGATTTATTGTCGCAGTAGATCATTGCATCTAATTGCCATTTTCTGTGGTTTCCGGTAAAAGAAAAACCTCGAGAGAATAGGTTATATTTTATGTCGAACTGATATTTTCAATGGAAAAAAAAAGTTGTAGCGTTCTTGTCTTATCATATTTTCTGAGTAACACGTAATCTTGTTACGTGCTGTTAATCTAACGCCAGAAGAAAAATAAGCAATTGTCCAATAGTTTCATCATGAAAAGCCAACGCATAATTGTTGAGCGTGTCTGAAAAATGTTGTCAGAAAAAGATACATATGCTTATGGTATAATGCCACAGGAATTTTGTTCTATATGGTGTCGAAAAGAATGCAATTCTCTTACGGTTAAGCGGTTTTGCGGTTAACGAGCTAATGTATATGAATGAAGGAAAATGATTTTATGAAACTGTTTGGGCCTATACCGTAATAAACTTCAATAATTTTATTACCACATGCTTATCTTATCGCCGAACAACACGAGAATTATCGTATATACATGCGAATGTCATATCGATATACTATATAGTTTTATCGTAAGCTCTCACGAACCCGAATATTTTACGATGCGTTGATTTTTATTCGTAACAAAGTAAAAGTGCTTCCCCATGTACTGCAAAATTGTCAAGTCACCCTATCTAACATTTATTAACTAATTGTGATTTGAAAAACCGTGAATCTTGTACAGCAGATTACGGTGGGTACTATGCTATTCTAACTATTCTATCTAATAATATTATATTTTAATATTATAATATATAATTATATATATTATTATACATAATATATAATATAATATATAATATATAATTTTAATATTATATTTTGATTTACGCAAATAGGACTATAGGACTATAGGAAGATAGGACTATATATATAGTCCTATGTATAAAAAAAATTCTAAAGAATCCGTAGAAACGATAAAAATAGGGGTCACTGAACGTTCGAGGGAAATATTAACGGTAAAGTTTAAAAAACATTCCACGCGCAGCAAGGCATTTCGTTATATCACTGACGGTTTCAAAGGTAATGTTCGGGCAACATTTGTAAAGTGTACCATGTGATTTATGAATACCTTTCAATCTTGGTTTCTTTAGGTATAATAATTGCTTACATATCATTTTAATTAAGAAACAGTCTAAATTGCGAATTATGAACAAGTTCTCCACGCATGCGGCCACAAAGCAGGGTTCTCCGCGAAAGAACTAGCTTAATGCAAAATCATTGGTAAAAACAATGTACCAGTCTTGAACATTACGACTGAAGGATTTCATTGAAAATGAATAATTAGTTCAATATTTCATTAATGTTTCTAAGGGTTCTTCTCTAACTTCTCTAAGAGTTGAAATAGTCCCATACAAAACTATCTCTCTACTTTGGAACTCTACACTTGGAAAAAATTTCCGTGACTTTTTGCATCTTTGCACGGACGATTATGTCATTGTGATCGAATGTATATTTTTCTTTATCTCAAATTATTGGAACTTTGCAGAGAGCATAAGGAAAAAAAATTGGACGATCTGTCAAAGATATACGCGTGAATTTTTCTTGTTTTGTACTTCATGCGAAATACAGCAGATAAAAAATACGCTCGCGTGATACGTGAACAACTCGGCAAGCTGTAAGGTACTTTCACTCATTACTTACGGTTTTTAAGCCTTTGGTAAAGAATTCTGTTGTATAAAGAGATACGAATTTTTTTTTTAATTCCAGCTTTTATCTACTGGTGAAATGTACAAAATAATCGCATACACGTGGCTATTGAAATGATGATGTACGTGTTTCGAATCCACGTTTTTCTTTAAATAATTATACAAATTAGAAAGGTCTTGCCCACTATTTCTTTACATTCGCTATTCGTCTTCAACAAAACATGATCATAATCGTATTTAAAAAGAACATTGTACAAAAAATTGTTAGAAAAATTTCTATGCTCGCTTACAGGTAGATAATCTTTGAACGATGCACGGCAAAAATATGAACTTTACATCCAGAAAGAGGAGGAATTTCCCCTTCGAATACTTTAAAAAAATATTTTTTACCTTCTGTTACGGAGATACAGCTCTTCAAAAATTGATGAAAAAATGGTACTATCACAGGAGTACTTGTCATTTCTGTTCATAGTGTACACTGGGTACGTCTTCATTTTTTTAATAACACGAAAGTATCAACAATGAAAAAAAAGTGGTATTTCATCAGTTTCTTCAAATGTATGTTTTTAAATATTTTTTCCCGAAGAAAAGCCATGACATATTTGATCCTGGCAATGTCATAAGTCAATTCATTGTCTATTACGAAACAATACGGTCGTTTATGAATTTCCAAAGGAAACAACACAATGTTTGCAAAACAAAGTCATCTCTACAATATTGAACCTGAGCATTATGTCGTAACATATTTTCCGACTTGTCTGCTGAATCTGATATAAGATTATTAAACGATAGTGTATATCGATCTCATACTACCCGATAAAAATACCTTAACAATCGATTTAATGACGGGCGTTCAGAGACAACAACAATACACTCCTGCATGGAATTTCTAACGCGTCTGTTCCCTGGTTTGCGACTCTCGATATTATGGCAATTGGATACATTCCAGATTCTGCCTAATTGATTGTACCTGTGCTACAATCTACAAACTTTATTTCGTAAAACGGTCATGATTCGATAGTCGAGATGATGGCTTATCAATAAAAAAAATGTTACATACTTTTAAGGATGCACTGAAAGGGGATTGATTTTGCCAAAAGTAAGGAAATATCATTGACCGTTTATTATATTGAATTCTAAAAGATTTCTTTGTTTTCGAAATATTTCCAGTAGTAGGAATAAAACGCATTTTATTACCAGTGTAACAACAGTTATATAGTCTATTGCTATACAACTGGCTACTTACCTGATGCCTGATAGGAACATTACAACCAAAGTAACGATCTCTATACACGGGGGGGGGCTCTGCGAGGAAAGCGGATTAAGATATTACAAGGCCCTTAACTATTCCCATATGAAATCCATGTCAGCTAGTGATTCAGCATTTCATTTTATTTAAATGAAAATGTTTTATAGAAATTTAATTCTATCGAAAATTTAACATTCAAATGTATAGTATACTTAGTATACTAAGAAGAAAGGTCGATAAATTCAACAAAATATTAATCAATTCAATCTTATTTCGTAATAACGGGCGGAGAAAGATATATGCAATTGATTCAAATAATTAATTACATCGGTGTAGTTCGGTGGTGGCTATATAGTTCGGTGTAGGAGCCAGGGTATCAGACTTCAAATCAAATACAGGACATATTGTCCTCAATTTGTGAACAACAATTATCGTTGGTGTGCTCTATATCTTCTCCATGGTTCGTGGTCATTTGCAAGCGAGATCGTGACCATGCGCCGCGCAGCGGCCAACGCATGAACAACTCGCTGCTAATGCAATTTACGATTTAACAAATATTCAGGAGAGTTCAGCGCATAATTTGCTTGAACTAACGATGGGATCCTCCATAATCAATCATAGTTCTTGACCAAATTTTGTTGGGTTTTAGCACTTTTTTTTCCAACTGAAAAAAACTCCAATAAGTATAATTTTGAGGTTAAATAAACGTACATTTGGTTAAAAAAAACTACGAAACACACATTTTATGAAAATACATTTATATGCTACGATAGCAGGGAATCCATACTTTATCATGACAAGATTACTAATAAGTATATGCATGAAAATCCTCAAAGGGATGTCCACACGTATACCGTATATACCCTGCATGGAACTGATGAAATTTACTTTGCTTGGGTTTTCCACATACAGACATTACGAAGTCTCTATCAAGTAATTTGGATAATCCCTCGATAATCATATACAGTCCTCGTGCGAAATCAAGTTGCCCTGACAAAACTTTTAATCGGCACATTGCTTATTGCTAATTATCTTCTGCTTATTAGCCACCGGCAATAGGCCACCGACCGAGGTCCCCCGCATGGAAGTTTATATATGCAAAATATACGCAGAAAACATATGCGCCACATATTTATATCAATTCCATATAAAGTGCCAAATAGTTGGGTTTGCGTAATATACTACGCATATACGCACTCAATATATGGCCCAAATGTGTCCAATAGATGTTTTATTCCTCTCATATATCCACATGAGATATTCTACACAAACATCGTTCGCGAAACTTTTTTTCCACTGATCTTTCGCGCATATCTAATTGCAAAATGTAAGGTTAATGTAAAACCCTGTTCATGTTGTATAAGAAGAATGTCACAAAAATGAACTCGAAGTCTTCATCTTCAAATTCTCACGATGATGCATAGAGGAGACGACGAAAGAAAAAGCGAGTTACGACGCCCGGCAAGGACTGCACACACAAATATTGTTCGTGTATTACACGATTACGCAATCTATAATAATCGTAGGCTTAACGCAACACAGCAACAGAAATGCGTATATTACAACGGTTTATATCATTATGCCAAGTTGGAAAGTTTTGTAATTCAGAAACGAAAGTAGTTCTACTAATCAACCAACGGAATCGTAATTATTCATTCAATGGGAAGATTTCACGTTTTTACACTGCAGAACAAATGATGTTGATAAATTATGAACAACGAAGTTCTCGTGTGTGTTTTATCGGCGACCAGCCTAATTTTTCGAAAATGATTTTAAAGAATACTCCATCAATTACGATGATCAATATATATTTCATTGTTCAAGTCGTGGCAAATTATGCATTCTCAATCAATACGATATTAAAATTTATTTATCCTTTCGATTCCCCGGGTGTTATACAACGTCAATAGGCTACCGCAACTTTCATAAACTGAACACGCTGCGAAAGAAAAAGGCACGCGTCTCAGTCCGTGTTTCTAGATCATGAATATCCTCTCCCTGGTCTGAAGTATATGAAGTATATACTATTTCTGCTATATGATGCGGAACGACGGACGTCATGATAAGATTCATGATAGAGAGGCAAAATTAGAGTGAAGCGCTCGGATAATACTTTCACATGATCCTTTCACCTTTATTGAATAAATCTCTCCGGACGTGCCTAATCATCGGTCATTTATCGATCTAGACACATTGACTGAAAATAAAATGAAGTGTTGCATGAAAATCATGAAATTTTCATCTAATTTTTTAAGAACTCTTTGCTTTCAAAGATCTTTTGCAATTTTCATTCAGAATTATTTATCAATTTTACTATTGACTTTTCGACAGAAATGATTTTTCGGTACAAATATAGAGTTTTTGTGATAAACAGTCTTGAATTTTAATTTACACAATTCTGACTGTATTGTAACTAAATTTTCAAGAAACATTCGGAAAAAAATACCTCGTGGCTCATGTTGGCATTTTGGCATTTTTCATTTCATATATAAAAAATATGTGAAAAATATATTATAATCGAAGTAAACACACACCTACCGCGTTCATGGAGCATCTGATAGTAATTAGAAAAGATCTATAATAAAACTTCGAGAGAGTAATTATATTTGATTATATTTAATTATATTAGAACAAAAAATGGGATGTTCAAAAAAAATCTAACCTAATGACGGAAAATAAAATAAGGTTCAATTATAACAATGCGTGTGAATGATTAAAAATCAGCCTCAAAGCATTTCCATGAAGAAAAGGATCTTCATAAGGTAACCTATGGCCTTCCTTGAGGTGTAAGCTATGTGTCTTTGCCAAATTTTATTAATATCCATTTAATGGTTTTGCGGCAAAATTATATTTTATTATCTATAATTACAACTTGATAATCTCAATGTATTTATCCATCATATGGTCTTCGGGTCAATTTTGACCGAACGCTCGAAATTCATAATAATAAAATCACCACCAAAAGCTATTAATATACTAAATATCCACGAAAAAAAATACCACACATTTTTTTTACGTTCTATAAGTAAATACTTTGTCTAATAAAATGTTTATTTAAGGCATGGGGTCAAATTTAACCCGACTACCGATACCTTTACCGAATACCTTTTTTTTTATTGCGGAACATTCACGGAGTAATAATGTCGAAAACTGACGCGATCGTAATAATGAATTTGTCCTCCGAAAATCATTATCTCCAACAAAAACTATAAAACTATAATACCGACCCTAACGTATGAAACTAGAAATCAAATTTGATTCATCAATGAAAATCTTACCTCTGGACCATCGTACAGCCGCAAACCCCACGAACTTCGTGGATGTTCTACACGGATTTCTTCGAAAATCGAATCCAAACTCAATTATTGTCATAAACCGTGGATTAAACGCACGAAACGCGCGGGGGTAGGAAAGTAATTTCGAGAATAATGCAAACAATTATACATAAACAAAGAAAGAAAGAAACATATGAAACTAATTCACGCAACGAATAATACGAGAATACCGAAACTGAGGAAACAAGTCAAAAATAATCAGGCGTGAATGAATCGCCGATAAAACAGTCTCGTATCTAAGGTCACGATTCCAGCGGCTCTCGTGGCTGCTGGGTCGTTGGTAGCTCGATGGTTACTCGGCGACTCGTGGCTCTCCACTTCTTGCTCGACCGTTTGATCCAGACACTCTCCCTGCTCTTTCTCTTTTTTTCTCGTATAATCCCTAACTCGTGACTGGCCCAGATTTCTCACTCTCCTACTGTCCCTTTTTTCCTCTCACTCTTTGCTCAGACTATATGTTCTCACTTTTCACCGGACTTGTTGAAACCAACGTTTCCTATCACAGATTCAAAAAGTCCGTGTCCTGAACGAATTTATCTCTAATACTATTGTACAAATAATTGCAATATATACGGAAATGCAAACATTCGTGCCACTGAGTTGGAACACCCGGAAGTTGACTGAACATTAATGCCAAAACTAATCTCATGATAGCAAAAAGATTTATGAGATTTTGAACTTTGGGAAAATATTCTTCGTAATTTTCTTCTTCCTGCGAAGAATTTTTGCTCACAATACCTACACAATCTACCTTTTCTATTCGTCAAAACTTTCCTCATTAACGATATTCTGCTTTTCAAATTTTATTCAAACATTACTCATAATAAGAACGAATACGAACATTTAGTGCTCTTACCTTGTGAAAAAAATATATCATCAGCCACAGTAGAAAATTGGAAATGAATGCTTTCTTTACGAGAAAACTCGACGTCTAAATAATTATATTTATTTTTCTCATCAAAGTAGAAAACGAAGAAATGCTCACGGGTAGCCAGAAAAAGGGGAATAGTAATAAGTAATTAATCAACGTGGGAAGTCGAGTATTTACCATAAGAATAATAGGACGCATATGCGCTCAACCTTCGTCACTAGAGAATTAAAATAAGAAATCATGGTGTACAAGTGAATACATCAAATTTCATGATGAGCTAATTCGAACCATGAAAGGCATCATTTGGATGCATCACTCGAGAGACGTGTCTCAAGAATCCAGTGAACTGTTCTATCGATCGGCCAAGTCCATCATTATTTCGTCAGAAGATGTCTTGCTACTGAGATCAACTCGATTGCATTCTATGCTTGACATTACGTACTCCTGGACGATTTCAAGAATATACAAGAAAGAATCAGGTACGTGAAGTCGTAAAGTCGGTCTTGCAAAATTGCCTCGATCCATTCATCTGTCATATATTACAATCGGGGACAATCTTGAAATACGTGTCTGACAGCAATTTATATTCTGACGGGATATTAAAGATTGAAGAATATTAAAAAAAAAAAAAAAAGTTGGCCAAAAAATAAAAATTGAGAATTCGTCTTGTATTTCTTTTTGTAACATTTGAAATTTTACCCATAATTATGTGATGAAGGCTAAAGGCACACACTATGTCTTTTTGAGACGTGACAAACAATATTGCCTTCTTTTGCCTTCGGTCAAATCTTTGCTGCGCGATATTTTAATGTTCGTCAATTAGACTAGGTGTTTTTTAACCCATTTTTAGAATCAATTATTGGTGCAAGTAGTCTGCCGTAGCTGATCCAAAAATATCTCATGGCAATCATTTGAATTTGGCGTCTATTTATAGACGGTAATCCCAGCTGTTCATTAGACTGTTGTTATCACAGTGTTATCACAGCAATAGGCGTTAAAAGAATAGGACATAATGTAGCGCCATGCAACGTTTATAATTGACTTGGCTTGGTCGGCAGAGATAAAGAAGAAATCAATTCGATGTTACTGTGTGCCAGTATGATAATACTATCAACCTCAGTTAGTTATTACCCTAAAATTCGTGGAATTATTCCTAATAAACTTATTACCACCCTCTCGACTGAGTTGGACAACGATCTTTCATACTTAAAATTGAGACAAGAACAGAAGTCAAGACCTCGGCAAAATGTATATTTCGCTCGACTCTTCTCATACGAATAATTCTCACTTTTACCTCATCACGTGCACGTCTTCACGTACAGCGAAGGCAAAGAATTCACATTTGTGTGTCAAAACATTGCGCGCATGAATATAGATAAAATCGCCGTATGCTGTAATACTTATATACGCGCAAACGTATATACATGTATGCACAGGTATCAAGCATCAACGGAGAATCAGCTCTGGTACAATAATTACCAAAAGTATGCCCTAAGGAAATATTCATGTAGAGCAGGGAAATCGAGCAGAGAAATTTGTATTTACATACATTTACATATTTAAAAAATGGTGTTTTTTCGCAAAAAATATTTTTTCTTTGCATTATTCGAAAATTGTAATATTCCGCTAATACAATAATAATAAGCATCATTACCATTATACGATTAATATTCAGAATAATACTTTTCGAGACTAACGAATGTCGTGTTCCAAAGTATGCAACGAAAAACAAGATAACACAGATATTAGCTTCAGAGCACGGTATTTTTTCATGATTTCAATGATAATGGAGAAAATCGATGAATCTCTTTTTATATTCATGGTAAATTTCTCGTTTATGTTTGAATAGGTTTTTGTTTAATATCCAAAGAAATTTGTTTCGTGTCTTCAAGAATTTTTAAAGTAGTTTAAGTACGTACCGCACACGCTGTATACAGTACAATGGCACTCTTCGTTAATCTGTCATGTATACGTTACGATATATTTACCGACGACAAATTATTTTTGAGCTGTAATGTATGTGCGAGCAGAAGGAAAAGGAAGCTCCTTGAGGCTCCCAGCTCGCTGTACGAGATCGCACAACGCCGTGTCGCGAGTCTACGTCCTGGGAAGTACGAGAACGCGAGTCGCGAGGTTCTTTTCCCTTCTGTCTTGCTCTCTCTCTCTCTCTTTCTTCTTCTCTACCAGTCAGAATAGTCCAACCGTATAGCTATAGCGTTTTCAAAGTAAAAGTAAGGTAGTAGCATCACATGATCCGTCCGTATCGTCTCGCATTCCCTCCGTGCTCTCGTTTGTTCAATCCGCGCAGTGGCCATGCGCTCGCCAAATGGTAAAATACCCAGTCGAATGTGCACAGATACAGACACTTTGAGAGAGATCGCTCTCGATTTCAAAGCACAGTAACGAAATATCAATTTTTTCTCTCTAGCTCGCTGCTTACATCAATATCGAAGGCTCAAATGCAGGACAGATTCAATTTCGCTATTTTCATTCGAAATTAATATCGTTTGATAGAATCTCATACAAACTCATCGTCAAATTTATTGCAAATTAAACAAAATTTCTCGAGACAAATTGTGTCGCTATCATTATTATTCTCAAAATAATGGAAAAAATTCATCGCGAATTTGATGATTAATAGGAAAAATCGTTGATCGTTTTCATTCTAATTGGTCGTAAACTCTATTTAGGATTTTGTGTCTAATTAATATCCCTTCTGCAGCATAGATAGATTTAGTATTGAACATTTTTAGTATATAAAATATTGAAATACAACATTTTATTGAATATAATATTGACATTGGTGTCTGGAAATTGCCGCCAATGCTTGCGAATTTAGATTCAAACGAACGAGTATGAATTCATACGTGTATGTCGAGAGAACAAATGTGCGTAATATGAACGGGCTTTTGTCTGCGCTGATTCTTGATGAAAGTTAGAATTTGCGTTTCTTATACAGAGTTGTGTACGTTCGCTCGTTCACCTCGCTCATAGTCGCCAAAGTGGATCAATTAATCAGGCGGTCGATAACCATACAGAGTGGGGTAGTCATCAAACCGGTAATCGGAACAACTATCGAGACGAAGTGACCAGCTACACTTTTTTTTAATTCACACTAGATTTCGAATTTAGAGACTTCGATCATAGCATCGATCATAACCATTTCGGAATTGGCGGAATCTATGGTCGGGGAAACCCTGCGACTATGACGACGCCGCATGACGTGTTGTCTATCGCACGGATTGCAGTGAGTACCTCCGATTGTTTATACCAATCTTGCCTTTGATATCATGAATAAATACAAACCTATTAACGCCCAGAAGACGCAGTTTTGACATCTGAGTTAGAGCTCTTGCCATATGATGAATTCGGACAGACAAAAATCGAGAAACGCTGTTCCCAACGTTATCGAGGGTGCTCTTTCGAACGGTGATGGCTAAAATAGCGCTAGAAAAAAATTAACCGTAGAAAAATCGAAAACACGCCAAAAACACGTGATTTATCGATAACGTTTTTGTTAAATGACATTTCGCTCCCTGTCGATTTTTTTCACGCCTAAAACCAATTAATATCGTGACCTTGATATCTGAACTATAAATACATGAGGTTATCGTTATTTTTTTAACTTTTTAGTTACCCAAAATAGCGGACAGAATGGACATTTTTTTCTCGAAACTTGACGAATTTGTTCTCGAAAACTATAAACTTGAGCAAAAATTGTTTAAAAATAAACATGTCTTGAAATTGGTCTAAGAATACTCTTAAATTTTTTCAGTAGGATCCGATGAAATTTTTTATTCTCGAAAAAATTACGAAACTGCAATTTTGAAAAACGTCGTCGAAAACCCTGAAAAAATTCGATAGCGTTCTTTGACTAATCCTTAGATTGAAAAACTTTCGTTTTTCACAAATTTTCATTAAAGTTTATAGTTTTCGAGAGCAACATTTTTAAGCTCCAAACTGTATAACCATTAATAACATCGACTGATAGAATCGCTATTTTTATATAAACATTCTTACGAAATATATTTTCGGCATTTTCATTGTTTTTGAGGTAACTCTGAGGTAATAAGTAAGCATATGAGAAAATGACGGTTTCCGTTAACGGACTGAATCCAATCCGACAAAAAAAACCCAATTTTCAATCTATAATGACAATGCGTACTAAAAAAAACAAAGAAGAATTGAAGCTGTTGAAAAGGGTACTTTGATTGGTGCTATTTATACCCCGGATGCTCTGACGAGTGCTACGAGTCGGATAACAATAGTTCTGAGAGTAGTAATAGTGATTCGGAAGTTGACTCTTTCCTATGTTATGAATCTTACGAAAAAGTATTAAGTAATTATTCTGTAACACAAAAAAAGTTGAAGATTGATTAGGAGTACAAATGGGAACAGGGTGAAGATCCTTCGAACAAAACTTTGACCAATAAAATACTGCTTTCTGACCATGATAAAAGTCGGTTAGCATCTTGTTCTTTAACGGAACACTGAGTTATTTTTTCCACTCGATTTAAAAAACTATGTAACTTGTATACTGTTGCTAATGGTTATGACATTTCTCGGGAGGAATTGGAGTCATTCATTGGGATGATTATATTTACTATTTTCAACAGAAGGTTTACCGATACTTTATTGAGATCGGAGCCAATCGCAACTGCAATGTTTAGGAAAGAATTTTCACAAATAAAGTCACGTATAAAATTTTCAATGCCTGATAATCAGAACGACAATGACAGAGTCTGGCGAGTTCGAAAAATACTAAATATATTTAGAGAGAACATCAGACAGTTCTGATTTTTTTCCATAGCTCTTTCCATTGATGAGATAATGATTAAATATTTCGGAAGAAATTCCCTTAAACAGTTTATAAAATCTAAACCTATAGGATTTGGGATAAAGATGTGCGCTTTATGTACTTCTGAAGATTATCTATTGGACTGTGATATATACTGTGAAAAAAAATCGGTGGCTGGTGATTTTTTACCCAACTGTGCTATGAGAAGTAGGGTTGTTCTTCAAATGTTGCAGCAATTGCTTATAAATACTTCCCTTAGAAAATTATCTCGATACCATATTTATTTTGACAACCTTTTCACTAGTCCAGAGTTGTTACTTCATATGAACAAAATCGGTCTTAGTGCAACAAGTACAGACAGAAATGACAGAGTTTCAGAAGAAAACGAAATCCATAAAAAAGCTGCTAAAGGTACTTGCGTTGTAAAGCATGAAAAAGGAAGTAAAATGAATATTTTATTACAATTGTTGATTCAAAGCCTGTTTCGATACTTTCTACTGCTGCAGGCGTTACTCCGTTATCAACTGTCAACGGTTACAATAAGACAGAAAAAAAATCGATATACAATATTCAAACGCTTTCACTTATTATAAAAAATTTATGGGAAGCGTTGATGTCCACGATGAACACTGTAATACATGCACTGGCTTCTCCCAATGGCCAGATCTAAAAAATGGACATGGATTATTTTTATGTCGATTTTTATTTTATGTATTTTCAGTCGAAAGAAGTAGCTGTGGGTATTGGTCCAAATTATTCGGTAAAATCAAAAGCGAAAAAAAAAACAATTTTTAGATGAAAGAAGGTCTATAATAATAATATTATTATTATAGGCCTTCTTTTATCTAAAAATTTAATAGAAACAATTTGGGAAAGTATGATTTTCCTCAATAATTAATTATTCTTTAAAAAAATATATATATCATAATAATAAAACAAAGCACAGCTTTGGAACGACGAATCAAACCATTCTGAAAAATAGGTGTTACTGTACACGCTTCAGAGAATTTCCTGGCATTTTTTTAGAAAAATCGAAAGTTACATACCGACCGAAAAAAAAAATGTTTGTATAGTTTTGGTGAAAATGGGCATTTTTTAAACTCGAAAAATTCAAAACAAAATTTGTTCACAAAGTTCACGTAAAACTGCAACTTTTTTATCTTAAACATTTTTCTGTTAAATCGAATGCTCACGAGATATGACGGTATTTTAAAAATTTTGAAAAACTCGAGAAAATGCGAGCCAAAAATTTTGAAAAAATTTACCCTTTTTTTCATGTAATTAAATAATTTGACAAAATTTCGATTTTTTTGAGAGAGGACAACTTTTTGACCGTTCGAAATATGGTATGGAACGCCTCATGTGTGTGTGTGTGTGTGTGTGTGTGTGTGTGTGTACACAAACATATCTTGGAAGGAGATTTATTGAAATCTGCTGAAAAATCTGCGTAACGAGAGCGACTGTTCAGTAGAGTCGCATGGTAGTAGTCGACCTTCTTTTATCCGAGATCGCACGAGAACGAAGAGATTTTTTTACGGTAACGATAACAAGGTGCAACGAGTGAATGAAAACGTCCGAAAGATTTACCGACCTCACGAAGAAATGCCCTGAAACCCTTGCGGCACTTTTTTCTCCGAAACTCGCAAGCAAGTATAAGGTTGAAAAGATTTAGTTAGACCCGGATAGTCACGAGTTTTGTCTAATCGGTCTATCTCTTCGCGAAAGCGTTTGCGCCGTAAGCGAAATCCCAAGGACGTCTTGTATAGTATACAAGTCGTAAATAGCGTGCTATGACTGCAATTCAACGATGTTACACATGTATCATGAATATATAACGTTAAAATTAACGAAGAACTGACCATTTGTGCGATAAAAAATTAATTTGTTGAGATTCAGACTTTTCAAGTTTTCAGACTCCGCCGTAGTGATAAGTATTAGGAAAAAATAGTTTTATTGGAAACTGATCGAAAAAAATCATCGTACTTTATTGGCATATAATGACATGATAAATAATAATGTCTTTTATTACTCACCCATTTTCAGTAGCGTTTTTACAAAATGAAACAAATTCATATGGTGATTCAAATTCATTGAATATATGGTCTCCCATATATTCAATGATTGCAGTTGCAAATTTAATTGTAAAGAAAAATTTCATGATATTCATTACAAAAATGTGTACACTGGCATTATCATCGCTAGACCATTATGAGATTTTTGCCACGCACATATGAAACGTTTGCATCGCAATTGTATGTATAATTATTAATATTATCAAAAGAGAAAAATATATAAAATATAACGTAAATAATAATAGGCGTAACGCACAATTTATTCGGAATTGCATATGCACGAATATGCAATCGTTCTTTATTGCTTTGTTTATAGAGTTTTCGAAGGTAGTAAGTGAATACGATCCGTAAAAACTGGTATACGCCTTTTTTCCACTCCACAAATTACACAAAATCGCGGGAGAAAAGTTTGTTCAAATGAATTCAACGAATAACTATTTCAAATGTAATATGATGAGAATAATTCCGACGAAAATCGAATAACGTTCTTTATTTATAAAAGTTTCTGCTGGGTTATGAAATACGTGCAGACTGCTTCAAGAACATGAATACAGCAATAAATATGAACGTCAGCGAAAACTGTTACTTAAAATCATATATTATTTATTCATAGAAAGCATTTTTGTGGTTACAAAACAATATTTTCTGTCTTGTAGTTTTCTCTTTCTTTCTCCTTACGACAAGAGAGTTGTCGTTACGAAAAAAGGAGTTACAGAATTTGACCGGTATTTTCAAAAAAATTCAAATTTTTTTTGCTGACTAAATTTTTTCAACATCAAGGTCAAACAACGGTAACATCGTATATCGCGTCGTTTTCAAATTTTTATCGCGTTGTTTCATTGTGAGGTTAAAATTGCTCGCAGATTCAAGGTAAGTAGAATAACAATGTGTCCTGAGAACCAAACTTTTTTCGACACTTTCTCCTCTCGGACAGGTTGGTAGAACTCTTGTCCTTTCGCTCGATTTTTTTCTCTCGCTCGATCCAATATAGACGTTTTGCCAAACGAATGTCCAGAGTTACGGGGTCAAGAGAGCGGCCACAGTATCAGAAACAACCGACAAGACTCGCTGCAAGGAATTCAGATACCAATTCGAATATACATACAGTGGCGTGCAAAAGTTCCGGGCCACCCAATTTTTTGGTGGACGGTATCGGATTGGCAAAAAGTGCTTTTTTCCGATGAATCAAAGTTTCAATTATTGCCGGCGGTGGTCCGTTGAGGGAAATTGATGGCAATATGGACGCTAAGATTTATAAAGACATTTTGCAAGAACGTATGCTTCCATTTGCCAATAAAAATATGCCACGCGGTTGGATCTTTCAACACGATAACGACCCTAATTCTTCGCGCTTAGTCAAGAATTTTCTCGAAAGCCAAAAAGAGCGTCTCGTGGACTGGCCGTCGCAATCACCGAACTTGAATCCGATTGAACATTTGTGGCAAGACCTCAAACATCGTGTTGGAACGAAAAATCACTCCAACAAGACCGAGTTATGGAAGCATTTGTCCGATGAGTGGAAAAAATTGCCGCAAGAACGAATATCGCAGTTATGTAATATTTATATTTAGTAATCGTTTTTAAAATTGTCGTATTACAATTTGATTTTTTTTGTTATAGATATAATTTATACAATATTCGAATCACTTATCTTATTTCTTTGGTATCGGAAATGGGGGCTCTTTCCTCGTTCCGGGAACCTCGAAGCTGCACAATAACTTTTCCTCCGCTAATACACAATATTCAAATTCTGAGTTGGCCAGACTCTTGCATAATAAATTCAATAATGCGGGCTCAAGATATTTCCAGATAATGGGAATTTTAGGTGTGAGCTCGATGATGGTCCCGGAACTAAAGAGAACAATGCCCGCTCCGAACACTCCAAAATCAGTCGCTCCCCTCTCCTCACACCACGCAGGAGAAACGACCGACAGGAGAACTATTTAAAGGATACACTCAATTTACAAAAGTCGTATCTCACAGTTAATCGAGTCCATGCCTCGTCGGTGCGCTGCTGTTATCGTTGCGAAGGGCATGGCCACAAAGTACTAACTCACATGAAGAACGTCGAATTATATTTTTTCATTTCTAAAATTTTTTATAATTTTTTTCATTAGCAATAATATGTGGCCCGATACTTTTGCTCATTCGAGAATTAAAAATGTTTGAACTATCAATTCCTCGAGAACAGTATTATTATTTACAATATATGGTTATCAAATATAAGTCAATCCAAGTTGTTGTTATTTATTGATTTTTTCCCACAGCCATATTTCTATGCAATATGCACGAAAAATAATGTGGCCCAAAACTTTTGCACGCCACTGTATAAGAAATTTCCCTGCTTGATACTCGAATTGATACGGACAAAAGATATTTTACATACATTTAAATTGGTATAAATTAATTATACCCATTATACATTTATTTCGCACTAGCTGTTACTCGCGACCGATGTCCTTTCTTGAGAAGCAAGATATCTCCCTACCAATTTTAATTGAGATCCGTTTAGCAGCTTAGCCGTGAGAAGGTAACACACAGACAGCGTTACTTTAATTTTCATAATATTAGCATGGTTTAATTAATAAATATTAAATATAAAAATTTTAACCATTTCGTAGCAATTGACCAAATATTGGCATGCCCCTTTACAATTAACAAGTCGATTCTATCGGTCCAGCGTTACACCTTACTATGTACAGCACCAATCAATTTTTTTGTTTGACTGTTTGAGGGACTGTTTTAGAACTCCAGATACTTATAGGACATATACGTGTAAATGCTGCAGAAACTATTATATTCGTCGGAACACTGTAGGTAAGACTATTTTTTTTTTGAAAAATCCGTGTATCTCAGATTTAGAAAACTGCGATTTCTCCAAGCAATATTTTTTCACCTGGCTTATATCCAAAAAAAAAGATTATTGCATTTGATCCGGAACTATAATTATCAATTCATTCATTAATGCGACTTAATCGATTTTTTAAACAGTTTACGTTGAATAATTATAATACCAGTCCGTTTTACCAATCGAAAAAGGATATACAATTTTCTATATCACTTTGAAACCTTGCGTTTTTAGCATATAAGAGGGTTCAAATTTTGGAATATATTTACTTTAAAAAATAAACCTAGAAAAAGAATTTGAGATCTATTATTATCCCCTTAAATCGATATTCTTGCGTGCGAAATCTTTTTAAAAGACAGGCGTACAATCGTTTCTCAAGCAATTTTTGGTTGGCTTCAATTGTCTATTAACATCTTTCAGGTATTACAAAATCGAGCGAATATTATATTTTCGGGATCTGATCACTACGAATGAGGTTACGCTTTCTTACGGTGGATTTCGTTTTGTCAGAATATACCATATCTTAAGATTTTTTCCCTCGATCTTACTGTCTCTGATAGAGCAACAATTTATTATTAACCACAAATCTGTCACAACTTGAACAATAAATCAAGCCACTTGAAGCCCCGTAACCCTAGAACTATATACAAACCCATTTTCTATCTTATATCTGGTGAAAAACAGCATATAACGTATAATTATACGATACACCATTATTTTTGAGACGATGTATCGTCAACCTGATCCATCTCATAAAACTTCGTTTCGCCATTCATTTGTTTTCAGTGATGCTTGTGAACACTTTCATAAAGATTACAACTATACATGAAGTATAGATCTCCTGCACAGGTGTGCGTCGTCATGATTGCAATAAAAGTCGATCATCCGTAATGAAGCCATTAAGTTTGTCATCTAGTTACGATAGGCAATCAAATACATCTCTACGAAAACATAATAAAAACTTACATCATAATAGTTCGAAAGTTCCGTAACAAACTGCAAAAATGGAATGAATGGAACAAAATAATTAATGATGAATATTATCTGACAATGAACTTAGTTGTGCAAAAAAATTATTGTTGAAAAAAGAAAAGAAAAACTATGAAAAAAGGTTGAATATGCATGTACCGTAAATACCGCGAACTTAAATAGTTTCTATCGAAAGCGTAAATTCCGAATAAGCGACGATGTCTGCCCGATACGTTATATTCAAAATAAAGAGAGTATAACCAATCACTAATAAATAATTTAAAAAAAACTGACGTTAATGATAACAGATAACAAGGATATATTGTTGATAAAATTTAACTTAATAAATTATATAAATATTGACAAGTTTAAAAGAATCCAATTACATGAACGGTTTTGATGGTTGTGTTTGACCTTTAATTGACCGTCGGTTGAAGACCGTCGGTTAGAGAATTTGAAGAAATCGTTGGAAGTTGGTTGAGGACTGACTAAAGTTTATTGAAAAATATCTTCCTGCGATGACGTTTCAAGAGGGGATGAGAAGATCTAAGAATATGCTATTCGAATTCCATTGGTGGCATCGTACGAAGTGGAGTGAACAAATTTCTCATTCGTGAAAGAATGGGAAATCCAGGAAAATGAGGAGGAAGATAGCGATGGACATGTTTTTGATTCCTCAAAACCAGAAAAATCCAATGACAATGCAAGGGAAAAGATAAATAGTATATACATATATAAAAAGTCCTTCGCATGTGAAGGTAACAACCATGCGGCAGCCTCGTGCGCGAGTTCGATTCTTCGATTGTTTTATGACTGAACAGGTGAGATTTTACGGGATTGGGAATCTCGGAGTATCACGCACAAAATGGTCTATAGTTGTCTTAATCCTTTAAGAAAGACTCGAATATAAAGAAACATACGGATAATAGAAATGTTCGGTCATTCAAAAATTGCCCAATAATACAAACAGCCCTCGATACAACTTAATGAAGTGATAAGAGGATAATTCTGTACAATGTTCACGAAATATTGATATTGTAGGCTTGCAGCGAGATGTGTACATAAGGAAATATTTATGGCAAATGTTTATTAGGTGAGTGGCATTGTCGACGGAAGCGGTTTATTGATAGTATTTTCGGCAATTCGAAGAATGAAGAATTTTATGACGTAGGCTCTTTGCAGTTATTCCTTTGCGAGTCCTTTCAGAAAAAGATAACGCACGTAAATGAAGCATTAGTGAATGAGTTACACAGTACGAGCTTAAGTATAAAATGGTTATCAGCCATAAAGGTGTGTTTTAACGCGAGATAGAGAAGATATTGAATCAATTCAATCGTTCAAGGTATTCAAAGTATTCAATAAAAGGTATTGAATGATTAAAGTAATTGAAGGCATAATTCGGCACGCAACAGTGTATAAAAAGAAGTGAGGAACAAATTTCTTACCACAAGACGGATACATGTAATTTACGAAGATTTTTCAAAGAGACGTCTTTTTCTATTAATTAATTCGTTAATAACATTCATGTACGAGAACTTTTAATAAAAAATATCGTTCTCTTGTGACAGTGATGAAAAAAAATTATTTAATACGATAACATATTAATCGTGTAATAAGAACCTAATGGACGATATAGAAGGATTTCAGAAATTGTTTTGTAAGATATATATGAATGATGAAACAACGTACTCTTGTTCTCGTTATTTATTGCAAAAAAATTGAACGAATCACTCGCAGTCTCTGGATTACGGAATACGTTGCATCGAAATTCGATCACCTCTACTATATCATACATGAATATTTCAATATCCTTCGAATACCCTGGTAGAAATTTTTTTCCGCATTTCTTTCAAAAACTCCCAGTTTCGCTCAAAATTTTTCCGATTTTTTCAGTGAATTGAGACTTTTCGGAGATATCTGGAGAAAAAATATTTCAACATTACTCCGAAATTTCCCAAATTTTTCCTTTTTCCCCCGTATTTTTCTTAAAAACTCCTATTTCCTCCCAAAAATTTTCCGACTTTCTCCGATTTTTTCAGTGAATTGAGACTTTTCGGAGAAATCCGGAATAAATATTTCCACATTAATCTGAAATTTTTCAAATTTCTCCGCATTTCTGTAAACCCTATCGGTCGGCCAAGCCCTATCCCTATTTTTTTCTGAATTCCTTTAATTTTTTTATTGAAAATTCGGAAGTCCTTCTTTTACCATTAGTCCTCGTCATTTTTTCTACACAAATAGAAATCAGTGCAATAACACTTGTGCAAACCAAAGAACATACTTTGCTTTGCACAAGTATAATCTCTAGAATTACCGTACCGTGCATGCTTCCTATCTACTACATGAAAAGACGGTTGCATGTTTTCAGAATCTTTAATTTTTGACTTTTGTACATTTTGAAAAAAGAATAAAAATACCATTTCTCCAAACTTTTCGCAAAGCAATGCTTTCAATATAAACTGAGAAAAGTTCAAGTGAATTTTCTGATATTACCTGCGTTTTTAACTTGCTTACTACACTTTGAAACCCTAAATTATTTTTGTGTCGCCGTCCTCTTAAAAAAACAAGAAATTGTCATTCACGATTGATCAAATGCAAGGCAAAAATGGGAATTTTTCCGAAAAACTCGATTCTTTCATTTTCCCCATTTCTCTGAAAGTTTCCCAAGGCAATGTTTCCATTAATCTCAGTAAAATCTATGTGAATTTCCCAACATTTTCTGCATTCTTGAATTTCCTACTATACTTTCAACTTTAAATACTTTTTGGGTCACCGCCCTTTTAAAAGAATCAAGGAATTGTCATTCACAATTTGATCGAAAGTAAAGAAAAAATGGGAATTTTTTCCGACAAATTCATTTTCTGCGTTTTAATCACTTCTCCCAAATTCTCCTAAGGCATTTTAGATGACAAGGAAATAAAGGGAAATTCTCCTAATTAAAATGAGAAAATCGGAATAATGCGGGAAAAAGAGGAATATTAGGGAAAATCGGCATATTTTAAGATTAATATTACTCATTTTTTTCCGATTTTCTCCGAATTGAGGGAAAACGGAGAAAATATGAAAAATTCGGAGAAAAATTTCTACCAGGGTATATGGCTAGTTGTTAAAGAGAGCCACTGGGAGACTGAATTTCGGCAATAAGGAATTCGGAAACTGCGTCAAGCGGCGGTAAAAGCACTTGCGATTGGGCGTACCGAAAGGAATATGTGCGTGAAGCAGTAGCGAAAGGCAAAGATCGTGCAACCGTGTTATACACGACTGGATCATCGAAGAATTCGTGAAACGTGATTGCTTGTAGCCTACATAAGTTTACTGTTTTCACCGAGTCTGCAACGAATAAAAATCCATATGCAGCTAATTATATCGACGTCAATAAAAAAACATATTACGAACAACGGAAATTTTTATGTTTATTATTAGTATAAAAATCCCGGTTATCAAGAGTCGTTGAGGTTTTTTATTAATTTGGTCATAAAAGTATGGGCTGCATGGGTCACTGAATTTATATTCAAGTCTTTTTCAATTTCGATGAGGATGACAATCGATACGAATTTTCGGAGATCTACGACATTTTTTTTCAATTTTACTGCTATTCGAATGTTTTTGAATATTCATCTTCTTCGCTACGTATTATTTATTATTTTACGAAATAATGACAATGATGCGAGAATGAAACATATGCCGAAAGATGGGATATGGATATGAACAAACGCCGTCGATCTGATTAAAAAATGAAAACACGTACACGCCATTGGAAGCAAAAACGCACCCAAGAAAAAGGTATGTGAAAATGAGAAAAAAAAGATCCTTGGAGTTATGTAGTTCGGAAATTTAACGTGGCGTGGTTGAAACCTCAGTCGTAGGTTTATTTCCAGCAGTTGGCTGCTGGGTTCGGAAATTTCTGGATGCGGTACTTTGTAATGATGGCTGCAGTGTTTGAGGACTTCTCGTCTGTGATTGGGATGAATTAATATTGATCGTCGGTTTATTTTCAGCAGATGGAGGCTGGGTTGGGCGATTTTTCGATGTAGTACTCCTTAATGATGGTTGCCGGTTTGAAGGAACACTCGGTACGTTGATTTTAGTAGGTGAGGGCACTACGATTACAAGAGCAGTTCTCGCAGTTGTTGCGACCGAACGTTTCGTAGTTGGCATAGTATCTTCCTTCACCTGAAATTATACTTGTTATTCTGTAATAATTGTTTTAAAAACTCGGCAAGAGACGATTCGGTGGCAATATTACTATCGGTCTTCGCGGTATCGCAGAACCAGAACACTTGAGAGCACAAAATATTCTCGCAGCAAAAAAGAATCCGGTCTGTTGCGAATTTGAACATTTTTCATCGCAAACCGCTTTTAAAACATTGAATAATTGTTGCACTCCACCCAATCCAAATCTCGCCGTATTAGCGTTATTCTGTATCACGTCCGGGATTCGAATAATCTGGATAAAATTCGAAATTAACGAAATAATATCTTTCGACCGAATGACCGGATATTACGCGACAATTTTTTGACTCACCTGGCCCATGATTGAAGAAGGAATCAATATGGAAATAATGATATTCTTGAACGAAAATGCCATATCGAATAAAATTGTATTAAAATCGACGGAACACACTTGGCTAATTTGTTGCAGCAGCGTTATAATAACGACAATTGATTTTTTTTCAATAAGACGCGCACTCTGTCCGGCTTTTGTGACTATACGGATGAGGCTCCTGTGCATTCTATTAATTATATACTCATCTGTGTTGACTAATATACTACGAGAATGGGTCAGCACGTGCAAAGGCATAATTCTTGAGAAGGTCAGTATCAGTGAAAAAAGACTGTGTGTATTAGATAAAATCTCAAGAGAGCATAACTCGAGGCTCAACTAGAGCATGTTATCGGCTATTTTTATATTTCTTTTCTCTATACGCGCTTTTAATTTGATGAAAAATTCGATGCATTAGATAAAATTTCGACGATGCATCACCAGAGCACATTATATGATATTTTTATATTTGTTTTCCACATACTTTTTTAAACTAATTAAAACACGCCACAAAAATTATATTTTTATCGCAATGATTTCGAATTTAGTTTCAATGTTGCGTACTCCTACGATCATTCGGTAAAAATAGAATGAAAATCATACATATAATATGAGTTGAAAACTTTCACGAATACAACTTGTTTTGTAATTATTCTTTGTATACTTTGACGAGCAAACGTTCGAGACAACAATCGAAACATGTGGTTGGTGTCGAGAATTTAGAGAAAATAATTACAGGACTCAACGGTGTTTGATGCTCGGCACGTTTTGCCGATATAGACAAAAGATAATCATAATTCTATAGTAAAATGTGAAAAATCTTCAGTATTTAATCTCATTTCATCAAGCATTTATATGCACAAAATGGACACTATCGGATAAAGAGTAAAATTCAAAATATCTGTCTAAGTGAACAGTTCCACGTCGATTAAAAAAAAAGTACGCTTCACCGTTTATTTATCAAGTAAATCAATTTTATGTGCCTCATTGAAACTCATGTTATTGGTACCGGAAGTACTCCAATCTGAAAGGAAATGAAAAAATAAAGCATGTTTTAAACGAACGTAAAATTTTTTAAAAATATTGATGAAAAGTTTATACTTTTCACTATTCAAAGGAACAACAAAAACCCGATGCCATGCTGTTTGTCAAGAAGTTCTAATAAAACGTAGAGCCGTTCTGCCCATGTGCGAAAAACTGCTACACTACAACCGCTATGTTGTATGTACGAAATATGGGAATTTGGCTACTAATTCGGAACTAATTACTTTTAAAGTCAAAAACTGTAGCGCTCATCGGGTAGATTTGTTATGTATAATTAGTTATAAATTATGAAAAATATGTTTAACGTGCCATATCTTGAATAATGGTCGGCTTAAAAAAACGAATGGATGTACTGCGGATTTGATTGGGCATACATCCTCAAAAAAAGCATCATTTGTTTGATTTGTTCTTCACATTATGTAAACATCATTTTTTTACATATTTGACTATACACCTCACAACGCTCTCAATTCCATAAATGAAATATAGTTCAAGTTTACGAAACTGATTCAGTGTACGTGTCTGCGAATAAGCATCAAACGCCCTTGAAATTTTTCCTTCATTTCGTATTTAAAAAAATGTATTTCAACGCGATCAATGACATCTCCATTTATCTCACCACGCGAATGTGGTGCAGTTCTTCTAACGCGCAAGAGTTGTCTTTGAGAGTCTATATAGATGAGATAAGCTAGCACTGAACTAGAAGCAATCTTAATGAAATACAGCTAAAAAAATTGCTCGCAATTCGCTCATCAAAATTACTCTAGTGGTAGCAATTATTAAAAAAAAGTTATTAAACAATTTCGAAACACCCACTAATTCGACGATTTCTAAGTTATCCTAGTACGAACGGGATTTTTTCTGGGCTCAAAAAATTGCGATCAATTTCCTCATCACTGCCCACCTTTTTATTTGCGTTTTATTAAGGTTTTTTTTTAATAAAAATAATAGTTATATTTTCGATATTTTAAAGCCTGGGAAAACGACAGTAGTGCCGCCAGTTTCAAAATATCGAACTAACACTAATAAAAGCAGATCTCAATCCAAGCTTTGAAACATCGAAAATTTAATTATCGTTTTTATTCAAAAAATGTTGATAAAACGCAAATAAAAAGGTGGGGCAGTGATGAGCAAATTGATGGCAATTTTTTGAGCCCGGAAAAAATCCCAATCGTACTCGGATAGCTTAGAAATCGTCGAATTAGTGTGTGTTTCGAAATTGTTTAATACTTTTTTTCAATAATTGCTACCGATACATCAATTTTGTATTCTTGGTGAGCAAATTGAGGGCAATTTTTTTAGCTATAATGCATTAAAATTGCTTCTAGTTCGGCGCTAGCTTATCTCATTTTGAGAGTCTGAAAAAATTATTACGCGCATCAAAAAAGTTACCTACAGTTAGTACTTACGATTTCGGCGCAAATTAAGAGGAAACAGAAGAAAGTTCACATTATTTTTCGTGTATATACCCGCAGTCTCCCGATCTCTTACCATATGAGCTGTTAACAAGTTGCATGCAATTTTGTGATAGATGGCGTCACGAAATAACTTGATAATTTTTCCCAAAAAAAACGCTTCGACGCCTGTTCACCGCTTTATCTCAAAAAGTAGGTTGTAAACGCTTCAAACTCATTCCGATACAATTGTGTCTTATTGTAATTGTTATAGAATATCGTTGGCAAGGATAGATATTTATGGGCACTGTCGCAGAAAAAAGGGTTTCCCCGTGTTTATGGTTGCACAATATTATTTTTATAATCATACAACATAGAACATTTTCTTTTCCAAACACGTAGAAATTTTCCTACCAAAGAAATTGATGGATAACAAAAATATGGTTACATCATGTATACACATATGACATAAAATAATGGATGAATATGAGCAACGATTTGTTCCACTTTCATACAATTAAATGGTGATATCATTGCACGTCATTCGAAGTAAAGGTGTACTTTGATCCCACAAGCATTTTACAAGCGATGTTCCATTTTATAAAAAGTGCAAATTATCTACAGTTGGCAATCATGGCAACGCGTTATACACTCCTTTGCTTTGTTTTCCTGCAATTGCAACACACAGCCAACACAAAACACATGTGTATTTGGCCACGATCCAGTCAGCGCTGTAAGTGCTTCAACAGAATCGAATTTGCAGGGTAAGTATCGAAAAATGAAGCATTGAAAGCATTTGCAGCGACAAGTGCATGTCATCCTTCATTCACAATCGAAATGACGCGGTATCGCCGGCCCATCTCTTGACGGATTATTGCCGGGAGACGCGCGCATATTCCGGCGAATTCAGACGCGATACGACAAATCGATGCTATTATCGTGTTACGTTTGTAATCTCGGCCAGTACCTATTCAACAAGTTATGTTTTCAATCTCTGAACGTTCGAGCGCACACTCGTGTACATCTTTTTAAAATAACGATCAATCATGTTCGTGTAAATTGAAGGTGGAAGAAAGAAAGGAAAAAGAAATCTTCGAAACGACGCTCTACAAATTTAAGGTTATGTCAAGTTACACCCGCGCCACGTGATCGTCTAACAAAGTTTATCGTGAACTCATCACTGAATCAAACGATTTATTTGCCACTCCGAGGTAATGAAACGTTGAGTTTTTCTATTTATTTTTTACTGGAAACAAGTGACAGTATCTTTTATTCGCTTAATTAACATTTTTTAACGAAATTAAGTTGGTTATTTGCGCGACGATGTGTACTATCTTAAACATTCACGATTCTATTTAACAATAGCCTTCAGATCGTCATAATTTCACCCATGAATTATATAATTCTCGTATCTTATCGTATCGAATCGCATCTAACACTGCCTGACTGTATATTGAATTATTCATTGCCAATTGCCATCATACGTTAATTATATGTTATGTTATATGTTAATTTTAAATAAAATCGACTTGGATAAATTCAAGTTTTAAGAATAACACGAATCTATACAATTGTCAATGTGCGTGTATCTTTCATTTATTAATTGCGTCTTTTATCTCCAAGGTCGCGTCCTTCGTTCAACGATTCTATAGCTATGTCTATTCCGCAGACGTGATATGTGATGTATGGCGCGCTAAAGTTTATTTTTATTTAAATCCAAATCCAAAAAAAAATTTGGTTTTTAGGGAGAAGTCCGTTTTTTCAATCTTTAACCAATGAAACTAGATTAAGAATTTTTTCTTCATTTTTTAGAGGGGCTCGTGATATCGTAGACAAGTTTCTCCAAGTTGAAACTTATAAAGAATTAAGTATGTAGGGTCAACGATGGGTGATTCTAAGTTGAACGATGTGGTGATATTGTCCATTGAACGAGATTTGACTGACACACTCACTCGACTTCGAGAGTGTGATCAACGACCTTGCTAGTCACAAAGCTCGTAAAATAGTTTTGTGAACATTCTTAACTTTATCTTTTTAGTATACACCAAAGTAACCCATGTCAAAACACAGATTTTTTAGTCAATAATAATTGTTCACGCCAGCTCCTGTAGTGAATTTTTTTATAGCACGGTACAAATTGGGGCCCCATTTTGACGATCCGCCTTAGGCGCCAAGAGCCCTTGCTACGCCACTGGTTAAGCACATGTTTTCGAGCTGGGTTGTAGAACTTTGTTTGACCTTGTCGATGGATATGGGGTAATTGACCGTTTTTGATCGATATCATTGACCCAGGACTTTCACGGATTCTAGTAACGCTGGTAATTAAAATACTGAGAAAAAAACGTTTTTACGATGAAATCGACGATCCATTCACCTTTGTGTTGCGTCAGATGGCGCCTATTGGCGCAATAACATGATGCAAAACCAGACTCGGCTCAAATTGTAGCCGGAAATACATGAAATTAGGTGAAGAATTACGAATATAAAAACAAACAGAATGTAATCTAGGTTAAAAGTAATTGAAATTGAAAATAAGCAAGAATCGAACGAATAATTGCATTTTGCGTTTTTTTAAGTAATAATCACATACGAAAAATCGAGATTTTATGTAACCTATTGTAATTTTCCCTTATTGACATTCGTTAAAAGACGTGGTAATTATTTCGAATTCATACTTTTTCCGAAAAATGCCGATTAATTTTTTTTAACGATTCTACCAGTTTACAAGTATCACTAGTAACAATAATCAGTTGTGGGACGCTGAAATTTTCTGCAGGAAAAAATGAATTGCATGAATTTCCTCTCCAGAATAGTTTGGGCTATTAAAGAGTTTTGTAACAGCATTTGGGTTTGTCAACGTACCTTTTACATAACGTACGACTCATACAATTTTGTGGATCTCGATACAGGAGTACACACCCAAAACATTGAGCGCACCTGGCGAGAAGTTCCTTCTCGCACATTCCTCGTTACGGACGTCGCGAGTGCCATTCGGATGGATACCTATATTGCCGACTTTTTTTTAAGAGAATCTGTCTCAATCACGTTGATAGATTTCATAATATTTTCAAAATTATTGCCCTAGCAAATAAATTAAATCGACATTAAGACCGACAATAATAATAAAAATGTCAGTTTCGCTATTTTTTCTTTTCTTGAAAACCCCATGACTTATAGAAACAACGAAAAATGTCAGCCTCTCCCGGTAAAATATCATTAGTCACACTCACTCTTGTCGATGTTCAGTCTTCAATTGTCTGTAATTGGGCCATTTTGTCCGTCGTTTCCGCAAACTTCAAAACCCCATAACTTATAAAGTGGGAAATGTCAGTCTTCCCCGATGAAACATCAGCAGGCATGACCCATTACAGCAGTATGTGGCGAAAAACAATGTTTTCTTCATTTTTCGAAAAAGTATGAACTCTAAATAATTACCAAAGTCGTTAAAAATCATTTGGCTCATATTTTTTTCAACCATTACCGAAATGTAGCAAATTCATTGTATTGTCAAAAAGACAATGTGCTATTACTCGTTTGTAAGTCGATCGAAAATTAATCGTAAATGATTTTCTTCGAATACCGGTATTACCAACATACTTCAGAAACGAAATGTATCGAAGAAAAGAGAAAAGGAAAAAGAAGGAAGGAAACTTATTCGAAAGCGTGTACAATTCGAGTCATAAATGAGAAAAATGTGATATATTTGCAAATGGTTCTATTCCATTGTGAACTATGCTTAGGAATACCGTACAATTCGAAGAGCAGGTCCGTAGGTTAATGCATCATCTTTTGACAACATTTCGATCTTTAACACGGGTTTCCTGTGCTGAGCGTTAGAAAATAAAACATTTTAGAACGTTTAGTTGTGAAAATATATTCTATTTTACGTTAGTCACAATAATCATCAAAATAACTCGAATATATGTAGATATACAAACAAATACATTATATTATGATATAATACAATAGTTTTTGCACATTGGCTAGTAAAAAAACTTTTCACTCTGACTGTAGCTGAGACAACTGTGCCTTAATTTTAAACGTAAATTAATGTAAATATTGCCGATTTTTCAGATTCTTCATGACCTTGGATGTTTTGGACGCAAGGAGGACAGCGCCAAGAAGTGTGCACTGTTTTATCGGTCTTGAAAAATCATCCGCCGTTTGACGTCACACATACCGTGTAAAAAACACTTTTCACGTCAAGTCTTTAACGAAGAGGGACGAACACACCCACGCGGATAAAGCCAGACGCTTTTAACGAAGATATACGGGAGCTTGAAAAATCGAAAGCACGGGAATTTCGCGCATTTTCAATAATGACGCAACATCTAGAGACGAAATAGAAGAGCCATCTCCCATCGTATAAACTACCCGCTCTTTCTCACTTCTTTTCTCTTTCTTCCTCTCCCCTCTCTCTGCAACTCTCTTTTTCCCCTCCCGCTTCTTGTAATCTCGCGTGGTCTCGCGTCTTCCGACGCACGGCACCATCCTCGAAGTTTCCCCTAGTTTCCCCCCTTGTTGCATTAACTGACCTCGGAACATCGGGCTCTTCAGCTTCAGTTCTGATTTGGCTACGAGGCGAGACGCCCGACTAATTTTTCTTCTGCGTCTTCAATCCTTTGAGGAAAAAGAAAACGCACTCCGTCACAATCGATTACGCGCATCAATTTTTTTAAATCCATACTCCCAGTTAAATAATCGTATTTGAAGGGAAATCAAAAGTTTCCCGGTAAGGGCAATCGGGACAAAATAAACACTGGTATGAACGAGTGATAGCAACAATTGGAGGAGATTCATAATAATGGCTTCACTGAGGGAGTGGAATGGTGAGTTTGTACGATATCATTTCCTTAGTTGCATAAGAAATGTGCACATTTAATCGCGCTTATACTTTCATTGTCAGTGATCGTTATGTACGTGTTTTTAAATGACTATACATATGGTTTTCTACAACTGAACAATCTTGCTCGATTTCGTTAGAATTCCGATTCAAAGTAATGTTATTCCGAAAATCTATATGAAATAATGTCCCCTGATTATTTGAAGATTGGTAAGGCACCTTTTGAAGGTTGCAAATATCGAATGTTTGTTCGTTAATTCTCGTTACGGGAAAGGATGTTGAGATCCTTCTTTTAACCCTTACACGGTGATGTGGATTTCGACATTGACTTTTTGAGCATCCGATAAACGGATTTAGTAAACACGAGCCATTGAGTATCGAAACAGGGCCCCATTATCGTCGCGCAAAATGCACTTTTCCAGAAAAATTTGTCACCTGGGCTCTTAACACTTTTTTGTTGATCCTCAACACCTTTTTGACAACCTGTATATATATAGATATATATAATTGTACACATATATAATTGTGAACGTACACACATGGCACTGCCGTGACAAAACATCCGCCAATGTCATTTTCATAAAAGGTAAATGGTTTTAAGTTCGTTATCATAAGAGTGTACACGCAATTACAATCGAAATACATCTTGTCTAAATTGATGGATGTAATTAACGCGGAATAATCCTACCCTGTTATTCGGTCGCAAACCATGTCGTTTGTATTGGAATTCTTTTTAAAAAACTGCATACTAAAATTTATTTTTTAGTTGTAAAAAAATGTATCACAGCCCTAGAACTGTGTAGCATAGTTTCGCCAGGTCGACGATATAAGAATCACAGAGCATTCCGAAGGCACTTGATTTAGTCATACACCATTTCAAATTCAATAATCGTGAAGCTTTCACGGTCACTCTCTATCGGTGTGAAATAATTTTCAAAAAATTGAACTGACATATCGACCAAAATAAAGTCACAAGGTCTTTTACGTGGTTAAAGACACTCAATTTCCGGGCGGTGGCTACCTCACAGCACAAAACACTTTAACATATTTTTATTATGTGCTGTAAATAGAGGTGCACAATATTCAGATCAAAAGGATCAAATGTGGTTAAATAGTTTTAAATCACAAAATATAGCCAACTTTGATGTCGAAGTTTTAGTCATTTGCCTTAAAATGAATTTTACCAAAAGAATTCACGTTTCGTATTTCCAAATTCTTAGAGAAAATGCAGTTTTTGACGCTTACATTTTCGACACCCTGTATAAACCGCTGCTGCCCAGGAGACTCTAACGTTAATCAATCTCCGCGATTTTTCTGCAAAACTAATTTTCATGGAGGAACTTGTTGCGCGAGTCGTCTATGTAGATTTTCGTACAAACTTTTTCGACACCCCGTATATGACGGTGATGCATCAGAGACACTCTGGCGTTAACCAACAACAGCAGCTCCGCCATTATTTTAGCGCGAAAACAATTTTGACAAAGGAGGATATCGTTCCCATTGTCGACTTTCACAGGGCGACGTAAATATCGCCACTTCAAACTCCTTTTTTTGGTACACCCTGTAGGTCGTTTTAACACAACACACACGTGATGTCTGCCAACGAGTGTCAAACAGTTGGCTCAGCTCCGTTTGTCACGCGGCTATCTCCCCCCGTATCCACGCGACTGTAATCCAAGCTATGTTTATTCAGTTTCCTCTACGTTCCAGGCTGTGAATAAAGTGCGTAAAATTTCGAGTTGATATAACAATTCCCACCCTCTCTTTAGGAGTTGCTGAAAATTAATGTGCAAAAATTGGCGCGTGGGTAAGCTCAAAGTTTCAAAAATATATACATTTTGTTTGTTAAATCGTCGAAAGTAAACGTGATGCTTTGGAAAAGGTAAATTCTTAAGAAATTCAACGACTGAGAGAGAAAATGAGAGATACTCGTGCTGATCAAATATTGTACTCTAAGGATCATCGTCGCTGACATTGGACCTTGTTAAGCGCAAATTTATGCTTCGCTGAGGCAAACAATCAGTTGTGTAATAACAATTGCGATAACAAGACGCCGAGCACGTAGGTCATAATATTGTATTCCTTCTCGAGAATAAAATGCACATAAAGTTTCAGTCAAAAGTTTTCAGTATATCCCAATACCCTAGTCATTTCTCGTTTCCGATGGATGTTCGGGAACAGTAGTCGAAAAGTTCTTATTGCTTTGGAGCAAAAAAATGTCTACATTCGTAAATACATTGACAATTTTCGGCAGTGTTATTATAAACATAAGAATAATAATGAAAATAATAGTATCGACGCAATAACGTCAAAGTAACGAAAAAATTCCGTTCACATATCGGCGATGGCATTCCTTTACCGAACTTCGATCTTCATAAACTCAGCGTGGTCCAACGCTGGTTGGACGACAGCGTGGTCCAACGCGTGGTCTCTGTACGTTTTGTTCCCATTTATTTTTGTCACATAGCTCAAATTCATTTATATCTTTTCCACGTCGAGCACGCAATCCGATGTTAGAAAAAAAAACATTATTAGCAATTATTGGTATTACATCACGGTCAACGAGTCGTCCATCGACCTTGAATGTTTTCAAGATTTGTTCCATGCGCAATTTTTTTTAACAAGAATTAAACAAATTCTTATTGAATTTTTTGAAATAGGTATTTTAGGAGGTTTGAAAGAAATTCTTTTCTACAATTCATTATTTTGTATGCGTCACTTTAAACGGTGAAAAGCATTACTTCGCATGAAAATTGACAAAAAAATCATTCACTGCGAAAAAGTATATTTTGGTCCGCAAATGGTTAATCAATCTTGGCGTAGTATATTCTTCGATAAATTTTCTTTCTGTAACGCGAATATTGCCATTTTTTCAAGGAGCATAACTTTCTGTTGTAAATCAAATATTTTTCATGAAGATAAAAAATCGTACAGAATGTTCTGAGATTAGACGTAATTATAAATCATTATATTTCATTCTAGCAAGTGACCGTGAATTTGTATTTCTTTAATTGCTAACGAAACGTATTTCATGAAGAAGAACCGTTGCAAGAAGCGTCATAGAATAGCTGTTATTATTCATAGTGTCGGCTTCGAATACATTATTGTCTCCACTGATGAAAGTGTGCTATGATAAAAAAATGTCTGATATTGGAATAATTATCTGGGCACCTTGGAATAAACGCGAATTGACAAAGTGTGCACTTGAATAACAATACAACATCGTAACGAAGAGTACGACGTGCTCCGATCGTTTTTGTAAGAATCTTCGCACGCACGACCGGTTTTCGAGGCTACATTTGCGTGAGGTGGGACCTTCGCTTGTCATATTTCGAAACTTGGATTTTCACTTTAAAAAAATCGAAATTAAGATGAAAGTTACATTTTTAGTTGAATATTTGGAATAGAAAAACGAAGGTTGAAAAGAAAAAACAATGTGCAGCGTCTTATCAGTTTCCAGATTGACGTGAATCAACGACGCACTTACGTAAATGTATAAATCGAGGTTTTTAAATAGAAACAAGTTATAGAGAGGAGAGACAGAGAGAATAGTTCCGGTTAGCTGATTTTTTCTTTTTTGCAGTTGCAATGACGATCATTCGTCTGACTGCTGTGCAGTCGTGAGCCATCTCTCGACAAATCATCCAACTATCACTATCAACTAACGTATAAATATCCTACTGCCAGATAATACATAAAAGTCTATTTCTCGATCAACAAAAGTTGAGCGGAGAGTTGAGTGGATCGATTAATTATCAGATATCCTTCATATTTTCGGTGTTATCACAAGTATGAAAAAATTATAACGGGAACTCAAAAATAATGGTATTTTATATAAGAACAAAATATCAGATAATTAACGATAACTAGTTACGGCATAAGGTCAGCCTTAGATGGCCCGATTTGAGCCGTTTTTGGGAAGCATTGTTGGACGGGAAAAAAAATAATTGGCCAAATGAACTTTTAAGGATAGTTGTATATATAAATATATAAAAAAAAGTAAAAAAAAAAAATTTGTACAATCTTCAAAAATGTATTTTAAGTCCCATTATCAATGTATTTGTGGAGCGCCTCGCCGCTGACGCGTCCAATTCATGTGCAGGATACAACTCGCAATTTTTGTCTGAAAAAAAAAACCAAAAAAATCTTTTTTAGTTCAAATCAAATATATATACAACTATCCTTAGAAGTTCATTTGGCTAATTATTTTTGTTCCTCTCCAACATCGCTTCCCAAAAACGGCTCAAATCGGGCCATCTAATTGGCCCGCCGGACTTAAAAAACGTTATAAATGTATTTGACAAAAGAAGATAGTTGTAGTAAGTACTTGTCTCTTTCAGTAAAATACGATTAAATTAATTAAATACTGACTTTGGTTTTGATTTTATTTTCGTTACTTCAAAACTTCGTGTACGCAATAAAAACAGAATTTTATGACATGATTCAGCAAACTCACTGCTGCTGTACTGCCAGTCAATAGTATTACATTGAAAAAGTAAATCCCTATCTTTTTTTACAATCCTCAATGTTATCTCCGTTATATAAAGCGAAACGTGAACCGTGGAAATATGTTTTTACTCATACCATTTAAAGACCCTGCTCGGATCTATATCTCATTAATCCAAATGGGACGTCACAACACAGCCCAATTTGTATCAATTTACGACAAGCTGATTCGAATTGTCAAGAACGAGTTTTTCACGAAATATAATGATATCCGTGGGATCAGCTCCGTCAGAGGCAATTACGTACAATATTCAATTTTATCCGACGATAAAATTATGCAATTAACGTGCCATAAGAACTGTACCTTAATACGTTTAAAAAATGCGTCCTAGAGTATTTATTTTGAATATCGTTAGAAGAATGATATCTCGTAAAAGTTATTCCATAAAAAGAAATCATTAAGAGTATTTTTTTCAATTAGCGATTATAAACAATTGTATCTAAATTGTAGAAACATTGCAGCAGTAGACCTACTTTTCATAGAAATGAACAGGTAAAGCAATTATTTGAAAGGTATTCATTGAAATGGGATATCAACGATTTATCTGTCAGTATTTTCATACATATAGTGCAACGTCAGAAGTAATCGTAATATTCAGTAGCTTGTTTAGCAACGATTCATCAAAATTGCTTACTCTTTTCTTACAATAACGTTATGTCATAATGCTTATCGAGCAGAGATTTAACGTTTACGAACGTTTAATCTCCCGTGCCAATATTTAGGTAAAAATTGTACAGTCGACAGAGATAATTTTTACTGCGAGAAGGCGAGGGGAAAAATAATTCTCGCCAAATTTCAACACGGGCTGTCTTTGAACGAATGAACTGAACCAATATTGATTTTTTCAATAAGGTGTTTCAGAAATACCATTTTTTTTTGTTTCAGAGAGGATACCTCGTCGAGGTATCCTCGGGGCCTTGATGTTTTTGGCTTGTATGTTTTCATACGTGATAAGAACGAATTTATCGATAACGATCGTTCCTATGGTCAGCTCACCAAGCAAAAGTAAACAATCCGATGCTTGTATTGACCACCATCATTTCCAAAATGCATCGATTAACGCTACTAGAACACTACCTGACGTAAGTCGACCATTTCTTTGACATCATTCTCAAAAAAGTTCCTTCTACACAAAGATTATTGTTTATAAAAACCATAAAGTCTTGTGATTCATTTTGTTTGTAATTTTCATTACCAATTATAAAAACATTCCATTTCTACTTTTGCTTCGTGTAGAACACGAGTATGTTTGCCAATCGAATGCTGCATAGTCTCTATGCCGATGGTGAATAAGATAGTATAGAAAAATTTATTAAAAATACGCATATGCGTGGACAATGCATTCCAAATTAAATTCCATTAAATTTTTAGTATCGTTAAATTTATTTTCAAGTAGAGGCGCATGCAGCCTTAAGATAGATGTAATATTTTTTGATCAAATAAGAGGCTCATGTTGTGATATTTTTATCATCAAATTTAAAAGTGTCTCTGAATGTTAACGTCGATTTTGCAGTGACGAATTCGGCTATTAAACATACACGTTTTATTTTTCTTTTATACAATGCCAACATTTTTCCTGGTAATGACATTTTCTTTTGGAATTTTAGTATGGTGAACGTTTTGAGTGGAATCAGCATATCGTTGCAGCGGTTTTGGCGGCTTATTTTATTGGAGTTTTGCCGTCGAGTATGCCCGCCGGTATGTTGGCTGAAAAATATGGCGGTGCACGAGTCGTGGCGTGAGTTATACGAAATTTCGGATTACAACAAAAGCAAAATTGAACACAATTACGATAGTGAAACTGCACAAAGTTTTTTTTTCATTGATTAAATAAAATTAATTTTTCACTCAATATTTTCCATGCTAATTCATTATTTTGTAAAATACTATTTATCGTGTATGCATGTCCACATAGATATTAGAGAACATCGGCATTGTCGCTTTTAATAAAACACAATAATTTTTAACACCGAATAATCTTCACAATTTTCGTATTCGAACTAATCAGAAATCAGAAAGCACGACACGGTTTTTTTGTTAAATCATCGTTTAATAGTTAATTCACCGTTTATACTAAAATTCATTTTGTCGTTTTCTTATTTTAAACCACGAATCTTTTTGAAATTCCGTACTATGTCGAGTGAAAAAATCATCGGTTTAAATTTTTTTTTATGTTCTCTTTTGAAGAAATTAATTTCTAACCTTGCAATGGATTATTGTTCGACAAAAATCCGAGATTTTTCCGAATTTTCATTACACTGAATTTGGACGGAAATTAAATTAGGAGTACATGATCAAAATATTTCCAAATCATGTGTCTCACTTTCCTTGGTCATGCGTTCACAGAATCCGCACAATATATGCCCTGTATTCTTTAGATTTGCGACACTAATTCCCGCATTGTTAAATCTTCTGATGCCTTGGGCTTCCGGAGTTCATTATACCTTCGTTTTTGCGCTTCGTTTCGTCATGGGTTTCTTTGGGGTAAGTTTTTACGCATAATCCGCTGAACTCGTAGTTATTTTTCTCTCCAAATTACGTAGAAAAATAAAATGGCCGATATCATTTATCGACTTTGTAATCTGAATTCGAAAGGATGATAGTCTCTTTTCATAAGGGTGCAGTCTATCCCGCCCTCCATGCTATGATAGCGCGATGGGTGCCACCAAGTGAAAAAGGAATGTTCGTCTGGACCATGCAAGGTGGTCCTTTTGGTACTTTCGTCACTCTTACACTTTGCGGTTGGATCATCAGCTCTTATGGGTGGAAAGGAGCCTATTACACTACCAGCGGTATTATGTTGGTATTTTATGCTCTTTGGGTGTATCTAGCGTACGATACTCCCGATGCACATCCTACTATAACCGAAAAAGAGAAGGCATACATCAAAGAAAAAATTGGAAAGTCCGTCTCCAAACAGCAGGTTAAGAATTTCATTCAATATTCGATCGAAAAAACACTACTTACACATTTTTTAGCCGATAAAAAATTGTTGCTCCATTTACTTATAAAGTGATCCCAATTCATTATGAGAAAACGACAAGAATCCATTCGAAAATATATGGAAAAAATCTCAAACTAGCCGGAAACGTGTACAAATCTTTTTTTTCTGCATTTCTGCATTAATTTAAGGTGAAATGATCATACGAAATTTGTATTAAAAAATTACAATAATCCCTGAATAATAATTTCTAATTCAAAAATGATTATTGCAATATATTATTAAAGAGACACTAATAATGATATATTTTGGGCTCTTAATAATCGTCATCATTCATTGTCAGAAGCATGTAAACTCGAATGCGAGAATTTGGGAAAAAAAAACTTGAAATTCGTCGGAATCTTTCTTTCTTAAATTAACGAATTAATTCAAGTTGCAATGATCGTACAAAATTGGTACAAAAATAACGCTAATAATGCTGTTATCCTTCAGGTTAAACTACCATTTTTAGCTATGGCAACATCACTCCCCTTTCTCGTACTGCTCTGGGCTCACTTTGCCAACATGTGGGGTATTTACTTCATCGCTACGAACGGACCAAAGTACACTCTCGAAGTTTTAGGATTGAATATGAAGTCGGTAGGTTTATTATCCACCGGTCAAGAGTGGCAATATTCGTCATCCTAAGCGGATTCGGCAATATTTGAAACATCAAAAATGTTTTCAGGGTGGCTTTCTAACAGGTTTACCATACATCGCCCGTCTTGGTGCTGGCGTTTTATTCGCTGCAGTCGGCGATTATTTTAGAAGGAAGGAAATGCTTACAGTTTGCTCGATCAGAAAGATATTCATGATTTCCTGTGAGTGAACTTCGCTACGTCGAACTCTGCATGCCGCGGCAAACATTATCAATGATAACTCTAACATTATATATACACGTTCATAATTAATATTCATCGTAAAAATATTTATAATTGCAATAATAATAATGTTTATTGTTATTGCAGTAAGGGTCATTGCGATTTATTATTATTATTGGTAAAATATTATTAATTCATTTTATAGCTCACATAGGACCTGGAGCAGCTCTGATAATTATGACGTACGCTGGTTGTAACTCGACCATAGCAATATTAATGCTTATACTGGCGCTAGCGCTCAATGGCGCTGCCTGCCAAACGAGTTTACAAAATCATCAGGATCTAGCACCGAACTATGCCGGATCTCTATACGGAATCATGAACACTTTTGGCAGTTTTCCTGGTTTCATCATACCGCCCATTATTGGCGCTCTGACAAACGAGAGGGTAAGATATTTCCTCTTGTCGAGCAATCATTTCATGGTTTTTTTTTATTGGAATTTACAATAATTCAGAATGCATTTGCAAATTTTCATAAGGACATTTAAATTTTAAAGAACTTGATCTAGCGCGGTTTCAGGATTTTTTGCATGTAATATCGAGGATTTCTCATTGTTTTTGTTCTTTTTTTTCAATGCAGAACGGCGTTGAAGAATGGCGCATTATGTTTTGGATCTCGGCAGCCGTTTTTTTTTCGGCAACGATATTATTCTGGATCTTCGGTTCGGCCGATATTCAACCTTGGAATGATTACAGCCAGGCTCAGAAAACGCCTGAAACGCCGGAGGAGGAGAAGCAGATGAACGTCATAACTACGAAAGAACCTCAGACTGAAGACGACGAAGAAAACGAACGACTCTGATTTTTTTTTTAGTAGAAAACGAAAGCGAGATAGGCAAATGTGCGAGAGCACGGCCTCTGTCTCTGGTGCACAAGCTAGAGGGAGACAGAGATCGTTAACTAACTGACCTCGAGGAAGATATTCAAAGACCATGTGATTCATATTTAGCACAATTTAATAAATGTGTCGCTCAGTATGGAAGTATCTTTCGATGCCATTGAAAACATTAAGAAAAACTCAATCGAGCTAATTATCTTAAGAATAATTCCAAAAGTTGCGAAACTCTTGAGAGACCACGCAAAAAACGGGATTCTTCGAACACAGAAAATATTGTTTAGTTGCTTTTTTTTCAAAAATTCACGTTCTTTTGGAAAACATGTGACAAATGTTAGAATATTAGCTCGTGTGGAATGAACTGAAGCGCCCGTTGAATTGATCTTCACAGGGTCGAAAAATAAATGTCACAATCGATGTTGTACGAAACGAAGAAAAAAAAACTAGGCGCTAGAAAATAATTAAAACGAGATGGAAGAGGACCCTCGGGATTTTCCATTTTCTCGTTGCTTCACTTCACGGTCCACAGGGCACACGATACCAAATACATTGATTGTTGCCAAATTTCACTGATATTTCACACGCCTACTCAAGAATTTTCTTCATTTTGGGAAAATTAATTGTACGATCACAATCGAACGAAAGCACATTTTTGCAACGCCATGTTTCGAGAGTTTCTAGTTAAGAGCATTTCGAGTTTATGCTGGCTGTGCATTCGTCGCTAAAGTTAGAAATTTCTTTATTTTTTCACATTAACCATTTTTATCAGAGGCAAAGTCCAATTTTTATTTGTATGTTTATTGATCTCAGGCTACTATTTTTTTCGGTTTTACCTCGGTTTTCTAAAAAATAAATATGACATATTATTCGCATTTGCTTCACGAAAAAGAACTTTTTACGAATTGTTGTCTCAAATAAAAAACGTTGATGTGGATCGACATATGGCGATGAAGCATTCATTGTTGTCATATTTGTCACGCGATGCATTATGCAAACATTTAACCCCTGCAGTGTCGTACAAGACGAATTTTTTTTTCAAAATTATTACTTTTTCGAATCGAATGGACAGCTAGGATATTTAAATGACATCTCACAGCCATCCTTTCCTTATTTACACAAATCACTCAAATATTACTTTGATATTCCGTCGCTGGGTGATGTCATTTGAAAACATTTTTCTATTATGAAGAATAATGATTTCCTCATCATTAGCCGTAATTTTCAATTTTGATTATTTATGAAATAACCCAAAGTTGCGTTTGGTTATTGTTTTAACTGTTTTTTTCACCACTTACAGTACTTTCACATACAAATAAATTCAGTTAAAACGAACAAATATCAAAGGAGCCCGCTCTATAGGCATGTGTACAAATGTAAAAAGTCACAAATGCGACTCCGACGTACATGTGAAATGTCACAAACACTTGGTAAAATTTCCATAAAATCATATTTTTCAGTAATAAAGCAATTATGTTCCGAACGCGTCTCGAAGTCAAAATCATGGCCGCAAACGAACAACAAATTCATTTATTTATTGTTTGTTCCGTATTTTTGTGCCAAACAGAAAATGAATAATGAATTTAACACGAAAGCATCACATAAGAAGCTATTTCTGAGACATTTGATATTTTACGATTTTTTACTATTGATATTAACGAACATAAATAATAAACCGAGGGAAAATCATTATTTTTGCATTTAATTTGCTCGATGAAGAGGTACAACTCTGTTGATGCAGCGAAATACATTGTTTTCGTTATGAAACTTTGTCTCGTTAATCGCACCATTTATGACTTTGGCCTTTTGGTTGGTTGTATTGCTTAGCAGATATACCTATATGTATAGGTGTACATGTGATGCGTATCTATTTAAGTACGTTTTTCTGACAATAAAGAACAACAATAATAAATTCAACAATAAATATCGCGTTTTTTACTTTTTACTTTTTCATTCCTCAAATAGAAATAACATATGTACTTTTATTTTCGAGTACAATTCTCATTTCGAATAGCATAATGACAGTCTTACAACTTATATTTATAACAATTGCCGAGTACAGAACTGATGGCCACATTTTAGAGATCCAAGTCTGAGCATCTCCAGAAAGAACTGAAATCTTATACTTTATTAAAACTGCGACTGAAACAATTTAACGTTCCTTCTCTATCGATGGAAATAAATAAAATTCGAAGAATTACAGAATCATAACATCTGGCATGGCGACTTTTCGTACAATAAAACGATAAGTTAAATGCACTCGATTCTATTGATCCGTGGATTCGCAAATTAAACATGCGCGCACATGATCATTGTCTTTCTTCAACTTTCTCTCACTCCGCCATATTTTCAATTTACAATTTCCTCATTTTCCGCACGAGTGTTACCGTACCTGCATGTTCATTGTGCAAAGCCGTGAAAAAGAAGTAAGATAAAACTTCAGATCGAGTTAAATTCTCAAAAGAACTAGGATACCGGATGAAACTATTCGTCAGAACTTGTTGCTTCAAAATCGCTTCTCAATTTGTTCCTTCGCGCTGTCGTCGTCAGAGGCGAGTCCTTATCGCGTCGTGGACACGTCTCTCTGCGACAAAGACTTTTTTTCAATATTCTCAAAGCTCTCTCGTCACGTTTCGACAAATGTTCCTCGTGTCTCATCGAACACGAGGAGCCAGTCTCCTGTTCGCGTGTTTTCTGTCGAACGGAGTTTAAGTCGCAGCTCGAAATGGATTTGTTACTAGTCTTTGGAATCGCACGAGGCCCGCATGCGCGAATAAGGCTCGGATTTTGTTGATCTTCATGGTGATATCTTACGGCATAGGGAGGATTGTCGACCAACAAAATATCCCTTGTTTGGCGCTGCCGGCGCTTGTGTGACTGTGGTTTGGGCGGAGCAAACAAATACCGCAACATTAAGGGCAACTTTTCCGTCTCTTGTTGCTCCTCACTGCTTTTGATCATTTCTCTACTTGCTTGGAAATCCTTAGCTTCCTCAGTTTCCTCAGCTTTGATCGGTGTACTTTCAGCATCATCGATTATCATTTCGGGATCAATGATTTTGTTCACACAGTCGTTTACTTGCTTTTTACAAAACAATTTCGTTTCATTATACTCGGATAGTAACATGGAGTTTGAGTGTCGTGGATCACAACTGAGGCTGGTTTGCACTTCGTGATCGATCGTCAACCTCTTAGTCACGTGATTGTACTTTACGACGGTTTCCGTTTCCGCATCTTTTGTTTCGATGTTCGACAGCGGTACAGGCTCTGTCATCCAGAGAGTCCTGTCTATCAGGAAATTCCACAAATCTGCAGATTCGACGGCGCCACTCACGTCCGACTCTTCGAAACTCTCTTCCGCGCAGTCTTTTTCTAATTTCTTCATCATATCATCCATCGAACTGTCATTATAACATGTTAATATCGTTTGGACGCATTGGCTCTTTTTCCACTGGGGCAGGGGCTTTTCGTTCATAACAACTGAAATATTACGAAACTGTATGATATATTATTGAGGTTGGGGTGTTGAAAAGCGTGTCGACATTGCGAATATTTCGGGCAAAATGCCGGTAGTTGTCTCGAAACTTCGAAACAGTCATCATACAATAGCTATTTATGTATCAAGTTCGGAAAGTGGCACATTCCGGTATGGGTTATTTTCAGAATGAGCCGATAGAGCGTGCTGTATCACAGGAGAACGAGTGGGATAATCGTAACGAGTTCTCCGGTGATACAGCACAAGTTGCGACCAGTGGATGATCGTGGTTCACGATGATCCATTCACGATGCCAAAGTGTTCTCTATATTTGACGAAATTTCTGAGAAGACACTTTTGTAAAAAACAACTATCTTAAACGTTGCTGTTCACGAAGGACATAAAAATAATAAAACTTGGAAACAACAAAAAAATCGATCAATATCTTTATGTTTAAAATAATACAGACTCACTTATTGTATCATCAAAAGCTTTTTTAATTGTCCTTTGGTCATCTTTTCCGATGAAAAGCGTCTGCGTGGCCTCGTCTTTGTATATCGTAGGCAGCTCGACCTTTGGGAATCCTTGTAAATACGTTTGACATTCCGCGGTGAAACGTTCAGTTTTCTCCAAATCCCTCGGATCCAGGAGATCAATCGTCGTGTTCATGAGAGATTTTCGTAGCACGATGTTCCACGTGTCCAAATTCAATGGCACGTCGGAGTTTCCCGAGACAATCGAGGAATCTTCAATTTCACGAAGAATTCCATCGTCCTGCGGCGTCACAGTTA